>CM034353.1:66972970-67050396 GCA_019925275.1 Mytilus edulis
ACATCATATAAGACTATAAATAAATTTATCATTCAAATTCATCCAAAACTGCCCCTAAATAATTTTTTTAAATTTAGTTTTAAAAAAGTCACTTAAGCATTTTTTCTCCGTTCTTTTACGAAAGTTTATTAGTGCGTTTTTTTAAAGGGGAAAAGGAAAAATATTTGCCAACACCTAGAGCCTTCGACCCAAAAAAAAAATTGCCGTATGTGTCCTATCAGAATCGAAATAATTCATGGGGGCTTGAATATATCTAGATTTTACCACGGGTTGTCCCTTTATGCCGATATTTTACCCCTCGCTATCGCTCAGGGGTAAAATATTTGTCATAAAGGGCCAACCCGTGGTAAAATCACGATATATTCAAGCCCCCATGAATTATTTCTTAAATTATAAGGAATGACTGTAATATTTTTACTGTCTAATTGAAATTACATCAAAAATGTGGTGTACACTCTAAAATAACCCAGGCGCCACTACACAGGTTATTCAGCGCACTACATTTTTTATGTTATTTCTTCATAGACAGAAAAAATATTAATGTCATTCCTTAAGGGTACCATTTGTGGTGGATTGAGGAAAAGTTCAATTTTTAATTTAGTTGTTTTTTGTGAAGTCTGTATACATTCCTTCCATGCTGGTGGAAGGTGTGGTCAGTTGTACATGTACATGTACTGACTAAAAAAAATTGTCATTTAATATAAAAAACTTAAAAGTTAATGTTAACATTTTTATAAGCAATGTCAATTAAACTGATGAAAATGTGTACTGCCATGAACAAGACATGTACCCTCATTTGCGCCTGCAAGAAAATAGTAATATGTTATCCCTTTCTTTGACAGTTGATAATCAAAAATTATGAGATAACCTTAAGCTTACCATCATTTTCAGGTTTGTCATAAAGGGCCAACCCGTGGTAAAATCACGATATATTCAAGCCCCCATGAATTATTTCTTAAATTATAAGGAATGACTGTAATATTTTTACTGTCTAATTGAAATAACATCAAAAATGTAGTGTACACTCTAAAATAACCCAGGCGACCACTACACAGGTTATTCAGCGCACTACATTTTTTATGCTATTTCTTCATAGACAGAAAAAATATTAATGTCATTCCTTAAAGGTACCATTTGTGGTGGAATGAGGAAAAGTTCATTTTTTAATTTATTTGTTTTTTGCGAAGTCTGTATACATTCCTTCATTGTGGATTTCTTGGGTATCGGGGACCACAAATTTAAATGTTCAACAAATAACAAATTTTCTGAAGGAATGTATACAGACTTCACAAAAAACAAATAAATTAAAAACAAAAATTGGTATCCAACGAATATTAATGAATCTCCAGTAACTGATAGTAGTCCTTTGTAAATTATGTTGATCATTTTCATTTTGCTTATTTTCTTTTGTAACATATCCTTACATCAAACTAAGCTGAGTTTTCTGTGCATATTGCTATGTGTTTTTTTATTCCACATTGTTTAGAAGTAACGGGGAGGGTTGAGATCTCACAAAACATGTTTGCATTTGAACTAAGTCAGGAAAATCTAGCCTTGGTTAGCCTTGTGTGTCTTTTGTGGGTTTTTTTATGTTGGTTAATTTAAGTTTCAGAGTTAATAAATAGTGGATAGAACAAAAGACCATAACTATCAACTTCTCTAGACTCTTAAAAAAAAACAGACTGTCGAATCATTTTGTATTTGTCCTGTTCGTTACCTATTTATTTTAAAATGTTATTTTATAATCAAGTGCACGTGTCTCCCTTAAACTGTTTGTTATTGTTTAATCTTTTATGCAGCTTTTACTCCACTAAATGAGATAGGGATGATATTGAAATCGCAAACTACTATTTTAGCCATGCCACTTTTTCAGGTTCTTGTCTCAAATCAGAAACCTCTTCGGTAGTTGTCTTATATCAAATCTTATACATATTCATTGTTTATTTTGTACATATTTTTTTTTTCCAGAGGAGTCATGTGCTGGTGGAAGGTGTGGTCAGCTGTACATGTACTGACTAAAAAAAAATTGTCATTTAATAAAAAAAAATTAAAAAGTTAATGTTAACATTTTTATAAGCAATGTCACTTTATCTAGAGAAAATGTGTACTGCAATGAACAGTCAACTCCCTCATTTGTGCCTGCAACGAAATAGTAACATGTTATTACTTTCTTTGAAAAGTTTTATAATCAAAATTATAAGACAACCTTAAGCTTACCATCATTTTCTGGTTTTGCTATCTCTAAGAAAACTTCAAAAACTTTTCTGGATTCTCTCTGCAAAAGAATAATAATGTATATTTCTCATGAAAAATTCTGCATAAATGTAGATTATATCAACTTATCAAAATGCATGACCACCAATGGCACCATCTTTTCAGTCAATCCCTCCACCTTTCAAAAAATATCTAGAGAAAACACTGGGATTTATATGCAATATATTGGCGTAGTGCAGCTGCAATTTTAATATTTGTATGAAGATTACTTTGTGAGGTAACCAAGACAATCAGCACTTTTAAGTGAATGACAGACTACTGAGAAAGTTGTCTTAATGGCACTCATACCACATTTTCTTATTTCTATACCATGTCTGTTCTGGTAATTATAAGTTTCAAAACAAGTGAGAATTGGATATTGCTTGATAACAACTCACTTGATATAATTTCATTATAAAACTGTGAATTCAGAAATTATTGCTAGGTTTTCATTTATATAAAAAAAATGTGACTGGGTGAGTATGGCAATAATAAGAATTTACATAATGATATCAGCTACCTGTATACAGGGCTCACACTACTTCAGAATCTGATGGGGAGAAGTGGTGAGATTTGAAAGAGAAGTGCTCCTTAGCACGCTGCACTACAATGTTTGGTTTTTACTATAGTATAAACATGATAAAGGGTCATTTGTAACTAATTTTCCTTTTATATTACATGTATTATTCAATTCATATCTGAGTATGCAATTAAAGTAACAGTTCAAATTAAAAATTGTTGAAGTTGAGGTTATTGTGAGAAACTACCAACTAAATATCTAGCACTGAAAAGATTTTTTTTTATGTCAAAAAAGTCAAGAAAGTATGATATATCAATTACAATTCAATTAAAAAGCTATCTTGTTTATCATGTTTATGAAATTCAGTGTTTCTCATCAAAAGATATATACAAAGTCATGAAAGTTAAGATGGCTAATTAAATATTAATATTAGTATAATAGATCCAGAGTTAAACAACTTTAATCAATAATTTGAAACAATTCATATATTTCGAATTATATACATTAATCAAGTGTATCTAACCAAAAGTCTGTTAATGCGTGTGGACATGGTGGAATGCATATTTTTTTCCTTTTGAGATCAATTTTCTTCTGTCAGCTGTTCCCTTATTAGTGTGTCCATAGCTATTTTTGTAAAAATACGGATTTAGATCATACATGTAGCGCTGGTCGGTTTTAAATTTAAAATTGTTGTAATAGTGGATGAATATATTTTACAAAAACAAGCATTCTGCAAGTGGGTCTCATTGGGGTCTAGGCGTGATGCGGGATTGCCGATTTTTTGTAAGCGTGACACATGAAAGTGAAATTATTGTGTCAGGAAAACGGGAAATGAGGTCTAGCAGGACCCGGGAAATGACAAAAAAAAGAGAATTGCTTACGTACATAGTGTAAGCGGGATACTGGAATCCGACAAAACAGTAAGTGGGATCCGGGATCGGAACCCCCCAATGAGACCCCCCTGCAAGTATTGCATAGCAATACATCATTGTACATTTTCCCTAACCAGTTAAAAATTAATTGTTTTGGAACAAAATTCTAACTTGATCTATAACTTTCTATTGTGTAAACTATACAATAAATATCACATCAATATATTCAAGCATGACCAAAAAAAAACGTTGAACAAAACATTGATATATATATATATATGTAAATTTTGTAAGTCCAAGGACCATAACTCTGCACAATATCATCAGACCAGAACAAAATTTGTAACTTGTCATGATAAAACAATATCGTCAAGCATGGAGAAAAAAGTGTGGAAAACTGATAATTTGAGTGAATTTTCAAAGTCAAAGGACCATATATAACTCTGCATAAAATCAACAGAACAGAACAAATTATGACTTGATTTATGACTTGTCATGATCTGAATACTAAACCAAATATCAAATCAATTGTACAATGTATATGACATTTTTAATGCAATTCATTATTTTTCGTTAGGATACCAATTTTCGTGGCTTTCATTTGGTACAGGCCTAGGTGAACCATGATATCAAATGTTCAACGATTAACAAATTTTCTATAGGCTTGTATGCAGACTTTGTCAAAACCATGATATCAAATATCCATGATCATGCAAGTTTTCCTTAATCCACAGTAAATAGATAAAACATTTACTGGAGGCAACTTTTATCACATTCAAATGAAGTAACAAACATATTTTGCAGCCGAAAGTTAGATTGATGTACAATGTACATTGTACACTCTCGAGTAACAAATACCCAAAGTGCATGAAGTGATAAAAAGTTGTCATTTAATTATGAAAAATATCAGAAAATAAAACGTTAAGGACTGAATTTCTTTCATAAACAATAAAAAAAAAATATGTTTTATCGAGTTAATAAACATTGAAAATTTCCAATGACAAAAGCCACTGATAGCCAGTATAAATGGTGAACAACAGGGCCACAGATTTCGCTTTTGATCATGTTGATGTTTGAACAAAGCAAAGCAAAGGAGGGGAAAGCAAAATTATCGTCCTAGTCATCCGCTAGCGTGAGCCCAGCCCCTGCTGTATATCGATATAGCATGTATAGAGATTATTCTGAAATTAACCCCGCATTTTTGTTCATTCTTTAAACATCACAATAATGAATACATGCAATACACAATAATTTCTGTATTTATATGTTATTGCTAATGAAACAACTCTTCACAAGAGACCAAATGAAATAGAAATAAACATTTTTGGTCACTATACCACCTTCAACAGTCTAACAATGAGCAAAGCCCCTTTGGCATGTTTGGGGTGATGTACCCAATCTGTATAAAGTTCCAAAGACTTGGAAGAAATATATTTTGAAAGAGTAAACATGTGCAAGGTATGTAATGGTTAACAAGCAGTTGGACAATTATATGACACAAAATTGATGATATGAAAGGTGATTTACACAAATTGTGGTACCAGTAGCCTACATAATTTTGTAGCTGTATTATTATGGTAATTTTGGGAATGAAATACTAATAACTCTTGATATTTTATCCAGGCTTTGCCTAGTATGTATAATATTATACAAAAATTAAAAATACTGTAGCTGTTGGGGCACATTTCATTGCAATAACAATGAACATTCATTAAAAAATTTATACAAATTCATGATAGGGTGACATCCTGACGGATACAAATTAATTACTAATGGCAAAAAATAACCTTATTCTTGACCCCATAATACAGTGTGTTACAGTCTTGTCCACGAAGTGTTTAATTGTACATCTCTATGGGTTTGTATTTTGTTCCATAGTTAAGAAACAGGATCAAAATTATCAGAACTCAGACGGGAAGTTGTGGGCAGTCCTCCATAATCTTCTATTCGGGTTTCTCGGACGTCAACTTCTGATTAACGAAAGATCCAAAGATGAAGGTCAAGGCTATTTGATGTACACAAGAGAGTTTGAGTTTAGGAAAATGCAGATAGAAATAGAAAAGTATAATTGGTCTCTCCCTTGTTTTTTCTTTTTTTATTGTAAATTGAATAAAGTTACAATATTAATCTATTTGAAACAGTCAAACTGATCAACATGATTGTCATTGATACGAAATGTTAAAAAAATTATCTCTGAAGACTGGGCTGAGATTACTATATCCTTACATGATGTATGTGCGATTGTAATCTCAGTATGGGACCAAATAATAAAGGGACACTCTCCGACAGGCAAATAAGAATATAACTGTTTTTCTAACTTCTCTTATGAAGATTGTAATTTAGCATCAATTGAAATTGTATGACATTGAACATGTTGAAGAAAAGTTAGTGTAGCCTATAGATACATTTTGTAGCTGCAAAACCATAGCTCATAGGTCCTTGTGCTATTTTTTAGACAATTTACTGGTCCACCATTTTTTTTTCTTTTAAAAATAAATCTGATTCATTCATAATAATTCATCTTTCACAATGTTTCAGACATAATTTACAGAATAATTTTAATGTAGTGAAGATCAAAAGTTACAAATAAATACATAGCCCTCAGGCTTTGGAAATTCAAGTTATTGTTGATTACTGCTAGAAGTTTCAAGTTCCTTCAAGTATTTGTTATAGCTGAAGGCCACTCAATATTTTAAATGACAAATGTATTAACATGTATTAAATGGACTGTTGTTATGACATACCATTTATTATGCTTCAGTAGTTAGGTATAATAGTTCATTAACAGTACTAGTCCAAAGATAATTTTCTATTACTAAAAAAATGATAGAATAGACATTAAAATGAGAAGATTTGAAAGTACAGCCTTCAAACTGAAGCCTTGGATTCCATCGAACAACAAACCATAAAGAAACCCCAAAATGACTAAGTGTTTAAACATTCAAACAGGAAAACCAACAGTCTAATCTACATGTATCAAGGACGTATAATATACGTCCTTGACATGTATAAAAAAAATGAGAAATGCATTTGAACCACCCCATCCAACAACGATCACTGAACAACAGACTCCTACTGTAATGACTACATATGTTTAGCATGTTTACTACCAATCAATAGAATGCTGACTCCATAAAGGCATTCAAAATCCAATGCCATTATTGAATCAGCATTCAGAAGCAGATTTAAGGGATGGGCTCAGACTCCCCTTATGGAGCAAAATATATATAGTTAATGCATAGACTTTTTATAAGTCCAACTCTTATAATTGCCATGGCAGCCATCCTTTTTCAAAATCCTGGATCTGCAACTGATCATAGATCGGAAAAGAAACTACTGATTAAACTCTATATATAGTGTTCATTTATTAATTTTGAAAAAGTTTCAAATAAGAAATTTCAAAAGTTAATTTTACAGGATCATGATGATACTTAATCTGACATTTGAAACCCATATTCAGGTATGACGCTGCATATTTGGTCAATGAAAGTATGTAAAGCTCTTAATTGTCAAAAGTCTATAAAAGTGTGAATGAATTTATTGAAAATGAATCAACAAAGATCTGCTCATGATTAAAAACTCATTTCTCCAAATAACCCAAAATATTTAAATATGATACAACTTTTTGACATTCCTTATGTTTTTTTATTTACTTTTTTCAAGTACCTGGCTTGAATTTATCTCCAGATTTAGAACTTTTTTAAACTGCCTTTTTAAAATGGCTAACAGTATAAACACTATGCAAATAACAATCTGAGATGTCTCACAAAATCTAGAATAAGCTCTTAGTGAAATATTTGATAAAGGAAATAAGGACTTATCTCTAATTGAAATTGCATTTCAGGCACAATATATGATATTTGAAAGGGACAAGTTATTTCCTTTTTTAACTCTATTTTTATGAATGTATTCCAAATTGTGTAAGCTTTATAAAAATTTATTCTATATGAAAAATTTATGAATTATCTCCCTTTGTTGATTTTTTTATGAGTTATTTACTTTTAAATTAAATATGGTAAGTTATTTGTATATGTGTATGAAACTGAAACAAAGTCCCCTAAAGATAATTAAAACCACAGATATATCTTTTGTGTAAATAATAAAAAAAATTGTAAAAGAATTTTATGATTTTAAAGTTAAATGTAATTCTGTATTTTAAATGCAAAGATCACAAATTGGCACTTTTGCTTCGTCTTTGGAGTGTACTGAAAATTCAGCTATAGACAAAAAAGTAATTTTAGCCCTATTATGAAATATTATATGTGATAGGATTGCCAATGAGACAAATCTCCTCCAGAGACCAAATGAAATATAACTTAACTATAGTTCACCATACACACTTCAAAATAAGCAAAACCCACCATCGCATTGTCAGCTTTAGGCGCTGAAGTGACAGTGTAAAATATTTCAAATGAGAAAACATGCAGCTGATTTACATACAAAACCATGAACAATAACAAAATGTTGTTTAGCAACAAGCAAAAACCACTGATTTACAGGCATCTGACTTAATTGGACAGGCACATACAGAATGTCGCGTTGGTTAAACATTTGAAGGCACCAACCATCTACTAACCTGGCATAATGATGTAACGGCATAATACAACAACAAAAGACAAATATGAGAAACAGCAACAAAACATCAACCACTCAATTACAGGCTCCTAAGTTTGACTGTTTTGAAGTTCATATAAAATTTGCGACACTTCTTTTTTTCAGAAAAGAATGACATGTCTAATTTTTGGAAGTCCATTGATGTCAAATCTTGCACATCTTCTCAGTGTGGCAACAGCTAGAAAGTCATTAAGACAGTTACATCCATATGTCTGTGGAAAGTGTGTCAGACAATACAGTGACAAAGTAAAGACAAAAACAAACAATGTTAGTGAAAGTGAGGCTGAAACATTCTCTTGGGAAGCTTTAGTGGATTATTCCAAACTTACGGCTCAGGATGTCAAAATTCATAGAAAACATGTAGAAGCTGTAAGGGTTAGTATATACATGTATACATGACTATTTAGATTCCTAGTTAACCATTAACCAACAAATTCCACAATAAATAATACTGTGGCTACATTTATTTTCGTGGGTACCAATTTTCTTGGATTAAGGAAAACTAACATGTTCGAGGATATTGAATTTCATGGTTTTGCCTAAGTCTACATAAAAGCCTTTAGAAAATTTCAGCTGTAACCACAAAAATTCACAAAAATTGGAATCCAACGAATAAACATGAATCCACAGTAATGAATGCACAGTAGTTAGAATTTATCCCCCCCCCCCCCACAAATGATAATAATATATTAAGTTTTAAAGATTTTTGTTTTTTCCTTAAACTTTGTTAAAAGAAAAGAAGACCCTAATGCCTAAATTAACCAAAAAAAACCACCCTAAGTTAAAGAAAATTAGACAACATCATAACTATAGATATAGGAAGATGTGGTGTGAGTGCCAATGAGGCAACTCTCCATACAAATAACAATTTAAAAAGTAAACCATTATAGGTTAAAGTACGGCCTTCAACACGGAGCCTTGGCTCACACCGAACAACAAGCTATAAAGGGCCCCAAAATTACTAGTGTAAAACCATTCAAATAGGAAAACCAACGGTCTGACTGGTTTTATAAGCAGACAATGCTGGTTATATTCAAGTTTTACTTATTGCGCAATCAAAGCAAAATAAGTTTGTGCAATATGTAAGCCTATCATCCAAGCATATGCATGAAGGTGGAAGGGCATTCTACGAGGAAGTCAGGATGCTTGAAAGTGTTACATTTATATTTGAACTGAGAAATGCTGTATAGCTTACAATATAGAATACACTTTGTGTAGTTACATTCTACTTAATATAATATTTATCAGTATAACATATATATCTTAACAATGTCAACTCATATTTTGTCTTTTTTCATTTATGTGGTTTTTGAGTGATTTTTATTTTACATTTTTTTTTCAGTTGTTAGAAATTTAAATTATCAAGTACTTTAGTTGTATAAAGTAGAGTAGCTATTTATTTAAAGAAAGTGAAAGTCTTAAACGTTTCCTGATTTTTTAGTTGTGAGATTTGCACTTTTATTTTACATTTATTATATAATCATAGTAAGAAGTCAGGAAGCAGTCATCTCCAGTTTCCTGTAGATCAAATAACAATAAATTAACAAAATGAGAGACTCTCAAGAGCTGAATGCAATCAGTTATGTTTGCTTTTGTGTATTTTACTCTTATTATAATAATTGATAAAGCAGCATATAGTTTTCTGCCAAATTTTATGCAATTTTATTTTTGCGACATTTTAAAACATCGCAGGTCACTCAGTTACTCTGTCATGCTTTTTAATATTATATGTCAATTGTCTTTTTCACTATTTTACCTATGACGACGTTGTTAATTTCATTGACCACACCACATGTGTCCTTAGTTTCTAGTGATACTTTTTCAATGACTACTGTGCTGAGAAAGAAAATTATCAGTCAGTAAGATCAAAGGAAAAATTCGTAAAATAGTGATATTGTAAAAAAAACACCAGACATCAGAACTCAGAAAGATAATGATTATTTTTTTCAGGATGAAGGAAAGAATGTAATTTTGTGGATAACACCAGCTCCTACCACCTCTCATCTGTGATTGCTGTAGAACATGTCATTAAAAATGGTGATACAACCAATTTAATTATACAGTTTTATTTCAGAATCAACAAATGTCCTACATAGATCCAGGAACAGGCTATATGGTTATGAGCAGATTATCACATGTAACTAGAGGAGATTGTTGTGGAAATGCTTGCAGACATGTATGTTATACTTATGCTTACTCCTATGCTAGAAAATACTTTGTCCTCACTGTGTAAGTTATATCAGTACTCCTATTCTTGAAAAATCTTTGTCTGCAGCCTTATTTGATCTACTGTTTACCCTCTTTTTAAAACATCTATAGACATCTATGTCAAGATCTGAATGTTTAACTGAAAGACAGGACAAGATAATTTCTTAATGCAGTTTTACTAACACTTGTTCTTCAATCCCTCAACTCAGTTTAACTTTTTAATTTAAAAAATTATTGTGAGGAATGCATTAATGAGATACATATATCTGTTCTCAAAATTTCTTGAAAAATCAATTAAAAGAAAATAACACTTTGGTTGGTATGAAGTGCTTTTCTCAAATAATCTTCATTAGGGACGTTTTAAACCTTATATGTTAAATGCAAGGATGCATACATACTCCCAACTCATGAGGAACTATATATGTGACCAACAGAGACCTAAACAAAATAGTAAAATACATATACAGTGAAACCTATTTAAACCAAACCTCTTTCGAACTGAAGATTTTGTTAGGTTTTGGCCGATGTTCGGTTTTATCAGGTTCACAACGCACATTATATGATATGAAAAAGCTTACTAACATGTTTGGTTTATACAGGTTTTCGGTTCATACAGGATTCAATTTAGTCAGGTTTCACTGTATACATTTGAGCATCATCAGCTCAGTAGTGATTGAGTACTGATATGCTTTGTCACACAACTTTCTTAAATTCTCTTTTGATAAATTAAGAAATTATTATAAAATTTAACTTAAGAACATTTGACTTAGTTGCCCTTACAAGTTCTTTGGAATTCATAGTACATTTTTGTAGTAGTCATGGTAGTATGGGATTGGTTTTGGACTCGTTCTGATTGATTACTGGCCATTTTGCATTTGTGATTTTATAAATAATCTGTGGAAACGTATCATACATTTATAGCTTATTTCATATATGATATGTGGCACAAGACTGTAATAAAAAAAAATTAAACAAGAATGTGTCCATAGTACACGGAAACCCCATCGGCACTATTATTTACTATGTTCAGTGGACCGCAAAAATGGGGCTCTGATTTGGCATTAGAATTTAAAAGATCATATCATAGTGAACATGTTTACTAAGTTTCAAGTTGTTTTCAACTTCATCAAAAACTAACTCGACCAAAAAAGTAGGACAGATGGACGGATGCACAGACCAGAAAACATAATGCCCATCTATTATTGTAGGTGAGGCATAAAAATATAAAAAAAAAATACTAGAAACATTGGTATCTGTTTGTTGATATAATAGATGTATTCATCTTTAGTGTTTGTAAAAAGATGAAAAGTTATAAGTTTTGTTAAAGTTGTTTGAACCTTTATTTTTCAGTGTCCCTATGGACAGAAAAATGTACCTGATGAGATGAAGAGAAAATTTAACTCAGCATTTTATTCTTGACGAATGTGATAAATGTAGTACTTGACAAGTTGGAAGCTTTTTTGACATTACATTAGAGTGTTTATTTTTTGTTACTAAAAATTATTATTTTATTGAAATGATAAAAATAATGTTTATGAAACGGGTATTATATCTGTACATGTAATTGTTTTAAGCTTTGATATAAATTGTTTACTTTTTGTCTAGTTTTCAATGAATTTTGCAGTTATCTCCCCTGCAACAAAACTTGTGGGAAACAAAAATCATACTGTTATGTGTCGTACATAGTTGTGAATACATAATATATTGTTGAAGGCCGTACAGTGACCTATAGTTGTTTATTTCTGTGTCATTTTGGTCTCTTGTGGAGAGTTGTCTCATTGGAAATCATACCACATCTTCTTTTTTATATATAATATATAGAATACATAAAAGAATATGTTGCATAGAAATCAACAAGTAAACAATTGAACAATTACATTAACCAAAAGACATCTAGAGGGCATCATATACAGTCTTTGACTATACAATAAATGTATGTCAATTCAAGTTTATAATAAAGCTGTAAAAAAAAAAACTGAAACAAAAAAAGATCTGCCATCAACACGAGTCTCAAATATATTACACAGGAGACCTGGTCTACGGAAAAGTTTTTTCTTATATCCACATCAAAATAAATCAATATTTACAATTTATAGATAGTGAACAGTTGTGTAAGCAGTCCAACATCTCAACTGTAATCAGTTTATGAAACCCTGCTTCCTCAATCATATTCCAGTGACATCTTCACATTGGTCAAATATTCAGTAATACTCACAATAGTTCAATATTTGGAATGCTGTTTAATACATGAATATTCTGTATCTCAGTTGAAATCTATATTTTATCTGACCACTTGACATTTAAGCAACCAGTCCAATCAATCAATATATTTTATCTGTCACCAAAATATGATTCATTATTCAGTGACTTCTTACATTGCTGGGGTGATGAGTTTTCTTATTTCACATGCTATTAAAAATATCACATTTCTGGAAGATTATAACAACTAGAAAGTTATGCTCCAAAGAATTGAGAAAATGAAAGGGTTATTACTCATGATTCTGTAAACTCTGTTATAAAGGCACCTACGTTTTAATATTGTATTTATATTGTGTCATAGACAGTGTATGTTTAGACATTTTTGTTTACATGTCTATTTGATCGAGTGTGGCCATCTCAATTGATATTTTATATTGTCTCTTGTGAGGGGGAAGGTTGGTGCCTGTTGCAATGTTTAAACCCACTGCATTTGTATGCACCTGTCCTTAGTCGGGAGCATGTTGTTCAGTAGTTGTCCTTTGTTGTTGTGGTTCATTAGTGTTTCTTGTTTCTCATTTATGTTGCAGAAAAATTGACATATGGAAAGTGATACGGCAGCGGTGGTGTGAGCTAACTTCTGGAAATCTTTATATTTTAGAATGGTGGTAGACCCGGATGCTTCATTCTTTGTATATAGATGCCCCAAGTTATGAAGTTTCTGTCTGTCACATGTCCATAGTCCTTGACCTCATTTTCTTGGTTCAGTGACTACTTGAAAAAAAAATGATTTTTTTGTAATGTTAATTTCTCACTTATGAGTAATAGAATAGCTCTTTGGTATGCTTGTACCTTGCAAAGTCCTTATGCCCATCAGACAGTTTTAACTTTACCTCGATCCATTTCATGGATCAGTGAACAAGGTTAGGTTTTAGTGGTCAAGTCCATGACTCAGATACTATAAGCAACAGGCCTAGTATGATAGGTATATGGAAGGACTGTAAGGTGTACATGTCCAAATGGCAGGTGTCATCTGACTTCCTGGTCTAGTGGTTTAAGCTCAGTTTTTGTGTTTTGGTCTGTTTTTCTTATATTACTGTATGCAATAGGTCTGCTATATTTGGTGTATGGAATGATTGTAAGGTGTACATGTCTAGCTGTGAGGTGTCATCTGAACGTGACTTCATTTCATGGTTCAGTGATCAAAGTTAAGATTTTGAGTTTTGGTCTTTTTTTTTCTTACACTTTATGCAATAGGTGAACTATATTTGGTATATGGAAATATTTTATGATGTACATGTCAGGCCTTGCGGTCATAAAACTTTCGAGTAAGTTTTTCATACTCAAAAATCAACCAATCAAAACATTGGATTTCATGTTTTGAGCATTATTTTTGTGCTCCAAGCACTGAGCAAAGTTTTATGACTTCAACCCCAGGTCTTGCAGGTTTTATTTGACCTTGACCTTCATTTTCATGGTTCATTGTTCAGTGTGTTTTGGTCTGTTTTTCATAAAACTATAAGCAATAGGTCAACTATATTTGTTGTATGGTAGGATTGTAAGCTGTACACGTCTGCTTGGCATGGTTCATCTGACCTTGACCTCATTTTCATGGTTAATTGGTCAATGTTTAGTTTTATTGGTTAAGTCTGTTTTTTAGAAACTATAAGCAATAGGTCAACTACATTTAGTGTTTTGATAATTGTAAGGTGTACATGTATTACTTATTTGGTTTATATGACCTTGACCTCATTTTCTTGGATATTGTTAAGTTTATGTTATAGTTGTAGTATAGCTTTATATTTAGGACTATTAACATAATATCAATGATTAGTAAAGAAGGTGAGACATTTCAGTGTGTGCACTCTTGCTTGTATAGATTAGACTGTTGGTTTTCCTGTCGTTGTTTTACACTTGTCATTTTGGACCCTTTATAGTTTAGTGTGAGCCAAGGCTCTTTGTCAACAAACTAATAGACAACTTTCAAGTTCTTTGCAAATCTGTCAAAAACTTTGGTTTCAGTGATCATCATTCGTGCGTTTAGGGGCGTCGTCACTTCCTTTCCTTTGTTGAGCGATTGGTGGAAAACTGATAATGCTATATTGCACGAAGTATTCAGCAAATAAAATTCTTATAATTGATATTCAGCACTGCTATCATAAGGGAATTGTGATTAGGTACCTACAGAACAAATATTATTTCTAGTTTATCCTGCACAATGATGATCACCAAGACGATTGATGAACGTTAATAGTGCAGGGATACAGGTGATCCCCTTTATCTGGTAAATGACATCATAAAGACATGCAAAATTGATGAGTTTTTTCCAGTGACAAACAAACTCGGAAGTGGTCTATTTCATTCAAACAGGTGCTAGAGCCTGTCTGGAATTTGGTCTCAGATGTGGGCATTTTCTCCAAGTTGAAGGCCTCATTGACTGGGATGAGATGAGAAACAGCAATAAATGCCCTTTCTCTCTGCTTTTTAATAGACTATTTTCATATTGCTGACTTTGACTTCAAAGTATATAATTTTAGACAGGTTTCCTACTCTGTGGTAGGACATTCTGGTATTATAGACTAAGAGCACCTAAGGGAGGTAAAATCAAAATAACAACCATTGCAATTTGGGTGAAAAATTTACTGCTTTCCAATGGGTTTGTTGTGTATGAAAAAATAACATAAGACTTTTTTTTTATCCTAACTGAGGGTCATCTTTGCTAGCCAAGGGTTACCATCCACTCCCGCTCTCTCCACCCTTGGCGAATTGAGATAAAATTTTGGAGACATAGGATAAGGATTTTCACTGGTTGCAGTCGAAACTCGCTGCATCCAATCAAACAGCGTCTATAACATGATCATGTGTAAATGTAGAAGGTGTTTGTAAACAATTGCCACATGTTTATTGTGCAACAAGTCTTTACATCCCTAAACATACTTCTATATTTAGTGACAACTTGAATGTTTTAAATCAACTAATAGAAGTTCCTGTGTATGTTTCATGCACAAATGCATGAATGTTGACGTATATTTTCGTTTCCAGATTTACCAAGTGTGTAGAATCTAGACGCTACCGTGTCTTTACCTCGAAATTGAAGAGTTCAAGTGCTACCATTGGTCAAGAATAATGTATTCGGAATGGGCGTGACATTAATCTTCCGATAGATGGCGCAACATTGTTTTCACAAATGTTGGCTTAATCTGCCAAGGGTGAAGAGAGCGGGAGTGGATCGTAACCCTTGGCTAGCAAAGATGACTGAGTGTAAGCCTTTTACTTCTTAAAGTTGCTCTTAGTTGACAAAATATGCCAGTTGTTGGATTTTAAAACATAAATTAATACTCTATCAGTAAGTTTGAGAAGAACTGGTATTGAAAATTGCCTCAATGATATGGCACAATAAATTTGAACAGCTGTTAATTAATTATTTGCTGCAATGCAGCCAAGATTAATCCGTTGGTGTGATACCAACTTCTGAATCAAGGTTTTTAAAGTCATGCTTTTGATTGCTGATTATATGAGCTTTGGTCCTTGATTTGAAGTTGGGTGTGTTTCAGCAACAGTTCACCAACTTTCCATTCAGTATTGTGTTAGTAAGTGTAAATTTTGTACTCAAAGTTACAGGTACCACTTGCAAATAACAGTATTTTCATGTGGTTTAGTTTCATGTTGTTAGACTGTGGGCTCATTGATGTTTAACTCACATCCCCTTTATTCATAGTTCAGACAAAATCTACCACTGGCCACTGTTTTTTTCATTGAATATACAGATTTTTTTTTCTTCTCTTCTGTTCTGTTCTTTATCAATGAAAAGACATATCTAATCATATGATGTTTTTGTATAAGCCACACATAATTTAGCTTAAAAACAACTTTTTATTTATATAAATGTCATTTTGGATGCATCCAGTATTTGTCCAGGAATTCCAGCTGAGGAAAACTGTATGTATCCTACAGTAAAAAGAAAATATAAAATTATGTTAGGAACAGATGACAACAGATAAACTAGTGTGGTTTAACAGATCAGATTATATTTATTGAAAGCCAAAATATTGAATAAAAAAAAAGAACTTCCTGTTTACAGTAAATCGGCCATAGCTGTGGTAAACATTCATTAAACAACAGTTTGATATCATGTCCTTTCATTAAAAGATTGCAACTCAAACTTAGCACAAATATGGATAGTTCTACCATAAGTAGACACACTTAAAAAGAAATGAGCTGTATAATTGATTCCAATGCATGGCACTTTCAAGCTTGTTTGACCTGCCACATTCTATGCCTATTTTCCAGTCAATAAAGGTACATATGTCCTGAATGATTAAGGTGAAAATTATCAATATCAAACATGTTCTCCATTTTGTCATCAATAACAACATGAACAAAGAAACAATTATTAAGCATTGGATGAGTGGTTCATAAGTTACTGCATGGAAACAACAATAAGTGTTCCAATCAATCAAGGATCACAACTAGATATGGGCTTTTCCAGAATTAATTTCATGGGGGGAAGGAAGGCACTATTATTAAAATTGATTGGTGGTGGTTATTTAAGAAAGACTGCTTGAACATTTAAATGAAAAATCCAATTTAAAATGTATGCATGGTGGGGTCAAATAAAAAGTGCCTTCCGAACACCCCCCCCCCCCACCTAACAGCCCTAATTTGCTTCTGCAATACACACAAACAATTTCATACTTTCTTTGTTGTTTTATTTACCTGTTGTAAAGCACCATATTCCATTAAAATTGCAATTAGCCTGGTAGCTTCTAGAGCCTCACAATGAACCTGAAAAGTATAAAATAGTTACTTTCATATCCTTTATTTGTTTTGGAAAAGTCAGTCGAAAGTCAGCGTTCCCATAAATGCAGCATTTTGAAATAGAACCCATGCATTATTATCATTATTTACTGATGAAATAACAATACCACTACTATTTACCAGCAGGCTGTAGAAAGCCATTGAATTATATGATCATCATAGAGGTCGAATTTTGTTTGTTTTTAGCAAGGATTAAGTTAAAATAAAACAATGGAATTTAACATTCAATATTCATATTATATAAAACTTTATAGCTTTGTGACATCTGATTGAATAAGGACTTCATTAAAAAAAAATCAGAACAATAATTCAAAGGCTAATTTTATGACCCACAAGAAAAATGCTATTTTAAATAAAAAGACATCAAACATGAGTTTTCAAAGTCTTATCTTCACACTTACTACAGTATGAGCTCATATACTAATATTTACCATATAAACAGGTAATGTTCCTTTATAATGCCTTGTCATTAGTCGTCTGCTGATATAGTCACTGACCATGGAGACAGAGGATATCTATAATACATAAAATATTGCTATATTTTCTATTTGAAGATATAAGAAGTATTGCACATCAGAAGATCCCCACAAAATCGCAGTACAAATGGGCAGGTGTTGAAACAAAGAGTTTTAAAATTTCGTGGGCAGTATATTGGCTGAGCATGCGCGAAGAGTATTAGACATGGATTAATAACAATTCACGAATTTGGATATTTTCTCAAAATTTTGCATTTTCTGTGAAAAAAAGATTGCTTCAAAGACAAAGGAGTAGGGGCATTAAGGCCTGGTTTTGGCCCAAGAAAATAAGATGTTTGATAACTTTTTCAAATTGGCACATAATCTTTAGAAATGCATAGGGTCAAGAAATATAAATGAAAAACATTAAGATTTTCATGTGATGACGTCACAATTACGTCATAATATGTATTGTTTTCACAAAAACGATGAAAATTCAGAATTTATGCAGTTTTATATCTCTATTTCTGTTGTGGAAACATCGTGCGCAGCAAAGAAACAACAAAATAATTTAACTGAAGCTTTATTATTACTATTGACAAAATCTCAGCAAATATAAAGTTGTTTCTTGGGTGCGCACATACTTTTCCAATCGAAAATACACTTAAAAATTGGATGAAAAACAAGAAAAATCACAAAATTTTACAAAATATGCAAATTAAAGCATGATTTGTTGCTATGGTAACTTGTTCAATGTCCAAAATTATTTTGTTTTTCTGAATACCTTCTACCTGAGATACTTTTCAGTAATTTAAAAATATGTATGATAACTTTTAAATTTGCAGTAATTTTTGGGCCAAATAAGGGCCTTATTGCCCCTACTCCTTTATGAAGTACAAAACCCTTCATTTATATTGCAACTAGTTGTGTTTATTTCCTAAATATAGTAACACAGCTATATTTTGTGCAATGTCAATTTCATCATGGAACACTTTTTCCACAGTCAGGGGTTCATTAAGGGATGAAAATAAGTTTGAAATTAGTGTTCCAATTTAAATACCTATCAATGTGTTTGTTTAAGTTGCAGTTTCCCCAGTTTCTCAGCCTCATACAGAAAAGTTTATATTTACTGACATTGACCTAATATTGTATATTTATACGTCATTTCACAAATATTTTCGACTGTATGGTTTAAAGTCATAAGAAACGAGTGACCGGTGAAAAATAATGTTCTTCCAATTCTTGAACCAATGCATACAAACATCATAAACTTAGTCTTCTGTTCAAGAATTTTTCATTTTTTTCGATAAATTTCTTGTAATCTTCAAATTTTTTCTCAATCGGTCAGTGTTGTTGTGAAAATATGGCAGGTAATTAAAGTTCGTGTTTTGAAGCTGAAGTTTAACGATTGTCACCTGTTTGTCAAAAATCAACAAAAAATAAACACAAGAGTGCACACGCTGAAATGTCTCGCCTTCTATACTAATGTCTAGCGGGCAGAATTCATGTGACCTTGACCTCATTTTCATGATTCAGTGGTCAAAGGTAAGTTTTTGAGTTTTGGTCTTTTTATCTAATACTATATGCCATAGGTCAACTATATTTGGTGTATGGAAATATTTTATGATCTTTATGTCAGTCGCGCAGGTTTTATTTGATGGTGACCTCATTTTCACGGTTCATTGCACAGTGTTAAGTTTTTGTGTTTTTTGTGTTTTGGTCTACTTTTCTTAAACTATAAGTAATGGGTCAACTATATATAATATATATAATCATTGATATTATGTTGATAGTCCTAAGTATAAAGCTAAGTTTTATTACAACTGTCACATAAACTTAACATTAACCAAGATAACTAAACAAAGACCAATGAACCTTGAAAATGAGGTCAAGGTCAGATGAACCATGCCAGGCAGACAGCTAACAGCTAACAATGCTTCTATACAACATATATAGTTGATCCATTACTTATAGTTTAAGAAAAGTAGACCAAAACACAAAAAACACAAAACTTAACACTGTGCAATGAACCGTGAAAATGAGGTCACCATCAAATAAAACCTGCGCGACTGACATAAAGATCATAAAATATTTCCATACACCAAATATAGTTGACCTATGGCATATAGTATTAGATAAAAAGACCAAAACTCAAAAACTTACCTTTGACCACTGAATCATGAAAATGAGGTCAAGGTCACATGAATTCTGCCCGCTAGACATTTACACCTTACAATCATTCCATACAACAAATATAGTAGACCTATTGCATATAGTATGAGAAAAACAGACCAAAACACAAAAATTTAACTATAACCACTGAACCATGAAAATGAGGTCAAGGTCAGATGACACCTGCCAGTTGGACATGTACACCTTACGGTCCTTCCATACACCGAATATACTAGCCCTATTGCTTATAGTATCTGAGATATGGACTTGACCACCAAAACTTAACCTTGATCACTGATCCATCAAATGAGGTCGAAACTATCTGACAGACATGAGAACCTTGCAAGGTACGCACATATCAAATAAAGTTATCCTATTACTTATAATAAGAGAGAATTCAACATTACAAAAAATTTGAACTTTTTTTTCAAGTGGTCACTGAACCATGAAAATGAGGTCAAGGACATTGGACATGTGACTGACAGAAACTTCGTAACATGAAGCATCTATAAACAAAGTATGAAGCATCCAGGTCTTCCACCTTCTAAAATATAAAGCTTTTAAGAAGTGAGCTAACACAGCCGCCGCCGCCGGATCACTATCCTTATGTCGAGCTTTCTGCAACAAAAGTTGCAGGCTCAACAAAAAAAGCTTGGAAATTGAGCATGTTTTTAACATGTAAATTCAGATAATAGTTTATTTTAAGGACATCCATGTGTATTGCGATCATCAGATTTTTACAAGATGGGTCACACTGAGGTCACTTTGCATACGAAAAATATGTCGGTGGAAACTTCCTGGAAGGAAGCAATTCAAATAAAGTAAATTTCTTCTAAATATGAATAAATTAAAGAATTTTCTTCAGAAAAAAGTACATGTACATAAGTTTTATAATGTAAACTATCCATTGAGTTATAAAAAAAACATATGCACTATTTTTTTAATTTGAGGTTTCTTATGACTTTAAGAGGAGTTGCGACTTAATGAAATTGGTCTTTTTCTTTAAAAGAATAGATGAGTTGAGATAAGGTCACAATGATCAATGATGCTAGAATAGTAGCTTACTTTGTTGATACACCTGATTTCAATACTTTTCATACAGTTTAGATGACACTCTTTTCATTTGGACATCTTTACAAGCCTTTATTAAAGGCTTTGTTGTCAGAAATAATATTTGGTTTAGTAACCTTTAAATTATTGTGGAAGAATTTAAAGTCATATGAAACCAGTGAGTGGTGAAAAATAATGTTTATCCAATTCTTGAACCAATGCATGTATATATCATAAACTTAGACCTCTGTGCATGATTTTGTCATTTTTTACGCAAATATATCGTATAATTGTCATTTTTTTTTCTCTCTGTCTGTTATGATTTTACAAATATGGCTGCTCATTAAATGCCTTGTTTTAAAGACGAAGTTTACCGATTGTCACCTTATAGTAAATAAATAACAACAAGAATGTGTCCATAGTACACGGATGCCCCACTCGCATTATCATTTTCTATGTTCAGTGGACCGTGATATTGGGGTCAAAACTTTAATTTGGAATCAAAATTAGAAAAATCATATCATAGGAAACATGTGTACTAAGTTTCAAGTTGATGTAACTTTAACTTCATCAAAAACTACCTTGACCAAAAACTTTAACCTGAACGTCGCACTATCATTTTCTATGTTCAGTGGACCATGAAATTGGGGTCAAAACTATAATTTGGCATTAATATTAGAAAGATCATATCATGGGGAACATGTGTACTAAGTTTCAAGTTGATTGGACTTCAACTTCTTCAAAAACTACCTTGACCAAAAACTTTAACCTGAAGCGAACGGACGGACGGATGCACAGACGGACGCACAGACGAACGGAGGCACAGACCAGAAAACATAATGCCCCTCTACTATCGTAGGTGGGGCATAAAAAGCATGGGTATTGAGCACGTGTTTAACATGTACAATCAGATAATTGTTTATTTTAATGACAGATTCATGCGTATTGCGATCGCCGGATTTTTACGAGGAGGGTTACGCTCAGGTCACTATGCATACGGAAAATATGTCGGCGAATTGCTTCCTGGAAGCAAGCAATTAAAAACAAATAAACTTCTTCTAAATGTAGACAAATTAAAGAATTTTCCTCAGAAAAAAGTATAAGTACACAAATTGTATAATTAAAACTACCATTTAGTTATAAAAAACATATGCATGATTTTTTTTTAATTTGAGGTTTCTTATGACTTTAACTGTTGACAAGTAATAAGCAGCCAAGAAATTACATCATGTCCCATTTTACCATGCCAAGTGATTATTTATACTGAGAAAATATTACTCCTCTTGCATTTTGAGCAAATGTTGCTAATTTGTAAGGACTTTGAAAATAGTGTGTTTTGTTTAAGTAAACATTGCATTAATCTTACAGAAGTTTTTACTTAGCATGATCCTTAGTAATGACAGAATGGTTTTCCTCACTTACTTTTAAATATTTTTGTAGAGATTTGGCCCAAAACTGAATTTCAACTCTCATTTCCTCTGACCTGTGTAATGATGGTGATGATATTGTCACAATTCTAAAACAACAAAATTGGAATAAAATCAAACTAGTTTTTTTTAAATTAAAACTTGCTTTGTCCAAAATACGCTATTCTTTCTCTCATGCTATATATGCTATTAAAAAAGAAGAAAAAATTCTTTACTCCACAAAACTTTAAAATGCACAACTGTCAAAGTTAACAACAATTCTGTCAAATTTTGTCTAAGTCCTATTTTAACTGTCAAACACCCTTTAAGTATGTGTAAAAATGACTGATTTGCAATGATTCTGTTAAGTCTCTGTGTTCTCATAATAATAAAGAATGGTAAAGAAAATCTTTTTGCTTGAATCCCAAATAAATTAACTTCTTCAAAAATATAAATATTATAGATATTCACAACTATAAAATCGTATGAAAGATATGTTTTGAAATTTTGCCCCTTTCTAATGTAAACTGTGGAAGATTTTGTATAACTGTTTTCCTTTTGATAGGTTTTTATTGACACAATTTGTGCAAGAGTTAGTTCCTTTTAGTCAAAGCTCTAAGTTTACTAATTTTTTCCTAATCCAGTCAAATTCAACTTGGTATACTATACTGTTTGCTTTTCATTTTTTTTTCAGTTTTGTTTCAAAAAACACTTCAATCTATCGAAAGGATCTTTCATCAGACTGGTTTGTACTGCAACTTTTACATTTTAGTAACTCAAATAGAAAAAAATCATTTACCCCTCCAAAATTGTGACCCAGGGAAATTACTCAAACTGAAATAATATCCTATTGAAACCTATAGATGGATACAAATTTAAAAATGACATCCAATGCATGTTTTGGCTTTTTAGGTGACCTATAGTTGTTATTTTCTGTGTCATTTAGTCTTTTGTGTAGAGCGGTCACATTGGCAATCATGCCACATATACTTTTTTTATTTGATATTGGAATCCGCCAAAATTGATATGCTAAAAAAATACAGTTTCCATCAGGGGTGAATAGCTACTTTACATTGTACTGTTAAAATAATTTAATTTCTCACAACATTTTTTCCATTCCTGTTTGAACTTTTGAGTTCGAATCAACTTTTTAGGACTATCCTAGAATTAAAAAACAAGAAGTAAATTAACATACCTACATGGAATATTAAATTGTTTGTAAATATTCCATAAATCATTTTTTTCTGTCTGAAGTAAGTTGTCACATGTTTCCCAGTCTCTACACATAGAAAATGCATTAACCTGCAAAATATTCATTACATTTTCATTTAATGAACATTGAATAAATATATATATAGCATGAAAATACATATTGCAATAATTACTCTGAGATGGATAAAAAATTACCGTACTTTGACCTATAATTGTTCACTTTTTACTCATTTGACTTGGATGGAGGGTTGTCTCATTGGTACTCATACCACATCTTCTTATTTCTATTTACCCCATAAATTTCTTTCCCACAGCTTGCATTAGTTAAGATCTTGTATTTATTTTGAAAATGTTTCTTACTAGTATCCTAACTATCTAATATCTAACCTTTGTTGACTGTGTGGCATTATATAGTCCTAAACTATGATTCTCTCTTTCTGAAAAATAAATCAATGCTGATTAAATCAAGGGTCTTCTGTTAAAAGTGAAATGAGATCATTTGACTTGTCAAAAAATATAGCTGTTTTTGTTTATTTTTTAATCTTGTCAGATAAGTTTATGTGAGTTCATGGAAAATAAACAGCTGCACCATGAGCGATGATATGCCCGTCATGTTTTCTAAGAAGTGAAATAACTTCTCAATGTCATATCAGAAATTTATGAAAAACTAAAGGGAGGCTATTTCAATAGATATAAACCAGACACCAAAGTTTAATGATAACTGCTCAAAACACTTTTTAAAAAGGTATTGTCCGAAAACAGAAAAATCCCCCTTTTTTAAATAAATAAACCCCATTACTTAAAAGCGTAAAATCTAAAATTTCTAAAAATCTAAAGGGAATTGTTGATTACATTTAACAAGAATGTGTCCCAAGTACACGGATGCCCCATCCACACTATCATTTTCTATGTTCAGTGGAGGGTGAAAATGGGATAAAATCTCTAATTTGGCATTTAAATTAGAAAGAACATATCATAGGAAACATGTTTACTAAGTTTCAAGTCGATTGAACTTCAACTTCATCAAAAACTACCTTGACCAAAAACTTTAACCTGAAGTGGGACAGACGGACGGATGAACGAATGAACGGACGGACTAACGGACAGAAAAACAAACGGACGCACAGACCAGAAAACATAATGCCCATAAATGGGGTATAAAAATATAAACAATTCAATTATGTTTCATGAGAACTGCTGAAAGCATTTTTGAGTTATTGTCCAAAAACTGGAAAATCCTCTCCTTTTTTAATGAATAAAACCCCAAAACTCATGAATGTAATTATCTAGATTTATAAAAATCAAAAGGGAGCTGATAAAATCAATTGACCAAAGTTTCTTGCTTATTAAAGAAAGCATTTATGAGTTATTGTCCAAAAACTGGAAGAAAACCTTTTTTTAATGAATTAAACCTCATTTCTCTGAAATATAAAATCTATAAAATTTATGAAAAACAAAAGGGAGTTCAGGTCAATAAATATATACAATTCACTAAAGTTTAACACAAAACATGTTCATGACTGACAGATGGACAGATGGATAAACAGACAGACAGACACAGAGACAGACAGACAGACCAACGGATAGACAACAGTATATCATAATACCTCTCGAAATGGGCATATAAAATCTACTTTAAATTCCTTCAAATCTAGACTTCTCTTAGATTTTTTGTTTCTTGTAAACAATCTTTCAATTGCTTACAGATAAATAAATACATAGAAGTTATTTTCATACCTGGTGTGTAGCTCCGCCCAGAAGAAAAATATTTCATTGGTTCATTTGTAAGGTTAATCCTACTTTTTGCTACATATGCTGAAAAAGTTTTAGTTGTTTGATAAATTACACAAAAACAAATTTAACATTAATATTCAACAAAACTATTTACATACAAATTTTACCAGAAACTTGAACAATTTTAATAAAACATATAAACCAGAAGCCATTCTCAATTTTATAATAATTGAATTTCATTTTGACTTTAAAATCATACATGTACTGTGCTTAGTAGATTGAATCTAGACAATCAATTGTTACCTCAGATAATTTTCCCTTGATATCAAATTCTTTAAAAATCATTAGAATTTATCTGACTTGTAGTGGTCATCCTGTTACTGACTTTGAAGATCTTTTACTACATTTCTCAATTTTACAACACAAGGTCTAGATAAGGATTATTTCATTAAAAAATGTATGTGGGAGGGTAGAAAGTGAAGTTTTATTATTGAATGTGGGTCATTGGTCTTTTTTCAGTCTGTGTCTATAACCATTTTGCTAAATGATCTAAAATATGGTTCTTTGTTGTAGGGATATTTTGTAAGTCCCTGCTTACCCAACCCCATACATTTTAATGAAATAGCCATATATGCAGAAGAACAGGAGGGGAGATTTGTGTGCATATGAAACTGATCTAACCCAACCAAATTGTGTGCCTGAACTGTGAGTCTATCTGGACCATGCTGAACCTTATTGTTAGTCTTTGTATAGTCGTTGGTGTGGTCTTTTTTACTTTTCAATATATTATCCACTTTATGTATTATTTCATTGCAAGAAAAATGTTGACAGCTTTGTTTTTCATATATATGTACTAATATCTGCACATATTTTCATAATTTTGTTTAAAATTTTTTAACTTCAACTCAGTAAATAAGTCAAAGGCAGTGGTTGATGGCGAGGATCACATGATACCAAAAAATGGATTTTTTTTTTTTGCATACCGGTATTCTAACACCCAAAATCTAAATTAGCGTACCTATAAAAGACATTATGGACACCCCTGCCAAGTAATCATCTGAAGGATTCTCTGGTCTTTCTTTTAATTTCAAAACCTAAAATAAATTTAAATTCAAAGATGTCAACTATTTTATAACTTCATTTTTTATTTTGCATTCAGCTGTTGTCTCAATTATATTTGTTTTGGTTCTTTAGTATTTGCTATTCTTTAACATTGAGAAAGGTAACTCTCCAAGCAGGATTTTCAGTGTTTCCAGTACAACCTAGTGTTGCATTAAAAATGCAAAAACTTTGTGTTAAACTTTATTTATTTTTGGAAAAATTCTGTTTGATAAATTTATTTTAAAAATACTAAATAATAAGAGGTTCAACAACATATTTTACATTTGTATGGCAACCAAGAATTATATCAAATAAAGAGTTAAAGTTGAAGCGCATTAGCTACGATTTCAACAGCTAAAACATTTACTTGATTGTAATTTGGATGATAATTTCCTAATTGCAATCAGTTAAGTGTAATTTCATCCAAGTAAAACCAAACACTTTGCTTATACATTATTGTCTTGCAAGACAATAATTGGATCTAATAGTAGATCAATATGCATGCAATGATATTTTATTGATTTTTTTAATTCAGCTGTCACGAAAACAGTGGAAAAAATAATGCAAGAAAGAGTGTTTACCTGCACATCTTGCATGTTTTTTCTTCAAAAAATTCAGCATTTGGATTTGACATAGATATTGAAAATGTTTATCAATCAATCAATTAACAAGATAAGTTTCTACAAATAATAGATATGTGAATGTTTAAACCATCCACATTTTCCCCCAAAGTCAAGGACCTCTAATCCTGTGATCGTTGTTAGTTGCTGTCTGTTATATTTGTTTTTCGTTTGCTCTTTTGAACTGTTTCAAAATTTTGTAAGCTCTGGGCCTTTAGTAGCTTACTTTGAGTTATAAGGTTCATTGATGAAGGCATATAATTGAAGATATCTTCATCATTTGAGCTTTGGTGGACTGTTGTCACATTATGAATCATATAAAATCTTATTTATGTATTGGAATGTTATATTTCAAACATACCTGATCCGACTCTATTCCACAACCTTCCTACAAAATATGATACATGTATAGAACAGAGTAAAATAAAATGCATCAAATATTAAATAACATGTTCATAGATTCAAATGTGTACCGTAAATTCAGAAATTATTGCGTGCATTTATTATTGCGAATTTGTCATTTTAGACTAAAATGCAATTTCAGTTTTGTTGATAGTCAGAAAAAATCCTGTTTGATTCATATAAAAAAAATTCCAAAATGAGAGTTTTAATTATTGTGATGATAACTCTGTTGCATTTTTCACAAAAATAAAAACATTGCAATAATTTCTGAATTAACAGCATTTCCAAATATTTTTATATGCACAAAAGACATAATTATAAAATGTAAGGATAAAAAACAAATAATATGAATAAAACCTACAAAATCAAAGTGCTTGTTAACACTGATATTCCTGCACATTGCAAAAGTTATGTAATTTTCTTCACAAGTATAACATAATTTTGTGAATTGAATATCTGATTGATATAAAAAAAAAATGTGGTATGAGTGCCAATGAGACAACTCTCCATCCATATATAACTTGTATAAGTAAACACTTATAGGTCAAGGTATATCTTCAACACAGAGCCTTGGATCACACTGAACAACAAGCTATAAAGGCACCAAAAATGACTAGAGTAAAACCATTTTAAAACGGGAAAACCAACGGTCTTATCTATATAAAAAACAAGAAAGGAAAAACACTTATGAACCACATCAACAAACGACAACTACTGAGCATCAGATTCCTGACTTAGGACAAGTGCAAACAAATGCAGCGGGTGTAAACCTTTTAAATAGATACCAACCTTCACATATTTCATTGATAAATATTTTATTGATAAATATTTTATTGATAAATATTTTATTGATAAATATTTTATTGATAAATATTTTATTAATAAATATTTCATTGTTAAATTTCTGGAAATGTTCATGGATAGGATGTACTCTTTTCATAAATTAACAACTTTAGTGCATGCCAACATTATACTATCATTGCAAAAGGTTAAGAGACACTGATTTCTTTTTTTTAATCTTACCACAATCAGAGGTTTAAAAAATTCTGGACATGTGAGTTGTGTATAGCCATCATGTCGTAATCTTTCACAAAAATAATTTGTTAAAGCTTGTTCCAGTAAAGACAAACTGTCTTTAAAATAAAATGCTCTTTTTCCTATATTGCTGAAAAGAAATATCCAAATATTTACAACTTGCAAGAAAAAAAATTGCATTAGGGAGCTACCATTTGATTTTTATGGGGGGGGGGGGGGGGGGGCTAGGATGAAAAATTTTGTCCTGCATTTTTTTTTAGCTGTAATCTTTGTCCTGCCTTTTTATTTTTCATTCTGTTTGGTCCTGCTTTTTTTTTTTTTTAGTTTCTCCTGACTTTTTTTTACCTAAATTGTCGTCCTGGCTTTTTTTTTTTTGGCAATTGTCTCATCCTGCCTTTTTTTTTTACTCAAAACTCGTCCTGCCTATTTTTTTCAAATTTCATCCTAGCCCCCCCCCCCTAAAAATCAAATGGTAGCTCCCTTATAAATACAAATACAAATATTTATTAGCACAAACTCATCAACAACAAATGATTAAGGCTCATGGTATATTAATAACATAGTTGATCATACATAATAAGTAATGTAAATAATGACTATTAATATGTGATATTATAAACAATGACTATGAATTAAAGACATATTGACAATTCTATAGAGTTTGTGTGATGCACATTTTAATGTATTGTCGTTAGCATTCCATTAAAATAGTGTTATATCTTTTTTCTTTCTTCAAGTTGGATAATTTGTAAATATGAGAAAATTCTTCTGCCTGCTTAAAAAATCAAATAAGCACAAATATTTCAAAACTTGACATTCAAACACAATTTTTCTTGATGTAACTTTCAACTAATGAAGTTCTTCTAAGTTCATGAACTCTTCAAACTGTTTTTTTTTTTTTTTAAATCGGTTTTGAATCACATAACATGTATACAGTATTTGAACTCGGAATAATATATTTCAAAATTTGCATCTTTCATAATCTCTAAATACTTAGATCATTTTTGCTATTTACAGTCTCTGTCTATCTTAAATTTTAAACAAAATCGAAGAAAAAATAATTTGAAGACTACCATTTAAACTCCATTAATGAGTAAATTCAGGTTTAGACATCTTGGCATTATTGTAGATCCTGTATATCTATTATATAAAACATTTTTTTGTCAATTAATCCTTTTTTTTTTCTTCATTTGATCTTTTCCTCTTACCTGAATTTGATTAAATCAAACAATTCACCTATTTCTATATGTGACAGAGATTCTGATTTATCTGTATCTGAAAGAAAGAAATATTTCAGTAATTATTGTGTCATTACCAAATAATTCTTATATCATTTGAATATCTTTAAATACTTGACTTGGATTGGTCAATTAGAATTTTTCTCTTGGTTTACACTTCAAATAAACCATGTTTCCGAAATTACTTTCGTGATCTATTCATGAGCGATACACATTCTTGCAGGAATACTGGGATTTTCAGCAAATTGAGACTATAAAACAATTGTGTATCAGTTGTTTCTATTCTTAAGCATATATAACAAAAAGAAAAAGAAAATTCAGCAAAGTTTCAAGAAGAATTTGGTGAATTTACGTCATGGCAAAACACCACGTCATACGAATGAAAATTTTCAAGGGAAAAATTATTTCGTTACATGTACGCTTCAAATTCGGACAATATTTGATTAAAATGAAGTTTTTGAGGTTGGTGCTATTTCATTTTAGATTCTGTTGCCTTTATCGGACATTTATGGTTTTAAAAATTCAAGATGGCGGCGTACTCCTTAGTTACAATATGCCATTATGATTTTGATGGTAAATATAGCAGCCATGAAACAAATAATGTAAATTAATAATCGCGTATGTTTGGCTGAAGAATTATAAGGATTAAACACATTTTTTCACGAGGTTATTGATGTGTTAACCGGGTCTCTTACTCACAAATTTGACACAAAAGTCCTTCAGTTTGTGAGTTAATCGCCCTGGATTACACATCAAAAACCTCTAGAAAAAATGTGTTTAATCCTATAATACAAACAATTTGATAAATTTAAATAAAGTCTGTACGTCATATAAAGACCAAGTCACAAATTTAAACTAGGTCTGACTTAAACAATTTTTCTTTTTTTTCCCCACAGATTTTTATCTTTGTGTGATGATGAAATAAATTCTGACATTCAAACTCATACTTCCAATCACCAGTCAGGCTATTGAGCTGGCTGAATTTTTTTTATTTTTTAATTTTCTATATTTATCTTATCTATTTATAACTCTGTATTGCTACTTTCACTTTCCATTGTTTCTATCACCATGATGACGTCAAATTCAATGCATCACTTTGAGTACTTCAGGGATTAATTTCTGTATAAAAATTGTCCTGATGAAGCCTGTGCCCTGCAGGCGAAACATGTAGATCATAGCAAATAAAATTGCAGACCATTTGAAGTGTTGTTGTCAATTTGGAGTATTATTTCAAAAGTGGTTTAATGAAAAACATTTGTTAGCACTATCAAAAGTAGAAAGACACTGTTTACTAGGAATACGGTTGAACATTTTTTGAGCACTTTCATATATAGAAATTTTGCTATTTATTTGTATCTAGGTATATATGTTTTTATGCCCCACCTACAATAATAGAGTTTTTGGTCAAGGTATTTTCTATTATAAAGTTGAAGTACATTCAACTTGAGAAACTTAGTTCACATATTCATATGATATGATCTATCAAGTTTTAATGCTATATTAAGAATGAACATAGAAAATGAAAGTGCCGGTGGGGCATCTGTGTACTATGGACACATTCTTGTTTCACTTGGCAAAAGTTAAGACAATCCTGACAACCTGTTGTTGTAATCCATGCTTAAATTTTTTTTATATTCTGAAATGCTGTCCTTTTGATTTCTTTCCTTGTTTTATTGTGTACTGAATAAAAGAGTTGTAGGGTATATGTCATAACAATTCCACTGAGACAAAGAATAAATAGAGAATATATGGCGTTTTCAATATCGCATCCATATCAACCTGAGACACCAATATAATCCCAAGAGCTCTGCTCCAGGGATTATATTGGTTGAGGGTTGATACGGTGTGTGATATTGAAAAAGCCATATCATATACACTTTATTATATACATATACCTCAAGTAGATGTTTTTTATGTGACATGACGTCATACAGATAAGGTTTGAAATGACGTCATACAGATTATAGGTTTGACATCATGTAATACAGATTAGGGTTTTGATATAGCCTTTGCAACAGTGACTGCAATCGATGACGTGACATCATACAGATTAAAGGTGTGATAAAGCTTTTGCAACCATGCTGATATCAATATCATCACGGGTGGCTGATACAGCACGCTTGCCATTGATTGTATTACACATACAATTTATCTGTATTTACTACTAAGTATATAATAAATGTCTATATAAAAGCAATTTCTTACCAATGTCCAAGTTATCTTCCACTCTGTCTTCTGATAAAGGCTAAAAAATGTAAATTTATCATAACAAGTTGCAGTTACTTGTAAAAACATACAAGGTAAAAAATATATGTATGTCTCCACATTTTGTGATCAGTCTAAGGTAAGTATACTTTAAATACATCTTGGTTCCACATTATAAGCATGAGGACACTTGCATATAGAATTAGTCTGAATACAAACACAAAAGACATCAAACACTCTGTAACAACCTTACTTTATACTGCAAAGTACTTTATCATTGCAGTGTATAAATTTCAAGATTTCTAGTGCATAGTCTATTTGAGAGGTTCACTTTTCGTGTTCTCTCTGCCCATGATTCTAATCTTCTCTATTTTGGACTTCAAGATTTTGGGGTTTGAACATTCTTGATGAAACATTCATACAGTCTGAAGAGTGTATTTGATGCACCAAATTTACAAAGTGTTATTTTCATAATCATGATAAATGCTCATAATCAAAGTATTTGTGGAAAATCACCAACACAGATTTAAGATTTGCTACATTTCTAGCAATTTTCTTTAACTGCTGAGGAAATATTTTACCATCAAAAAATAATCTTTATAATAATTGTACTTCAATAAAATGGATGAATTTGTTGGCCTACTATAGGAATCAAGTATCCAATTTCCAATCAGAAGTGACATAAAAATAATAAAATATTACTTCCAATGGGGTTTAAACATACTGTGTGTTAAAGAAAAGACAATAAATTAACTACACTTACAGTATTTTCATGCAATCTGTTAGGTAAATTAAGTGAAGTCAAAGCAACTCTTTCAGCAGTACTGGTCACTTCAGGCTAAAAGTAATTCACAACAACTAAAATTTACACAAATATAATTTAAAGGTATTCAATATTCTATATATTTAACAAGACAAACCCAGAATGCTATGAAAAAAATTTTGATGTTGATGTAGCATTTATTTTGTGAAGTGAAGTGAACATTTCTTTAAAAGCCAAGTTATCAAATGGTAGTATCTATTTAGGTTGATGTTAGTTTTTGTAGAAGTTCAGTGTTTCTGTTGTTTTGTTGTTTCCCTCTTATAGTTGAGGTGTTTCCATCAGGTTTGGTTTGTGATCAGAATTTTCTTTCCTCTTCATCGATTTATGACAATTGAACAGCGGTAAGACTATGGTTGCCTTTATTTAACCCCGCAATATATATGTGTGTATGTGTTTCATGTTAGGGCCATTTCAGAAGGAAAAAATAGGGGGAAGGAGGTTTGAGGCTCTTTAATATTTTTGTATGGGTAGGAGCAGGTCACAAAGTTCAAATTTATGTTTATGTATGCAAAGTAAAATGCAATTGTATTAAAAAAAAAAAAGTGCCTTCCAACCCACCCAATATTTAATCCTTTTTCTTGAATAGGCCTTTGATAGTATATGTTTCTTGTAGCTTGGTGTGTGGTTGCCAATGTTTATGTCATTGTATGTGTTCCCATTAGGAAACTGAGTGCTGGTACATGTAGTAGTTCTTAAATAATCTGTGCTCATAACTTTTCTTATAGTCGCAAGAAAATAACGAGCTTGACAAGCTGCATACCCAACAATACTTTTATTCATGTGTATAACCTATATACTGTTGCGGACAGATTAACATGCATGTTTTGACATCATTGTTTCTAGGCAAGAAAAAAAATGTTGATAATAGATTTGTGTTTAAGGTAGTACCCAACACCTTAAATAAAATTAATTTGGCTCGTTTAATTTTCAGAAAATTCTGACTAAGTATTTACTTTGACCCTTTGACAAAAAATTTTAAATTTTAAAAATTTTTAACCAATCGTTTTATCAGAAAAATTACACTGGTTAAAAAGCAGTTTGACAAACACTTATTTTGATCATCGAGAAGCTTAATATTCCCTAAACAACACGACGTAATAAAAACGTTTAGCTGATTTTACAGAGTTATCTCCCTGTAGTGTTAGGTACCACCTTAACATGCTAGTTCGCATGGTAACAGTCTGCAAGAAGACTTGCCGCCCTACCCTGCTTACTTCTACATCATTTGGTCTCCAGTGGAGAGTTGTTTCTCTTTCAATCATTATTTTATAATCAATTTTCATAAGAAACATTTTTTCAAATTCTGGGCTGATCAGTCTTTCTTACTCCTACATGTGATGGATGTACCTAGCAGAGAAGCAATTCCAATTTTCAAGCTTATGGTTTAACTCAGACAGAGAGCACATGACAATTTAAAAGTGGTTTGAGCAGAAAAACAGAGATTTACAAAATGTCTCCTTATTTTTACATTGGTTTAATCTTTTGTTTACCAAAACAAATGTATGTTGTTAAATCAATAAAAAGTTGTGGTGTTTTTAACAAAGTTTGAAGAAATGATAATTTGGTAAAGGTGTTTCTCAATAGAAATCCAAAAACATCCCAGTTAGTACTCTTACAAATAAATCTTTGATTTGTTTCTTTGTTTGTCTTCCTATATCTACCACATTTTTCAGCTCTTTTTCTATGTCGTCTGAAGATTTCACATTTTCTCTCTAGAAAAACAGAATGAAAATATTATCAAATCTAAATATACAGCAATAAAGATATGACAGACAGAATTTTCAATTATTTTTCTAACTTCTATGCAGGTAACCATCAGGTATCTTCTACATTTCATCGAACTACTTCAGTTTTTGGTGGTTTAATCAAACCAGTAATTTTGTTTGTACTTCTACATCTTTTAATATACAAAAAGATCTTAACCCTGTAACATTCTCTATGTATGTGCCTGTCCCATGTCAAGAGCCTGTAATTCAGTGGTTATCGGTTGTGTTACATATTTGTTTTTCATTCATTTTTTGTATATAAATTAATTTAGTTTTCTTGTTTGAATTGTTTTACATTGTCATTTCTGGGCCTTTTATAGCTGACTATGGGGTATTGGCTTTGCTAATTTTTTAAGGCTGTACAGTGACCTATATGTGTTAATTTCTGTGTAATTTTGGTCTCTAGTGGAGAGTTATATCATTGGCAATCATACCACATCTTCTTTTTTTATATCTACAGGTACCCAAGTACAAATATTATCATTGTGTGTTTACACACAATTACAACTTGCCACTGAAGACTGTTTAACTTAAAATTTTGGTTGAAATATGTTTTTATTACATGGAAGCTAAAAAAATTACATTTCATATCATTTGAAATCTAGATCAGGTTTTAATTTTTTGAATGTAGTTGAATAGTATTCTGCAAAGGTTTGAAACTACATTTGACATACAGAACATACATAATTTATCTTGCTGGATTAACTTAATATAAGTGAATATGTAAATTTTTTTTTAAATTTATTTCATCAGTTCTTTTTGAATAAGACTATCATTATCATAGTCATAAATCAACATTGACTTATTTTAACTGTAAAATAAAATGATGTTCATGAACGATGCCTTATTCCCTCACCTATTATTTATTTTATTATTTTTTCATTTAAAATTAAATCATCAATGAAATTTAAAGTGATCTATGTAAAGTGTAGGCCTTTGTCAAGTGACATGATACATAAACTCACAAGAATCCTTCCTCTGATTTGTAGTTAGGGCTATTCCAGAAAAAAATGTATAGGGGGGGGGGGGGGGGGTTGGAAGGCACATTATATTAATAATACATGGGGGTTGGGTATCAGAGCAACTTTTCACACTATATTGCGCTATAATTCTCAATTACAATTGTCTGGGTGGCGGGTGCTGACAAAAACTGCCTTCCAACCCCCCATACATTTTTTTCTGGAATAGCCCTTACTTAGATCTGTTATTTACAGCAAACTTTAACCTGAGATCACCCCTAGATTTTGGTGGGGTTCGTGTTGCTCTGTCTTTAGTTTTCTATGTTGTTTCTTGTGTACTATTATTTGTCTGTTGTCTTTTTCATTTTCAGCCATGGGGTTGTCACTTTATTTTTTCGATTTATGAGTTTGACTGTTCCTGTGGTATCTTTCGCTCTTTTTTAACACTTATACATTCATGCTTAAAAAAATCTGGGACCAGAAAGTATCAATCAAAAGATAATTCTTACATTGTTAGTTGCAGGTTAGATCTGGACTTTCATGCAAAACTTTAGACTTGCTACAATTCCCTTTTTGTTTATTTATTTCTTACTATTTTATATGTTAACTGAAAACTGCCAGTATACTGATTGCCCTCTGCAGATGTCTGTATTATGGTAATCTCTTAGTTATAGCAGTAAAATTTTAAAGGGGCAAAATTGAAAAAAAAAAATAATTAAAGGAAGGGACATTTAGTAGTAAAACTTAACCAAAGTCAAGGATGGGTAAAATGGAAGGACTCCTAATTTTATGGTGAAACTTTGTATAAATCATAATACATCAATGACAAAAAGTAAAATCTGTCATAATTTGTATTGGCTTAAAAACAAAGGCATGCAAACCAATATGTTCAATTTACATATGTATTTTCGAATTTCATTAGATTCTCCTGCTCCAAGAGTTTCACGGTAAGTATGAATCTTTAGAATCATCAGGCAATTTCATGTGACACAGATAAGACAGACTTCTGTTTTCTGAAAAAGTTGAACGATTATATAAAATACCTTAGCTTGAAAAAGGATTGCTACTTTCTTTGTACATTCTTGTTTTTGTTCTTCAAACTCCAATTCTCTTTTTTCCAATTCTTTTAGTTTTTTGTAATCTCTTTCCTAGAAAAGGAATGAAGTATTAAATGAAATTATCAACTTGAATCTCTATTACAATAGGTAAATACAGTTAGGAGTAAAACATGAAATTATTATCTAGAAAGTTTTTCCATTGATCTACTGTCTGTCCAAAAAAATGTCATAACCCTAGTCGTCAGTACTTGGAATGATTTATTTTGTCAGTAAATTTGAACTTATTTCCAGTAAAAAATTATAATTATACAATTGTAATTAAACAAAAAGGTTGAAACTACCTCAGGCTGAATCAACCTTTGATAAGTTGATCTTTGATTGTTTTAGCCATTTTGTTTAGGTCTTCCAGATTAAATTCTAATATACTTTATATTTTTTGTTTTTTGTTAATCTTTTACTGTTATTATATATACTCAACCATTGTTGGCAATGATGCTAGATAGACTCCGACTCCAGAATAACATTTATTTTTGGCATTTAATAAACACTGGGAGATAAATGAAAAGGTCATGTTATTCTCAAGGTGTCCACTTTGGCATTAACAATATTTAGCGTTGAATAAATTAGATTAGTCAATGGTGTATTTTCCATATGACATTGAGAAACGTTTTCATGTAAAACACTCTAATAATAAGAGGTGTGAATATTTTCCTTGAATTATTGACTATTTCTATCATCTGGCTAGTAAAAAAAAGTAACAATTTTTATAAAGTATATATATGTTTTCACATACAACATCTTTATACTTGTATATGATTTTTAATTCAAAAACAATCATCTACTATCAAAAGTAATTTTGTTAAGTATAACTGTACACAACCCAGGGATTGAAGTTAAAATTTTGGCATGGTAGTCCACAGCTTATATTTTATAGCCCACATATATAGTCTTATACAAGAAAAGCCTACACCAAATTTTAGGGGACATTGGCTTTGGGCCCCCTGTTCAAAGCTGAGACATTTTCACATGTATGGTTAAATTTTATGGGTTTGAAGTGAGATTCATTTTTCTGAAAAAATTCTTTCATGATGCGGCTCCTAGAGGTTAAAATCCCTTTTTTCACACAATTATTTCTATTAAAATTTAGTTCTTTGCTCACATTCAATAACTCTATAGTTTTTACACATTTATTCTATGATCCTCTGCTCTCAAAATCAGCACAAATGGTTAAGCTCAATCATTTGTTAAGAATTGAAACATGTCCAATATCACTACACAGAAATCTTTTGTTTATGCACAACTTTTGTATTCCTCCATTTGAGGCGCATAAGGGATATTGACCCAAATACAGATGATATTACAAGATGAATAAAATATCATTATTGTACCAGGAACTTTAAGACCTAGCTAGTAAGCATCCATATTATTTTTCCAGATAGAACTATCGTTAACTGTTACAGCTTTTACATTAATGCTAGCAAGACAAATCTTTGTTTGGCTTGCTTGCTTTGTTTGTATCAGTGTTTGCTCAAGCATGGTAATTAAGATAGGCGGGGCTTCAGCTTGTATACATCATACTTTTATTGGACGTTATGTCTGAGGTTAAGGACACTTAATTTTAAAACATCACATGACAAATATTCTCACATGTTTTCTATCTGTAAAAATACAATAATTTGTCAATGAAAGAAAAATATAAACTTTTTTCTTGTATGAGGCTGAGAAACTGGCTTCAACATTATTGACCTAATATTGTTTTATAACATATCAATCTATTAGTTCAGTCAGTTATTTCCATGTCTGTCCTTCGATTATGCAACTAAAATATTCAAAAAAATGGGAAACAATTGTATCGAAAAGAGAAAATCGAATGCACCTTTTTTATGTTAGGGTGTGTTTGAGATGAATATTTTGTCTTGAAAATGTACAAAACAAGAGTATTTGATACATCATCTCGCTTCAGACTCTATCATTTTATATAGCAAAGCTACAGGTTGACTTGATAACATAAAAAGAATCACAGTACTAAAAGATGAAATATAGGGGTCAAGTGAAATACCTATCCAATGGATCACAAAATCGGAGTAGGTCTGTTCGAATAGCTATTTTACTAAAAGTGCTTGACGACAGTCTTTAAGTTGGATCTCTGAAAAAAAAATTGTCTTCCGTTTCTACGATTGTGAAAATGAAGTGGCGTAATAGGAAGATAATTTCGACGAAGTAGAATCCTGCCTGTATTGTTTATTTACAGGTAAGGAAACATGTGAGAATATGTGTCATGTGATGTTTTAAAATTTAGTGTCCTTAACCTCCAACATAACGTCCAATAAAATTTGAGTATGATGTATACAAGCTGAAGCCCCGCCTATCTTAATTATGATGCTTGAGCAAACACTGATACAAACAAAGCAAGCAAGTCAAACAAAGATTTGTCTTGCTAGCATTAATGTAAAAGCTGTAAAAATTTTGCAGTATAAAGTCTTTTGGTTGTCAATAAAAACGAAATTATTAGCAAGAATATATAAGACCTGGCCTTGAAGTCATAAAACTTTGCTCAGTGCTCGTAACACAAAAATCATGCTCGAAACTTGAAATCGAGCAATTTGATAGGTTGATTTTCGAGTACGAGTACCAAAAAACTGTCTCGAAAGTTTTATGACGGCCAGGCCTGAATAAACATAATAAAGTGATGTTACATACAAAATATCATACCAACTGATCAATATCTATATCATGGATGTTCCTAGATGACAGTTCAGAGAGAAGTTGACCTTTAACCTTTAGCCTCTCTTCAATATCAATGTCAAGTTCAACTGGAATATTCTCTTGATTCACTTTACGTTGTCTTTTGGCAAATAATGCAGATTTTCTATACTTATATTCTCCAGCTGTGCAATAGAACCGCGGTTGAATGCTAGGACATTTTATACCATGCTTATATGTCAATTTCAAACCATGCTGACATTGTGAACTTTGGCATAATGTTATCATTCTTCGAACAGGCTGCATTTTGTTCTTTAAAACTACAAAAAAAGATGTGACATATTTCATGTATATAATGTACATATATACACATGGAAAAAAGTATTGCAACACCAAATTAAAATTAAAATTAAAAAAACACTTTTTATTTTTTTGTGATATAATTTGGTAAAATAGAACAACTTAAACATTATTTAAGTATTACCTGAGTTTAATCAATAAATATCGACTAGATAAGTTTTTATCTGCACATGCAACTACTGTACCCGTAAACAGCAAAACAGGTGTTTTTATCCTCATTGTTTTCAACACTTTAAATAACCAAGTTTTTAAAGTTATGTAATTGACACCTTGTAATAGGTCCTCGACAACTCTAAACTGCAGCAAGATTGCAGATTATCAGCATGAGAGAAGCAGATATGTCGCTCTAACAACTGCACGTATTGTTGGTCATCACCATTCCACTATAAGTTGTTTTGAGAATAAAAATAAGGCACTAAACGATGTTAAAGACCTTCCGAGATAAAGAAGACCCCCTAAACCATTTGCTAGGGAAAATCAAGCATAATGAAGGTTGGTCAGAAGGAAACCCATTGCATACAATACAATCCTAAAAAGAGAGTGGTGGGCATACAGGAGCCTTTTAACAAGAACTGTTCGAGAGCGACTCATCGCTACTGGTTATCGTGCGATAAGACCATTTTGGAGACCTTTGCTTACGAACAGACACACAGTTTTCCGTATCCAATGTAGTGCAGATCTCGCTAAAGTTGGAAATTAGCATCGTGGAGGAAGATCCATTGTTCCATTGGAATTCGGTTCATCTTCCTTGGCCCGATCGTAGCCCGGATTTGAACCATATCGAGCATATATGGGACACTATTGGGCGGAAAGTGCGCGAAAGGAAACCCCAGTTCAAACACATCATGAAATAAACAATGCCCTTAATCAGAAATGGTTGCTTCTACCTTAGCAACAAATTAGTCGATTTTTGGCAGGAATCAGAAGACGTTTAGATGCGGTTATCCGTTTGAATGGAGGCTGCGCACAAAGTACTAATTCTTTGGTGTATAACGATCAACCATGATGTGAACAGTCATCTGAAGATTAATTTTGAAATGTCTGACATTGTAAAATTCGACTACAGAAAAAGTTGTAAAATGCATTTTTTTGTACAAAAAACACTTCATTTTGTTATTAATATTGTGGTTATAAAAATCTTTTTTTTTTCAAACATTTTTTGTTCGTTTCAATGCCAATGTTATCATAAACTATGTTTCAATAATATTATACAAATATTTTATTATATTTCATCCAAAAAAAGAGGCTGATTTTTCAAGTTTTAAAAAATCAAGGTGTTGCAATACTTTTTTCCATGTGTATATTATTTGAATCTTGTTATGAGCACAATCAATCAGACAACAATGTTTGCTATTCCCTTATTCTACTTACAATAGCCTGAATAGGGTAAGAATTAATTTCAAATGTTCATCCCCTCATCTTATTATTGCTGCATTGCAGTACTGAGACAATAAGTCTTTTTGGCAAAATATGCAAAACTTCTCCATACCATTGATACCTTTATAGAATAAGATAAATATTTGCTTTGTGACTTCAAAATTTTCCAGGTAAAAGCAACAATTGGAAGATCATGTATCAACGATAATTGAAATAAACATACTGAATAAATGAGATTGACATTTACATTTTGGATATACATGTATATAGATTTATTATTTTTTTTTTTAATTTAAGGCTGAAAATTTTGTTTTTATTCTATTCTATATGCAATCCATTGATGATACTATTCATCTTATTGTTAATGTAATACCACAGAAGTGTAAAACTATTGAACTATCAAACTGTCCAACAGTTTGACCATCAAAAGGAATGTTGGGATTGATTTTGGGAGTTTTGGTTCCAACAGTTTAGGAATTTGGAGCCAAAAAGGGCCAAAAAAAAACATTTTCTTGGTTTTCTTTTTTAAATTTAGTTTTGGGAAAGAACCCTTGAAATTTTTGTCAAAAGTTTTATACCAAAAAAAAGGGGGGGGGAAATTTTTTTGGGGGCCCAAACAGTTGGTTAAAGGGGCCAAAAAGGGGCCCCAAATAAGGGCTTAAAATTGGTTTTGAAAAATTTTTGAAAATGTTTTAATTAAATTTAAATTTTAAAATTTTTAAAGGTTTTTTTTTCCCCAAAAATTTTTTTGGGAATTAAAATAAAAAAAAAAGGGGAAATTTGCATTTTTATTTTCCCGTTTTAAAAAAAATACCCCCATTTTTTTGTTAAAAAAAAATGGATTTTTTTTAATTCGTTTTTTCCCAAAAACGGAAAAAACGGTTAAAAATTTTAAAATTTAAAAAGGGAAATTTTTAAATTTTCTTACTTTTCCTTACAACAAAACCCAAAATTTTATAACCAACAAAATTTTTACTTTTTTGTGCCCCCAAAAACGGGAACATTTAGAAAAAAAAAATTTTGGATTTTCCATTTAAAAACAAATTTAGAAACCTTTTAAAAAATTGTAATTTTTTTGATTAATAAAAAATTTACGGGCCTAATTTTGAATAGAATTTATTATTGGGAAAAACCTTGCCCCAATTTAAAAATTATCAGCAAATTGAAAATTTAAAGGGGGCCCAACGGAAAGTTAAAAATCCCCAAAATTTAAAAATTTAAACGAAATTTTTCTTTAAAATTGCATTTTTTAAATTTAAAAATTTTTTAAAATTTTTTTTTTTACCCATAAAATTTTTTACGCCATAAAACTTTATAAAAAAGGGAAAAATTGTACCTTTTAATTGTTTTAAAAAAAAAAACCCTTTTTTTGGGCACAAAAAAATTTTTTCCTTTAATTGTTTTTAAAATTTAAAATCAAAAAATTAAAAAATTTAAAAATAAACCCCGGGATTTTTCAAATTTTTTAAAAATTTTGATCACCTCTTTTTTTTTAATAAAAATCACCAATTTTATTTTAAGAAGTCAATTTTACTTTTTTAAAAACCTTTTACTTCTAACTGTTTTGGGAGAAAAATTTATAAAAGGTTTTGGGTTGGGCGGGTTTTTATAAACATAAAAAACAAATTTTGTTTTTTTCTTTTTTGTAAAATAAAAAATTAACCGGAACGGAATGAATTTTAAGGGGAAAGCAAGCCCTTGGAAACGGGTTGTCATAACTCTTAGAAAAAGGGGGGAAATTAAAGGGGGTCGGTTTTTTTCCCGTTTTAAAAACCCCCTTTTGGGGAAAAATAGCTTTGTTTTTTTTAAAAACCCTTGGGTTGCCCTTTTATTTTTAAATTTTAAAAGGTTTTTAACCCCAATTTTAAATTTCCCCACCCCTTTGGGGGGCTTAAAAAATAAAAAAAGGGACTTTTTTATTTCTTTAAAAAAAAAATTTTTTTTTAGCCCAAAAAAAACACCTTTTTGGAGATTTTTCAAAAAAGTTGGAAAATTTTAAATGCCCCAAACCGGGAAAAAATTTTAAAAATTCATTAAATTTCCTTATTTTTTAAATCTCCTTTTTGGGAAAACCCAGCGTTTTTACTTTTTTAAAAAGGGGCTTTCTTTTTTGGGTAAATTTGGGTTTCCTTTTTTTTGGGTACCTTTTAAAAGTATATTCCGGGAAATTTTAAAAAAGATAGGAATGAATTTTTTTTTAAAATTGGGTTTTAAAATTCCTTTGCATTTAAATTTTAAAAAAGGAAAAAGGGCACAAAAAAAAAGAAATTACCCAAATGCATTGCAAAAAAAAATTTCTGGAGGAAAAAAATACTTAAACAGGAAATAAAGGGTTTGTTTAATAATTTATTTATATTTTATAAGTTAAAATTTGTTTTATTATTTTTTTACAAAGAAAGTTACAATAAAAGAGAAAAAATGCTTTTTTAAAGTAAAAAGATGTGTTTTTAAAAATTTTGAATTTTTTTTTGGAAAAATTTAAATCTCTTTGCATTTTAAAGAAAATTTTGGCAAAAGATTTGTCCCATAATTTCATTTAATTTTTTGAGTTTTTTTTTCCCAATTTTTTTCAGGTAAAAAATATATTTAAAATTAAAGCGTGATACAGAACCTGAAGAGAAAAAAGCCCATTTTTTTCTAAAAAAGTTTATTTCAAAAACCCCTATATAATGGAAATAAAAAAAAGGGTATACTGTGCAAGTAATTAATAGTTTAATTCTAAAATTTAATAAGGGATTTTAAAATTTCAAAATTGTGTCCTTTCACTTTAAAAATTTCAAGCATTTTTTTTTTACAAAAATTTTTTCTGTAAATATTTTTGGGTTATAAAAACAGGGAAAAAAAAAAATTTTTTTTCCCCGGTAAAATATTTTTAGGCAGTTTTTTTAATCTTTTGGACTAAGAAAAGTTACATAGCTTCGTTTAAGGTTCTTACTTTGAAGAAAGTTATTGGCCCTTTGGGCCCCATTTATAGAAAAAATAAAATTTTTTGTTAGTATATTATTCTTTTAAATTTTCCCCAAAAAGTACAAAAAAAAATTTTTTTGGTTTTTTAAAATTTTTAAAGGGAAAAAATTTTATTTGGGTTTGATTTTAAATTTTAAATAAAAAAGGTTTTCCTTTTCCCCAAATTTAATTTTTAAATTTAGCCAATAGTTTTATAAGTAAAATGAGTTTTTCTTTCGTTTTTTTTTTTTAAAAAATTTTGTGAAAATTTTAAAAATTTTTTTTTAAAAAAATTTTTTTCAAAAACATTGAAATCACAACTTTTTTTTGTAGTTTTTGGGGAATAGAACTTGTAAAAAAATTCCCAAATCGTTAAAAAACCCCCCCTTTTACAAAAAATTCTTTTTTTAAATCACATTATAATTTTTTTATTATGAATTTTTTTTAATTATTGTTTTTTTTAAATTTGCCTTTTTTTTTTCGATTGGGGGATTTGGGGGGACCAGGGGGGGGGGACCCCCCTTTTTGGGGAAAAAAAAAAAAATTTTTTTGCCTTTTTGTAAGGGAATAACTAAAAAAATTGCGTGACCGGAAAAACCCCCCATTTAGGGAAATTTAATTTTGGGCCCCCAAATTTTAAAAAATTTTCTTATGAATGTTGTGCAACGCTTGTACAAATGCCCTTTGAAAATTTACGAATCCCTTAAAAAAGGGGGGGATTTAAGTTAGACAATTTGAGTTTCTACATTTTTTAAAGCTGTAATGATTTCCTATTTTTTTAAAAGTTCTAAAGTTTTGGACGGTGAATATTTTTATTTTGCTGTTTTTTAAATATTTTTTAAAGGAAAAAATTTTGAAAGGGAAAAAAAGCTATTTTTAAAAAAACGAAACTTTTTCGTAATGATAATTTTTATTAAAAGTATGTTTATCCCGTGGTTAAATTTAAATTCCGGTAAGGATTAACGAAAATTGCGAGTGTTTTTAAAATTTCAAAATGGAAAAGGGGTTTAAACCCCAATTTGGTTTTCCCCAAATTTTTTAGGCTTTGAATGTCAAAAAAATTTTTTTTTCAAAAAAAATTTTATTAAAAATTTTGAAATAACCAAATTTTTTCCGTAGTTTTGGGGACAAAAGGACATTTTAAAAAATGCAGTGATTCCTTACATCTTTAAATATTTGCTATAAATCAGGATTTATTTTAAAAGTTTGCAATTTTTGTGTTTATTTGTTTTTTTTTTAAATTATGCAGTTGTGCTACCGGGTTGTAAAAACTGCCTTCGAAACTAGAATATTAAAAAAAAGTAAATTTAAAAATTTTAGAAATTTGAGTCTTATCATGTTTTAATGCATGTTTAATGTTTTCCTATACTTTAAAATTTTATCTTTTCAGGGTTTTTTGTGGGGGTTTAAAATTGGACCATTTTGGAAAAAAATTTTTTTACACCAAGGGTTCGGGGGGGGGGGAAATCTTTGGTATTAAAAAATAGCATACATTTTAGCAATAAAAACGTTGTAAAATTTAAAAAATTTTTGCCCCATGTTTTGGGGTTTGTAAGGGGTTTTTCCTTTCCAAAAAAAATTTTTTTTAGGGGAAAAAAATTTGGAAAATTTTGGGGGTTTTTTTTGGGTAGGCGGTTTTGGAATAAAATAATTTTTTTAAAAATTTTTCTTTTTTTGTGAAAAGAATTTTAAAGGTTCTGGAAATAAGAAATTTAAAAAGTTTTTTTTTCCGGGCCTTTTTTGGCTTTAAAAAGGGTTTGTTTCAATAAAAACCATTTAAAAAAACCCCAATGCATTTTTTTTTCCAAAATTTTAAAAGGTGGGGGGGTTTTGGAAAAAATTAGTTTTTTTTTCGGAAAAAAATTTTAAGCTCTTTACCCGTTCAAAGTTTTTTTTAAGTTTTTGAAAAATTTTTAATCCAAAAAATTTTGGAAGAAGGGTTTGCCAAAACTTTTTGTGTTACATTTTGAAAAAATTGTTTTTTCCAAAACCACCACGCAATATCGGGTTTTTTAACTTTTTAATACAATTTAAAAAATTTTCAGAATGTTCGGGAGAGAAAAATTTGGGTCAATGGTAAAACTGTTTTGTTTTTAAAGGGAAATTTAAAGTTTAGCCCGGGAAAGTTCCCTATCTTTTTTTAGTCCCTAAAAACAATAGGGATTTGGAGGGAAATTAAAATATTTTATATCGGTATGAATTTGGGTTACGTTTAAAAAAAATTTCCCGGTCTTTTAATAAAATTTCATGTATTTGGGTTTAAAAAAATGTTAAATTCCTTTTGGATTTTTGCCCAAAAAACCATTGCTTGGGTTTTTTTGAAGAAGAAAAAAATCAAAAAAAAAATCTTTGGGTTTTTAAAACCAAATTGAAAAAAAAACAAAATTAAAGTTTGGGTTTTGGATAAGTTTGGGGAAAGTTCTTTAAATTTTCTGTATTCTTTTTTTTTTCCCAAACCTTTTCTCTCTATCTTTTTTGAATTTGTCCATTATTTCTTTTTCCAAATTTATTTTAACACCCCAAAATTTAAATTTGGGTGTATTTTGTTTTAAAAAATATTTTTCCCTCCATTTTATATTTTTCCCCATTGTTCGCCGGAGCAGAATTTCTAACTTTGAAAAAAAAAGGGGAAACCCATTTTAAAAAGGGTTTTATTCTTCCCCAAAAAAAAAAACAAGAAAGAAAAGGAAAGGGAAACCTTTAAAAGAAAATTTAAACTGTATTTTAAAAGGAAAACAAAAAAAACAGTCGAAAAAAAAATTCTTTTCAGAATGCTATGTTAAATTTTTTGGGTGAATTAAAATTTAACACATTACATTTTTTAGGGGAAGAAAGAAAACTTGAAATTTGGTTTAAAAGCCAGACGAACGTATTTAAAGATATTAAAAAAGATCACTAAGGCGTTTGACTTTTAAGTCTGTTTTTGTTAAAAAAATTTGGGTTTTCCGGGTTAAAATTTCCTCCATTTTTTTACAGTTTTTTTGCCCCAAACCCCAAATTTATTTCAACTTTCAGAAAAAACTTTAAAAATAAAAAAAGTAAAATCCAAAAATACTGAATTTTGGGGAAAATTCAAAAGGGAAATTTCCCCAAATAAAATGGAAAAAATAAAATGTTTAAAACCTTTAAAACGAATGGAAACAATGTCATTTTATGACTTAGTACAGCTTGGTTTTGCCCCAAAAATCATTATTTATATTTTATATAGGGTTTAAATTTCCCTTTCCCAATGAAAAAAAGAAACCCTTAACTATTCTTTTTAAAAATCCAAACTAGGGGTTTTTAAGGGTTTTTTTTCCCAAAAGGGGGAAAGCCCAAAAAAACGGAAAAAAATAAACCCGAAAAGACGATATAAACCAATTGGAAAACTTATGGTATTCATGAATTTTAAAAAACTTTTTTGCTAAGTTTCAGGTCTTTGAAAGAAAAACTCCCATTGGGTTATGAAAATTTGTTTATATTTTCTGTTTTGTTGTTTTAAAATTTATGACAAAAATTGCGTTTTAGTCCAAACTGTGAAAAACACCCAAAGACATAAATACAACAATTAAAAAAATCTAACAAGAAAAGAAAATACATTTGAAAAGGATGCCAAAAAAAAGAACTTTTTTTTTGTTGATAGGCAAAAGTAAAGTAAGCATGTAATTTTAATGCCATATAGATAAAAGAAGTTTTGGGTTATGAGTCCCAATTAAAGGGAAATTTCCCCATGGGTAGTAAAATTTTAAAAGTTCCCCTTTTAGGTCAAGAAAGGGTCTTAAAGCCCGATCCCTTGGGTACCCCGAACAGAAGTAAAAAAAAAAAAGGGAAAAAAAAATTTACGTTGAAATGTTTTAAAACAATTAAGGGGGAAAAACCAAACGGTATAATTTATAAAAAAAACGGGGAAACTGGAAAACTTTGAACCATAAAAAAAACCCGGAAAAACTACTAAACATCAGATTAAATAATTTATGACAACTGAAAAAAAAAATGGCGGGTTTTTAAAGGGTCCCGGCCCTTTATCATTATCTCAAAAAATTTGGGTGAAACTTTCAAAAAACATAGAAAGAAAAACTATAAATATTACTTGAATGGTTTAACTCAATAAAGAGCCCTTTTTAACACAAGGGGAAAATAAACTGAACGAATAATTTGATCTATGGTAAATTTTAAATTTTAAAATTTCAATAAATAAGGGGTGAAAACAAAAAAAAGTATTTTATAAGCTTATCGTGTTTTTAATCAATTTAAAAACAAAAAAAAAAAAAAACCAAAAACCCTGAAAAAAAAGCCCCATAAAAAATTAAAAAGAGCTGGTAAATGAAAAATAATTTTTTTTTTTCAGTTTTACATTTTTAAATGGAGAATGAAATATTTGTTACAAAAAAATTTAATTTTTTAGTAAAAATAGTATACAAAATTTTTAAATAAAAAGGGTAAAAAAAATGAAAAAAACACTATAAAACCATGTATCGAAATGAGTTTGGGGACCAAGAAAAAAAAAAACCCGGGGTAGCTGAGGTAAAAATACTGAGAAAGGGTTAAGAGGTCATAAAATCAAAAACGGGGACAAAAAAAGGGTAATAATGACACGGGAACTCGAAAATACAATCTACCCCATAAAGCCCCATTTTTGTTTTATTTGTAAAGTAGCAGGGGATTCTTTTCTTTTGGTTTCTGAAATTTGGGATGCTTTCGAGAAAAAATTTGAGCTTCTTTGAAAAATTTCCTTATCATTTTTTTTATTCGAACCGATAAATTTATTTTTTTTTTCACTAGTGTCAACGATTTTTTGTTTGTTGAACAAAACTTTTTTCCCTAAATTTCCTTATCTTTTGCTTGGGTTTTTAAATGATTTAAAAAAAAAATGGAGTTTTACGATTTGGGCAGGCAGTGCTTTTTTTAAATTGGACCCGTCTTTAAACATTCCCTCTTTTTGCAAGTCTATGCACTAGGGTTTTTTGTCAAAAAATTTTAATATTTTAAAAAGGGGGACATTGCAACCCTCTTCGTTTTTTTGGGTTATTTTCTTTCAATTATAAATTTTAAACCTAAATTTAAAGGGGTTTGAAAAAATTGAAAGGCGTATTGCTATAATCTTTTTTTTTAAATTGGGAAAAGGCGTTTAAAAGTTAAAGGGGAAAACCAATAATATTTTTTTAAAATCTTAATTTTCGGCGTTCCTGTCACAAAAATGAAATTTTTTTTGGTGGGGATATTTTAATTTTTTTGGCAGCATTTTATTTTATAATGCTGACATTTGCCAGGGTTACCCAAGGGGGTCCCGGAAAATTAACATATAAATATTTTTTGGTCAATGCCTAAAATTTAAAAAAAAACTCGATTTGGAAAATTTTTTTTAAAATTTGTCATGGGGCCCTTTTTTAAATGACAATAAAATTGCGGCGGGTTGGGGCGCCTTGGATAACTATTGTTGTTTTTTTTTGTGTAATTTGGTTCTTTCCCGTTAATGTAGGGAGTTGTTTCATTGGCATATATCCTTCTTCTTATTTTTTAAAATTTATGGGTTTGGGCTCGTTTCCCACATCTTTTTTAACAGTTTATTTTTATTTTTATAAAACGAATTTTTATACGTAAAAAAACAAAAACCAAATCTAAATAGGGGACACTTCCGGTTGAAAAAAAAATATTCTCTTGATTTAGACGCTGTAGGAAATAAATGAATAAAAAAAGGAAAAGAAAGTACGAAAAAGTGCATTTCCATTAATAAAGAAATTTAATTGTGGCGTGATTTTTAAAAGATCATAAGATTTGGCTAACCCTTTTTCCCGGGGGGTTTAATTTTCGAGTTTTTTTCCCCCTGTTAAAGGGATCACCAAAATTTTTAACCAATTTTAGGAATATAAAAAAATACTGCAAAAAAATTAAAACCCATGTTTATTTCATGTGATTTTCAAAAAAAAAATGGGAAAAATTTGGTTTCTTGAAAACTTACAGTTATGAAAATTTTCCATTAAAAAGAAGCAGAGAATTTTTTAATGAGGGAATAAATTTCGAAAATTTGTGCTTTTTTTGGGTGTTTTTTTTTTTTTTTTTTTTGCTGCGTTTTTTTTTTTCTGGGGGCTTTTTTTGGCATAGTGATGTATAGAAATGTAAAAGGGGAAAAACAGTTTAAATAAATCTTTTAAATAAAATCATTTTTGGGTTTTTAAAACAAAAAGATACAAGGAAAGCTTTTTAATATTGTATTAGGGGAAAAGGAAATGAAAATGTCTAAAAAGGCATCGTAAAAAAAATTCTTGCGGATTGTCCCGGCCCAAAATTTAAACATTCAAGGTCAACATGACATTTTTAAAATTGATACATGTAACAGGGTTTCCCCATTTTAAAACACGTTCTTTGGATCCCTTTTTGGTGTATAAATTTATTTTTTTGCCCCTTCTTAAAAAAATTAAAAAAAATAAACCCCCGCAAAACAACCTGAAAACCTTTGTTAATTTTTAAAAAAATTTTTAAATTTTTCGCCCAAGAATTAATGAACAATTATTTTTCTTAAGATAAAATAAAAATTTTTTTTAAAAAGAACTTGAAAAAGTTAGATGGGTTTCTTCTTTTTATCAATTAATTTTTTGTGACATTTCCAAAGATCTTTTTAATAAAAACAAAAAAACTTTTGAAAAAATTGCCGGTCAAAAAAAAGAGATTGTTTTGTATGTTTTTAATTTTTTAAAAGGGCCCCTGGTGGGGGGAAAAGGGGTTCCGAAAAACTTTTTGATATTTTGTGGGGTGTCTCTATCGTAAAGGGTTCAAAAATTTTAAGGAAAAATATAAAAACACAAAAAACGATGTAAAACTAAAGGGAATAAAATATCTTTCTTGAGAAATGTTTAATATGAAGAAATTAAATTTTTGTACCCCAAATCTTATTTTAAATTTAGTCCAAAAGAAAAACCCCAAAAATTTTTCTTTTTTTTAAAAAGTAGTGGAAAAATTTAATTTGCATTATTTTTTTCCCTTTTCGTATTCCCAAATTTTTTACCAGGATTTATACGTTTTAAAAGGGCCCTTTTTTCCCTTTCCCCGGGTTTAAGGGTTTTTTTCGGGGTATCAATTAAACAGAGGGCAATGAATGAATTTAAATTTCGGGACTTAAAAAATTGTTTTTTGGGGTTGGCATGTTTCAGGGGAAATATGAAAGTCCCCTTTTTAAAGGCCCCATTAAAAAAATAAAATTTTACCTTATTTGGTGTTTTACTAGACCGGGCCCCAAATTTTATCTTATAAACGTTATTGTCTAAAAAATTATCACCCCGGTCAAAATCGTTTTATATGTAAGAATGGACTTTTTTTAAAAAAAAAGGGTTTGTTATTCCCGCCATTTTTAAATTTTTTTTTGGGCGTTATTATTTAGTCTATGAGTCCCCGTTTTTGGAAATCGCAAAGACAAAAAAAAAAAAAGCATTGGCGGGACGGGGTTTTTTTAAAAAATTTATTTGGCAGCAAAAGGGGTTTTAAAGGGGGATTTTCGTTTGTTCTGTGGGATGTTCAAGTAAGTAAGGATGGGGGTTTTGAGAGAGGGTACCCCCCCCTGACGGTTAAAACCCCTTGCAAACAGTCAAATTTCTGTCCCAAAATTATTTTCAGTGGAGTCAAAATTTTTTCCCAACCCTTTACCCGAACTTTCCTCTGTTGGATTTATTTTTTAATTGTTTTCTTATTTTTTAAAAAAAATTCATTGTTTTTTTATAGGTAATACTGTAGGAAATTGGTCAAATGTTTTGAAAAAAAAAGATTTTTTAAAGTTGTTTTTAAAATTGAAAAAATATTTAATTGATCACTTTGAAATTTGTGTTGTGATTTTCCGAAGTTTATAAAAATTGCCCTTCGCTTAATTAAAATTTTAAAACAAAAAACAAGTCATTTTTTAAGCCATTTTTTTTTTTCATTAAATTTTTTTTTTTAAAGAAAAGGGAAAACATTTTTTAAAAACCCAGACGTTTCACATGTTTTAAAATCGAAAAAAAGTGGACCGTTTCCAAAAACCGAAAAGAGGAAGCTTTTCCTTTCCGGTTTTGTTTTTTATTTCAGGGGGTTTTTTTTTTTAAAAAAAATAACTATAAAAAATTTTTATTGCTTGTTTTATGCTTTTTTTTAAAAATCAAATTCAACAAATTTTTTTGTTTGGACCTTAACATTATTGTGTTTTAAAAATAAATTAAATTTACAATTTTTAAAAAAAACCGTAAAAATAATGGTTTTGTATTCTTTTTTTTAAAACCCTTTTTTACAAAAATTAAATTTAAAATTATTTAGGAGTTTATTGACAATAAACTTCTAAGTTTTTAAAATTTAGAAAAATAATACTTGTTTTCTGACATGGTTTTGTTTGTGAGTGCTGTACAAACCCTTGCTTCTAAAGTATACGCTTTTATAGAACAGTAAGGGGTATTACGATCAAATTCAATTAAGTAAATTTTTAAATTTTATCTTTTTAATCTGATGTGTATTTTTTATCTATAATTTATCAATTATATCTAAAATTTAGAATATTGTTTTAAAAAGGTTTTAACATTTAAATTTAAAAAAGCGTTTTTAAAATTTCCATGCAATTGTTTGATAAGAAACCCCCCTGTTTCATCTTGATTATTCTGTTGACAAAGATTTTATAAATTAAGATTATGTTTAAAATGCGGGGAAGGGAAGAAGGGGCCAATAGTTGTGATACACGAGTTAAATATTGTTTCCGGGGATAGATTTAAAAAAACCACATAGCAAATTGAACGTTTTATTTTATAAATATACAAATCCCTTTTCCATTTAAAAATTAAATCAATGGGTTTTTTTTTAAAAAGTTTTATACACAGGGGTTGGGAAAATCGAAATACAAAAATTTGTAATTCAGTTGAAAACATATTCCCCTTTTTACGGTAAAAATTTTAATTTTTTTTTAAAATTTTGGGTTTTATTGAAAAACCTTTTTCCATGCATTTTTTTTTCCCAGAAAAAATATATTTTTTCCCTTTCACATGAAATTGCTAAACATTACGGGGTGCAAATTTTTTAAGCTATTTGTTTTAGTGAAAGAAAAAATTTGGGTTTTTTTTATTACTTTAATTTTTAACGACTATTAAGCTTAAAAAGGGGGAAAAGGTCGTCACGCAAAAATTTTTTTAAATTATAAAATTTAATTTTTTTAACTCTTGAGAAAAACAAGAAAAATTTTTTAAATTTCTAAAATAGATAGTTTTTTTTCAGATTTTACGCGTTTTTTTAAAATTGCTATAAATGAATTTTTTGAAAAGTAAAATGTTTTTTGTTTTTTAAAAAGCACTCGAAATTATTAAATTAATTTAAATTTTTGTGTTATAGTTTGATTTTTAAACTGGCCCCCGGGTGGTTGATATTTCGCCCAAATTTTTAAGTAAGGGAGAAAAAAAAGTGGGGGTTCAAATTATTAGGTCTTTTGGTAGTTTATTTTTCTTTTGTAACACGTATTGTTTGTATGGTTTAGATATGAAACCCCTTTTAAAACATTTGGATTTTATTTGACGAATTTTGGGTTTTTATGTTGTTGAAAAATGAATGTTGGTTGGGAATTTTGGGGGTTTAATGTTTTACCCTTGTCTTGTCTGTTTGTACAAAAGGGACTGGCTTTGGGAACTCTGTTGTTTATATTTTGTTTTCAAGTTGACATTTCAGAGTTCCAATTTAAACAATTTTCCAAAAGTTTTAAAAATTGCAATTCTCACTTCCAAGTTGAATTTGAAATTTCCAACTACATTCACTTTTTTTTTTCCAGCCCCCAAAAATTTAAAAACTTAAAATTGTAAATTTTAAAAATTGTTAATGAAAAATTAAATTTTGGGAAACCCGAAAAATTTTCATGTTAAAAATGTGGAAAATTTTAAAGGGAGGACAAAAAATTAAAATTTGGGCAGTGGAAATGTTATTTTTTTGGAAAATAAAAAAAATCTTTGATCCCGGTTTAAATTTTTTATTTACCCCGGGACGAATGGGGAAAATGTAAATTGAAAAAAAAAATTGTAATTGTTTTGAAAAATTTTTACTTTTCTGTAATGAAATTTTTAAATATATAGTTGATTATAAAGGGGTTTAAAATTTACTAAGGGGTTCAAGGTTTAAACCCAAAAATTGCCATTTAAAATTAATTGTCAGAGTGAAAAGGGGTTCCAAAAAATTGTTTTTCCAAATTTCTAGGTTTTGAATGTTAAAAAAAAATTTTTTTTTAAAAAAAAATTTTATTAACAAACTTTGAAATCCACTTTTTTCCGTCGGGTTTGGGAATAGGACATGAAAAAAATTGCGGGGTTCCCGTTACATCTTTACATTTTTTGGCATTTTAAAAGGCATTTTATATTATAGTTTGAAATTCTTTGTAAATTATTTGTTTTTTTTTAAATTATCCCTGTTGTGCAAAGCTTGTACAATGACCTTGGACACTCTTATTATAATCAGACAGTGTGCTTTTTAAAAAGTGTTTTAAAATTAGACAATTTGAGTTTTTATCAATTTTTTTAATTCATGAAATGATTTCCTTTTTTTAAAAAAGTATTAAACTTTTTTTCGGGGTGAATTTTTTTTCTTAGTTTGTGTTTGAAATATCTTAAAAAATTTTTAAAAAAATTCTAAAATTGTAATTTTTATGTTTGGGGGAGAAAAGGTAAGATCAAGGGGAAAAAATGATTTTTTTTAATGAAATAGAGTTTTAGCGGTGCAAGTTAGCACTATCTTTTGAGTACTGAAAAAATAGCTTTTCTGGATAAAAATTTTCCAAACCTATTTTATTTGGGTAGGAACTTTTTTCGATTTTAAATTTTATTTTTTTAAATATATATCATGTTTTATAGGTAAGAAATTTTCTGTTTTTTTGGGTTTTTTTAAAATTTGTGTTTGGGGTTTATTTGAAGAAAAAAACCCAAAAAAAAAAATTTCATGGTTTCAAAAAAGGTTTAGGGAAATAAAACCAAAATTTAAGATGGGTTGGATAAGTTTGAGGGAAATTTATTTAATTCTGTTTCTTTATTTTTTTAAAACCCCTTTTTTATTTTTTATGAAGTTGTATTATTTTTCTTTTCCTTAATATTTTAGCCCCCTTGTTTTAAAAATTTGTGTTTTTTGTTTTTGAAATATTTTTTCCCCACCCTTAATATTTTCCCCTTTTTCCCCGGGGCAGAATTCTAAATATGAAAACAAACAAAAAATTCCCCCTTTAACGGGGTTTATAGTCTTAAAAAAAAAAAAATTTTTAAAAGGGAAAAGATACCTTTTAAAAAAAAAATTCTGTACCTTTTAAATTCGAAAACCCAAAATTTAACAAAAAAAAAAACAAATCTTTTAAAATTTCCCTATGATAAATTTTAATGTTTTTATAATAACCATTACATTTATGGCGAAGAAAAAAAATATTGAAAGGTGAACCCAGATAAAACGTATTAAGATACTCAAAGAAAATTTAAGGCGTTTTGACTGTTAATTTCCTAAATTTTTTTAAAAATTCTTTTTAATTAAAATTGAATTATTTTTTTTAGCCCAAAAAAACTGAATTTTTATCAACTTTTTAGAAAAAAAATTTAATAATGCTATGAAAAAAGGGAAAAAATAACAAAAATACTGAACTTCGAGGAAAATTCAAAACGGAAATTCCTAATAAAAGGGCAAAATCAAATAAAAACAAAAAAAGAATGGAAAAAAAATGTCTATTCCTGACTTTTTACAGCATGGTTTTGCCCCAAAAATCATTTTTATTTTTTAAATATTTTTTCCCAATTCCTTGTAAATTGATGAAAAAGAAACCCTTTATTTTCCGTTTTAAATTTCCAAAAATTAAAGAACATACTAATTCATGAAAAAAATCCCGGACTTAAAGGTTTTTCCAAAAGGGGAAAGCCCATAACGAAAAAAAAAACCGTAAAAACCGTTTAAAACCCGTTTGGGAAAAATTATTTTATTTATTTTTTAAATTTATAAATTTTTGCAAAGAAAGTTGTGTTAAATCGGTCTATAGTAGGAAAAACCTCCCATTTTATGACAATTTTTTTATAGTTTTGTTTATTGAAAATTTTGGAAAATAAAAACCCCAAATGGAATTAATATGAAAAATTAGGTTTTTAGCACCCCAAAATGTGTAAAACAACATACAATAAAAAAATTTTTAAAAACAAAGCAAATATTAGAAATTTTGAAAGGATGTAACAAAGTTTTTGTATTTGATTGGACACAGAAAATTAAGAATATAATAAATCCCCTTTTCTTGATTAAAAGAAAAAGGGGGTATGGGGCAAATGAGAAACCTGCATACAATTTTTTAAAAGTAAACCTTTTATAGGTCAAAAAAATGGTCTTCAACCCAAAAACTTGTTTTCCCACCAAAACGAAAGTAAAAAGGGGCCCCAAAAAATTATAGTGAAAAACCCTTTAAATGGGAAAACCCAAACGGTATAATCTTACAAAAGAGAAACTAGAAACTTGGAAAACTTTATAAACCCCCAAAACAAACGACAATACAATTAACATCGGGTTCCTGATAAGGGGAAATTTGCAAAACAAATGCAGTTTTATTTAAGGGAAAAAAACCTTTTACCTTATCTAAAAAATAGTAAAAATTTAAAAAAAAAAAACATAGAAAAAACACACAAAAAAAAATTATAAATTTTAAAAATTGGCAAAATAAATAAAGGGGAGTATTAACAGTAGTGAACATACACTGAACGAATACTTTTTGATTTATGATAAAAGGGGAAAATATAAAATCAAAAAAAATAAGGGGTGGAAGGGGCCTGTGGATGGTTGTTCATACTACAAAGACAAACAATGATGAAATTTAAAAATTAAAAGGGGAAAAAAAAATTTGGAAAAAAAAATCCCGTAAAAAAAATTGTTACAGAACGGGTTTGTCGAAAAAAACATTTTTTTTTCTTAAAATTTCCCTTTATTTTTAAACTTGAGTTACAAATTGTTTTAAAAAAAAACGTGGAGTTTTTTACTGGTTTGGCCCGGGCAGGGCTCTCATTTAATCGAGCCGTCATTATTTTTGCCCCTTTATGGCGAAGTTTGCAGTATGTTTTTTTTTCAAAAATCTTTTCCCAATATATAAAACGGGGGCTTTCATAGGCGGATCCAGGGGGGGGGGGCCCGGGGGGCCCCCCCTTTCGGGGGAAAATTTTTGGGTTGATTTTTTTGGGAATATTAAAACATGACGGGGGAGCCCCCCCCCCCTTTTTAGGTCGTCGCGGGCCCCCCTTGGGAAAAAGTTTGGTTTCCCCCACTGGGCATTGAAAATCATTTTCCCTTTGTTTGTTTTTTTCTTTGAATTTTTAAAAAAAACCCTAAATTTTAAAAGGGAGTAAATATACGAAGTAGTTTTGGGCTTTAATATCTTTTTTTTTTAATTGTGAAAAAGGCGTTTAAAGTTAAAGGGAAAAAAAAATAAAAAAATCTTCGACATGGCAATTCACTGTCAACGTGTATTTTCCCTCTTTTTGTGATATTTAAATTTTATTGAGAACTTTTTAAAACCCCCTTGAAATTTGCTTCTTAAAAAAGGGGGTTTTCCGGATACAGAATATACATTTTTAAAGGGTCAATCCCTTAGAATCAAAAAAACTCGAGGGGAAAAATTTGTTTTACATTTGTCTTGAGGGCTTTTTTTAGTGACCAATGCTGCACCCGAGGTCTGTACGATGCCCTATTGCTGTTTTTTTGGGTGTCTTTTGGGGTGTCTTGTGGGAGTTGTTATGGAATTTCATATTTTATCTTTTTTTTTAAAAATTTGAAAAGGTTCGTTTTGGGCATGTTTTTAATTTTTTAAAACAGAAAATTTTTCTATTGCTAAATGATGGACTAAGTTTATGGGTTTGCAATAACCCAAATCATAGTACATAATTGGGGTTTGCTTTAAAAAAAAAAAATTCAAAGGGTTTTTGGAGTTTGGTAGGGAATAAAACTACTTTAAAGTAAAAACTTTGGGTCATAAATTTATTTTTGGGTGTTTAAAAAAGAATCATTTTTTTTTTTTGGGTGTTTCTTGAAATTTTTTTGGAAACTTGGGGTTTTACACGGTTAGAAAAGACAAAAAAATGTTTTTAAATTTTTTTTCTTTTAAACGCCCTGCGGGGCTTTTTTAAAAAGTTGGCAAAAATTTTCTGTTTTTAAATGCACATTTCGTTTTTAAAACCAACTTTTAAGTCCCCTAAATTGATTTTTTAAATATAAGAAAGTTAGTACGGTTTGTTTACCAGGGTATAATTTCTTTTTGCTTTTGACAAAAACCGGGGAAAAATTTTCCCAAAAAATTTTAAATCAATATATAGGGTTCTTGTTTTAATATAGTAACTTTTCCCAAACCCAAAAATTTTTCCTTTTTTTTTTTTTTGTGTAATTATCCCCTTAAGTTTTTGGGTTCATATTTCTTACCCTTTAAAATTTCACAAATTTGGGAGATTTAAGAAAAAAACCAGTTTCTTTATAGAGCCCCTTTTTTTGGAAATAAAAATTTTTTAATTTTTTTAACTTTGGTCATATTTTAATTTGATACATGCTCCCACGATTAAATTGTATTATAAAACGTATCTTTCTTTTATAGAAAAAATTTTCACATGTGAAGAATATCCCCCTTTTAAATTTAAATTTAAATTTCGGTTGTTTATTGGGTTTATAAAACCAGTTTTAACTAACAATTTTTTCGTTTAAATACTTGCCCATTTTTGCAATAGACAGTTTTTTTTCCATTCGTTTATTTGGGCGATAAAGTTTTAAAAATTTGATTTTGTCAGTTTATATGGACTTTTTCTTTTTTGGGAATTTCCCTTTTTTAGATTTTGGGGTTTTTTTGGGTTAACACTTTTTACCCAATTAAAAAAAGGTATTGCCCAAAAAAACAGGCAATTTTTTGGTTTTTATATATATTTGGCACCCATTTTGGGTGGTTTACATCTTTGCCCCCAAGTTTTTTTGGGTTTGTTTTTTGCTTGGTTTTAAAGGGTTTTTAGAAAAACCCATTTTTTTTAACATGGTGATAAATTTTTAATTTGAAAATCGCCTTTGGAAATTTGGGCGGGGTTTAAGAACATTCTTTTTGGGTTTTTGGAAATTTTGGTTTTGTTTAAAAAAAAATTTGTTAACCCCTTTTCTTTTTTAAGCCCTGGGCGTTGTTTTAGTTTGTTTTTTTAATTTTTATGTTTTTTTTTACTTTCCTTTTATTTTTGGGCCCTTTGTATTTGTTCCCCCAAAACCCATTTAATCAATTGACAATATAGATGACCAAAACCAAAAGTTATTTTTTGGCTTGTTTATAAATTTTGCCTAGAATTGTAATAGTTAAAAAACATATTGGAACGGTATTTTTTTTTTTTTTTTTTTTTTTAAATTTTAAATTTTTTTTTAAAGGACGGATTTTTTTGCCGCAAATTTAAAAATTTAATGAAAGTAAGAAAAGGTAAGGGAACTTTTTTATTGATTGTCGGGAATTTTTAAAATAAAATCATAATACATTTAGTTTATATTATTCAATCAAAAAAACCAAATACAAAAAAAATTAAAAATTAAAAAAAAATTACAAAAAATAAAATTTTAAAAACGGATTGGGAAAAAACTTAATTAATTTTTTGGCCCTTTTTAATTTTTTTTTTTTTAATCCGTTTCCAAATTTTTAAATACAAACCCAAATTTAAAAATATTAAAAATGAAAATAGATGCAAAGTTCAAGGTATGGAACAAGATAAAAAAGTAAATTATGACTAAAAAAAAGAGGAGAAAAAAAAATTAAATTTTTTAAAAGATGAAAAAAAAAATAATAAATTTTATTATCGAACCCAACCCGGATTCTTATTTTCGTTAATTTTCATTTCGTTCTTTATTTTAAGACAATTTTAAAAAAAAAAGTGTAGAGAAAAAAGTATGCCAAAATTTAAAAAATTTAAATTTTTTGTTGATTCCCCTCTTACCTTTTTTTTAAAACTCTCTCTTAAAGTTAAGATTATTTCTTTATAGTTAAAGTTCCCTTTGGTTTTTTTATTGCTTCCGTATTTTTTTTTTGATTTATCCAATTAAAGAATTGAAAACCGGTTTATTAAAATTGCCCTTTTTTTTGGCATTGTACAGGTTCATCTTTTACTCAGATTTTGAATTTTGACTTTTTTAATGAATCTTTGAATGTGTAATTTAATTTTTATTTCAGGGTGGGGAAAACATTTTTTGGGATGATGTATGGGTTTTCATAACTTTTACTTGTGAATTACAATTTTTCCCCGTTTTTAACCCTAAAGTTTGTTGGGGTTGCTTTATACAGTTTTGTAAAAAAAGGAATTGTTTGGGGTTGCTTATACAAAATTTTTTCAAAAAAAAACGGAATTTTATAAAATGTTTTGCACGTTTTAGATTTTGTAGTTATGGAAAAAAATTTTATCATAATGATTTTTTTGAAAAATTTTTAACCAAGCCCGCAAAATGACAGGTTTTCCAGTTTTTCCCTTCAAATGTATAGTGACCCCCAAAAAATTTTTTTTAAATTTCCCGGGTTTTGTACTTTTTAACAAAAGAAAGGGTTTCCTTGGGATATTAGGAGTCCCATTTCACAAAAAAACCTTTTCCCATTAAAATTTATCTTAAGGGCATGAACAATTTAGTTTACTTACGGAAATTTTTTGTACTTTTGCTTTTTTTTTTTTAAAAATTGGGTCCTAAATCTGGATCCCCAAAAAAGCAACCCAAATAACTGTGGGGTTCGTGGGTTTCTCGTCTTTTTTTTTTTTTTTTTTTTTTGTTTTCTGTTTTTCTTTTTCCCTTTTTTGCCTTTGGGGTTGTTTGGGTTTTTTTTCGAATTTTTGAGTTTTTAAAAGGGCCTTTTGGGAGTTTTTGTTTCTCCTTATTTGGAAATTTCCCCCCTTTGGGTATGAGAAATTTATTAAAAAAAATTTATATTTTAATGGATAAATTATGTCTCAAAAGTTTTTTTGTTAGTTTTTTTTTTTGTTCTTTGTCAAATTTTGTTTCTTTTTTTATTTGTATTTTTAGTCCCGTAAAGGGTTTTGTTTTTGTTGTCATTTTAAAAGTTTATTTAAATGGGGATTAAAGGGGGGGAGGGTTTGGTGCCACAAAACGGTTTTAAACCCCCCATTTTTTTTAAAAGTCCCGTACCAAAATCCGGAAAAATGGTCATTGTTATATTAAGTTCGTTTTTTGGTGTGTTACATTTTAACGTTTTTTCTTTTGGGGTTTGTTTGTTTCCTCTTTTATTTGAGTGTTTAAATTACTTACTGTAAAAGGTTACGGTAATTTTTTTATCCCCAAAATTTATGATTTATTTTTTTTGTTATATTTTTTTTTTCATCGGTTTTGTCTAAAGTTTTGTTGTTTTGTTGGTTTTTTGTTTAATTTAATTTAATGTCGTCATTCCCCTTTTTTTTTAATGCGTTTCCCTCGGTTTTTTGGGTTTTTGGGTTTTTTTTTCAATTTTTTTTTAAAATCCAAATCTTTTTATTTTGTCTTAAATTTTAATTTTTTCAAATTTTTATTTTTCAAAAAAAACCCCGTTTTTAATAGTTTGGTAAAGGTAAATGAAAAAATTATTTCTTTTAAAAAATTAAATCTTTTCTTTTTATTTTAAAAAAAGGAGGTTTAAAATTTTTTTGGAATTTAAATGCCCAATTTATTCAGGTTTAAAGGGGAAAAGGTGTTTTCAAGTTTTTCCCAATTTAGGCTCAGCCCGGTTTAAAACCCCCTTTCATTTGCCCCTTTTAAAGTATCTAAATTTTTAATTACTTTTTATTGATCGGAAAATAAAGACCAAAATTTGGTTTTTTAAATAAAATTTTTTGGAAAATAAAATTAAATAATTTTATTAAAAATTAAAAACTCCGGAAGTTTAAAATAAGATTTGATTGGTTGAATAATTTAAAATTTTTTTTCTTATTTGTTTTAAAATTTTAAATATTTTGGAATAAAAGGCATGGGTTTCAATTTTAAAATTATCGGTTTAAAAGTTTAACTTAAAATTTGTAAAGGGAAGTCATAATTTTTCTTTCTTTGAAAGTGGTTTTTCCAATTTTAATATTTATTTAAATTTTAAAAAATTATAGATAACCCGAAATTAATTTAAAAGGCAACGGGGTTTTTCTAAAATTTTTTGAAAACCTTTAAATTTAAAATTTTTAAAGGATCACAAAAAATTTAAAAAGTGGGGTTTTAAAAAAAATTTTTAGGTAAATTATTTTCAAATTTGTTTTTTCAAAAACATTTGGATAGAAGTTTTTTGGGGAAAATTTTTGGGGAATTTAAAATCACAGGATTTTGAAAACCCGTTTTAAAAAAAGGGGGCAAAACCGGATTTTTTTTTACCAACCCTTTTTACAAAAGTTTTTTTTTCTGTCCCAAAAAAAAAAATTAAAAAGGCCCAAAAAATTCGGTTGGTTTGCTTTGGTTTAAAATTTTTAAATTTTTAAACTAACCCAAAAATAAGGGGGAAAAAAGGGTAATAAAAAAATTTAAAATATTTTTTTGGCCAAATTTTTTTTTAAAAATTCCAAAAAATGGCATTGGGATTGACATAAAGCAAAAAATTTTTCGTCATTTTTAAAAATTTTAAAATGTCAAAACTAATAAACTTTAAAAATTAATCTCCGGGAAGATCCAATTTTCGTATAAAAGGGGGGTAAGCAAAGCAAAAATTTGAATGAAATGTTTTCCTTTTTTAATGAATTTAAAAAAATTTTGGTTTTTGGCTTTTTTTCCAAATTTTTTGTTGGCCAAAAAATTTTTTTTTTGTTTATTTTTTAGGGGGTTTTTTACATTTTATCGGTTTTTAGTTTTTTTTTCCTTTTTTTAATTTTTTCCCCCTTTTTTTAAAGGGGAAAATTTAAAACCGTTTTAAAAATTTGAAAAAAATTTTATTTCATGACAATTTTTTTTTTTGAAAAAGGAATAAATAAATTTTGGCAATTATATTCAAAACATCCTTTTAATTTAAAACGTAAAGGGGTTTTTTAAAATCAATTATTGTAAAACGGGAAAAAAAATAATTTGGTGTATTTTAAAATAATTTTCAATTAATTTTTTTGACTTTGTTAGGAATTTTTTGTTTATTTAAAAAATTTTTTAAAACTTAAATAATTTTTTTTGTTTTAAAAAATTTGTGTTAATTTTTTTTGGAAAAATAAAATTTTGGGTTCCAAAAAAAAAATAGAAGATGTGGGGTTTTTAAATCCCTTTTTTAAGCTTAACCAAAAATAATATTTTAATAAACCTTTATAAAAAAGGAATTTTTTAACTTTTAAAAAATTTTCTTGTTTTAATTTTTTAAATTTTCAAAAACAGGAGGAGTTTTCCCAAAGGCGTATTTTTAAACTTTTTGTTTTTTGGGGCTTCAGGTTTTAAATTTTTTTTTTGTTTCAAACAGATTTGGCGTTTTAAAATTTTTGTAAAAAACCCTTTTTCGGGGATAAAAAAATTTACCGGTACTTTTTTAAACCCTTTTGTTTTTTTTTTTTAAAAATTAAAATTTCTTGTTAAATTTTTTTAAATTTTGCCCGGGGGGTTTTCAAAAAAATTTTAAAAAGGGGTTTAAAAATTTTTTTAGGTATTGCCTTTTCCAAAATTATGTATTTGGGATGGGGTTATTTTATGGGTTATTTTGGGTTAAAAAAACCCCTGGGATTTTGGAATTTTTGGGACATTTTAAATATTTGTGTTGTTTCCTTTTATATTTAGGCTTTTCCCGGTTTTTTTGTTTCCCCCTTTTTTTTGGTCCTTGGATTTATTTATTTTTGAACCCCCCGGGGATACTACCTGTTTTTCCCCCCCTTTTAAAATTAAAAATTTAATGGAAAAATTAATTTAAATTAAACAGATTGGGTTTTTTTTAAAAAAATAAATTAAAAAAATATTAAAATGCTTTAAAAATTGGGTTTTAAAAAATTTTAAACCCCCCAATTTTTAAAAATTTTCCAAAATTCAATTAAGGGAAAGGGCTATTCCAAGAAATATTTTAATTTTAAAAATGAAATTTAAAAAAATTTTTTTAATTGGGGGGTCATAGAAACATGGTAATGTGGTTTTTGGGTAAATGTTTTATTTTAAAAAGTTTTCGGTTTTGTTTTTAACCCCAAAATTTAATTGGGGGAAAAGTGTTTAAAAAATTGGAGGGGAAAATTTTTTTTTTTGTTTTTTCCCAATAAATACATTTTTTTTTAAATTTCTAATTTTTAAAAACAAATTTGTTCCTCGGGATTTTTTAATTTAATGAGGTAAAAATTTTAAAATTTATTTTTAAATTTTTTTAATTAAAAATAGTTTTTTGCTTTGGGGTTAAATTGAAATTAAAAATTTTTGGGCCCTTTTGTAACTATTTGTAAAAGTTTTGGAATTTTTTGTTTAAGGTTTTTGTTTTTAAAATTTTTAAAAAAAAAAAATTTAAAAAGGGGCAAAAAAAAAAAATTGGGAAAATTACTACAAAAAAAAGGTTTTAAAAATTTAAAAACCCAAAAAAATTTTAAAAAATTATTGGAAAACAAAGGGATAATTTTAAACAATTTTAAATTTTGTTTTTTTTTTGATGGGGTTTTGGGGGCCTTTTAAAACACTAAAAATTTTTTTTGGGTTGGGGTTGTCTTAAAAGTTTTGGCGGAAAAATTTAAAAAATTTAAAAACCTTGAATTAAAATTGGATTTTTATTTAAATTTTTTCCCGTTTGGGGGTTTTTTTTTTTTAAATCCCCAATTTTTTCTAGGGAAAATTTGTCCCTTTTTAAATAAGGGTTTCCCCGACAAATAAGGGGAAAAAAAGAAAAAACAAAATGGAAAATTATAAAAAATTTAATTTGCTTAAAAAAGAAAATCTAAGAAAGTAGAATTCAAAAATTTCAAAAAGGGAAGAACCCAAAATTAATTTAAAAAAAAAATGTATTAACCCATTTTTTTGTCAATTGGAAAACTGTGATTTTTTTTTTATTCAAAATTTAAAAGGTTTTTGTTTTTCAACATTTAGGAAGAGGGTAATGTTTTAAAAAGGGGGAAGAAATTTTTAAAATAAATTTTATTTTAAACCAAAACAAATTAAATTTTTGATAAATTTTTAAAAAAAACCCTTTTTTTTAAATTTAAAAATTAATTTTTTGTTTTGAAAAATTTTTAAAAATTTTTTTACTTTTTAAATTTTTTGGTTTTTTTTTGTTTTTTAATTTTTTAAAAGAAAAAATTGGGAAGTTAAAAAATCTGTTTTGGAAAAATATTAAATTTTAATTTTTTAAAAGAATTTAAAAGGTTTTTTTTTTTTGGATATTTAAAAAATTTTTTTTTTTCTAAAATTCAATTTTAAAAACTTTGGTTTTGAATTTTTTTTAAACCCAAAGGGGAAGGTTTAAAATTTTTTTAATTTTTGAGGAAATAATTTTTAAAAAAACCTAAAAAATCCAAAAAAAAAAGTAGATTTAATGGAAAAAAATTTAAAACTTAAATTTAAAAATTTCCAAGGCCCCCCTTTTATAAAAAAAAGGGGAAAGTTCTCCGCGGGAAAATGAAAACTCAAAAATTTTGTTTATTTGTCCATTGGTTGAATAATGGTAAAAAACTTTTTTTTTAATGAAAAAAAAATTTTAAAAATTTTTTTTTAAATTCCCTGGGTTTCTTTTAATTTTTAATTTTTTTTTTAATTTTTTTCAAAAAGCTTTTCTTCGGGGGAAAGGGAAAAATTAACTTTTGTGTTTCCCAAAGAAAAGGTTTTATTTTTTAAAAGTTTAAATTTTCATAAAAAAAAGGGGGCTTTTGGATAAGAAAAAATTTACTTTTTGATTTGTAAAATTTTTGAAATAAAAATTTTAATAAATAATTTTGGTTAGAAAAAACAATTAAAACTTTGGGGAAATTTTAAAAAAAATAAAACTTTTTTTAAAACTTTAAATTTTTTAGTTTTTAAAATTTTTTTAATAAATCAGAAGGAAAGTTTCTAAAAAAGAGAATTTTTCCCTTTTCTTTGAAAAAATTGGGAAAACCAAAGGAAAAAAAAAACACCCGGAAAAACCAAAAAAAACGAAAACATTTTTAAAAAACAAAATAATTTTGAAAAAATAAAACCCGAAAAAAAAAACCCCCAAAAGATTGAACCAATTCCTGGGGAAAAATAGGAAAAAGGGTACCAATTTTGTCAAAAAAAGTGAAAACCCGGCAAAAAAACCCCCCAAAAAAAGGGAAAAAACGTTTTTAGGAAAAAAAAGGATAGTGGGGTTGAAAAATTTTTTAAAAATTTTCCCCAAATCCACCCAAAAAATTTATAAACGGGGAAAGGACAAGTAAAAATTTTACTTTTTTTTAAAATTACCAAATTTTTAAAGATTCCAAATTGTTTATACCACCTGAAAATTTTGAAATGATTCTTTTTTTTTTAACTAGATTTGTCGAAATTCTTTGCAATTGCTCCTTTCGGCAATATGAATATAAAATACCCAAAAAACCCTTTAGGGCAATGGATTTGCTCAAAGATTAAAATTTTAAAAAAATTTATTGTGTATTTACATAAAATATTTTCTTCATGCAATATCTATTAACTTTAGGTTTGTTCCCTTTTTTTATTAAATGTTTTGTCCCCAAAAAAATATTGCCCTTTGGGTTTTATAATTTTAACCATTTTGGGTTTTTAAATGGGAGATGAAATTTTAATGTTAAAGAAAAAATTTTATTTTATTTTCGCGACAAAAAAATATTTGGGAAAAATCCGCCCCGAATTCTTTACTTTATTTAAAAACAGGGGCCCCTTTTATATAATTTTTGGGGGAGTGTACATTAAAACCCGGGAAAATTAAAGTTATGAGGGGGTTTACCTTTAATTTCCCAAAATATTGTTTTAAATTTTTTAAAAAAAATTTTTTTTTTTTAAATTTTTTTATCCCTTATTTTATTTATTATTAATTTTATTTTGATTATTTTTTAAATATTTGTTTATTATTTTAGGGATTTTTTTTATTTATTTTAGATAAAAAAGGGTTTTATTTTTATTATTTCCCGCTGAGGAGTTGGGTTATTCCCAAAATTGTCCCAATTAATTGGGAAGGGTTTTTTCCACGATGGTTGGCCCCAGGGGAATAAAATCTTATCGGGGTTTACAATTTTTGATAACACGGGCTCATTGGACTATAATAATTATTAATTTTATTTTTGTTATTGTTATTGTTGTTGTTATTATTATTATTATTATTGTTATTTTGATTATCGTTATTATTATTATCATTTTATTTTTCTACAGTTAAGAATGCCTAGATAAACATGGAACACTTATAATAAGAATATGTTAACATACCAGCAAGTATAAAGATGCATCACGAAGACCCAGTAGAAAACTCAAGTAAAAATGACCAACGTCCGTACCAGAACTTCACAAAAGACGAGATTAAAAATTTAGATCACGAGACGAAACAAAAAATAAATCATCGTGTAAAATCTCGTCCAGCAGATAAAATAAAACCAAAAGCCAATTGTCGTTCAAAGGTTCAAACAAGCGTTTACGTTAATGATTTATACGAACAACCTGTCTGCGAAAGTCCAGCTTCTACTTTATCTGGATCGAGTGTCCCAGGTTTACAGCAATCACTTTGGAGGCCCACTGGTGCACATACTATACGATCTCGTGCATTTGCTGAAAGCAATTCTTTTCATGGCAATATTGTTGGTTTCAATCGACCACTGGGCGGCAATATGATTCACAACAGTTATTCGTGTCCTAAAACCAACCCAGTTGCAGCACACTCATCTTTAGTCAAAGACAAAATCACAATTCCAAAGCTGGTTTAGTGGAAAGCTCTATTAACCATGGATATAGCATGAATAATAAGTGTGATTATTCTCAAAATATTTTGGAAGCAGGTGGACCCCAATCGATTCAACATAGTAATCAATCTCAGAAATTTCTAACTGCAAAACAACAACGCTGCGATATGTCAGCCATGTGTCAAAACTACCAGAGAAAATATGAAACTGCACCTTATATGTCTTATACTGATTACCTGGTGGAATATTCAAAAGCCTTATGTTGTATGCAGAATAAAATGTTGTTACAAGATGAAAACCGTCGTTCAAAATTATCTACAATAGATGGAAACGATTCATTATCAATACAAAGTAAATACCATGCGCACCCAAATCCTAGTAAGATTCACAACTTTACTGGACGAATACCTGTTGATTGTAAAAGGTTAACTGATGCAGCAATAAAAACTCATCAGAACGAGGTAAATTCTTTAAACAAAAGTAGACTACCACAAAACAAGCTAGGCCCTCATATTGTGTTAAATTCAGTTGGGTTGCCTGATAGACCATATGCATTTCAAGACTACACACATGTGGTGCCACATAACCAAACAATTAGCAGAGAAAAGAATAGACAATTAGTTCAAGGTGGACAATTAGTGACATGTGTAAAGCAAGATACAGAAAATTCAATAAGGAGGGTACCATCATTGGACCTAAATGTACCACAAGTTCACCTCATTATCCTGCAATATGGACTTTAAACACGCGCAATGAAAACGAAAGAAAACACAGAAACAAAAATCAAATAAAAAATTATGAAATGTTTTCAGGAACAAAAAGTTCATGTAATAAGGAACAGATGGATAATATAAACAATATATGTGAGGGTAGTAATGCAATTTACACTAGCGACAATGCTGTTGATGGAGTGATGCAAAATGGCGTAGATGACAATTTTTCGAGTCATCTGGAATACAGAAAATCAGCAGTACCTTCAATAATGTATCAGATGGTATGCGAAAAACAATTTTCACCCAAGCAAAGAATGCTTCAAAAGTTTCAACATGAAATAAAAAGTCCAAATACAGTTACGAGAGAAACTAATGACCCTGATGAAGACGTTTCCAAGGAAACCACATTTCAGCATCAGATGACAGTTGGGCATTTACAAGCAAACGACCAGTTAAATAATTCTGATTCAATATGTTTACCTTACGCTATAAGAGAGACTGGATATTGTAAAGGAAAGCTTATTGAAGGTTCAAATTATTTAACTCTAGATGCAAGTATTGGAGGTAGCTCATCACTCATACAAGAAAACGATCCGACGTCAGAAAGTGATAATATACAATTGATAAGACGAACCACTTGATTACGGAGCCAGAGGATCAGCTAAATACGTCAACAAATACAACAGACATTATGATTGAAGAATCCGTAAAATCGATCGACGAAACATTAAAAGATGATTGCACAAAAGTATCCGAAAAAAAATAGTTCACAGAAAGTTTTAACTTCGTCAACTAAGAGAAAGGAAATTGTTGTGGATTCATCCGTTACCGAAGCAGTACCAACTGAAAACCGAATGAACGAAAACAAAGAACCAACAACTATTGTTGACGAAACTATTTCTGCGTCCCCGATGAGACGTTGTCAGATTCAGATACTGTAGAAGAATCGTTGCTTCTGGAGTCGGTACCTTTATGTGACTCAATCTCCCTATCTTTAAATTCAACTGTAAATGAATGGTCCGACGTACCAATAACTGTAGCCGAATCGGTTTCTGATATTTTTGTACAGTCCGACAAGAATAATGAGGAAAATGCTGATACTTCAAACGTAGAGATGGCAGTGATAGAATCAAATTCCGCTATAAAATATACAGTTACGGAAAAGGATGAAGCGATTGATACAGGCGAATTAAATATTGATGATTCACAACCATCAGACAACCATATCAAATATTATATTATTGAAAATATTGACGACAAAGACGATAATAACAAATTTATTTCATTTCAACACCAGCATTCTACCGTATCGTCAGCTAATAAAGTATTGGATACAACAACCGAAATAAGAGCAAGTGAATTTGGTTCGGAAGTTAAAAATGATAACGTATCGTTAGAAAACAATAGTGTCATCAATACAGTCTCAACATTTCTCGGGTCACACAGTGATCCACCAAAATCAGCTGACGGTGTTGAACATGTAGGCAACAATGAAAACGAAAAAATCGAATCTAAAACAGAATGTGTTGTTGAAGACAATGGTTATGAAGTTCTTTTACAAACAAACCCTTCAGAAGAGCCGGTTGATGGGCTTAGAAAGATGTCTTTACAGACAGAAATAGTGAACGTTTGCACTGACGGCCAGGTCGGGGATGACTCGTTTTTCGACTGCATCGAAACCGAGGAAAGCTCTTTTTACCGTACATGTCTCGATCAAGAAGAACCTTTGAAAACTGATATTGTGCTTCAAAATCTTTCCGCGCAGTCTAATTTAACCAATGAACAAACTAGTTATTTGTTAGATGCAAAGATAGACAAGCATTCATCCGATCATGAATGTTTCAAGTCGCTAGAGGAAACCATTGTTCAGCATTTGAATAAGAGTATCGAAATAATTAGTCAAAGTCCACCTCAAACCGTCGATTCAACTAATATCATGCAAATACAGAAAAATTTACAATGTTTCAATCAGCGAATTCAATCTGCACCAAATGATGAGCTCCCTTTATCACATTCTCGTAAAGTTATTTGGGATATTTTGCAGCTATGCGGTTCATGTATGATAGTATCACAAGTAGCACTCGACCGTTTAAAATCATTGGTTGGTAAAACAGTAAAAAATCAACTCGGGTTTTACCCGGATATGTTTATCGATACTCTAACTATATTATTTAAGCAAGCATCTATCGCATCAACCATGGCATCAAATATCAGTGACGACCTTTTCTTTGAACTTTCAAGCGACAATAGTGATAATGATTCACATATAGGAACAGAAAAAGCTCTTCCTACAGATAATGCACCAACACTACAAAATAGCGAATATGTTGACAATAGTGATAATGACTCGCCTCTTGTAATAGAGAAACCTCTTCTTACAGATAGTTCACCAACACTACAAAAGAGCGAATCTGTTGACATAAAGGATAATGACTTGCCTGTTGTAACAGAGAAACCTCTTCCTACAGATAGTTCACCAACAATACAAAATAGCGAATCTGTTGACATAAGGATACTGACTGCCTGTTGTAATAGAGAAACCTTTTCCTACAGATAGTTCACCAACTCTTCAAAAGAGAGAATCTGTTGACAGTAGTGATAATGACTCGCCTGTTGTAACAGAAAACCTCTTCTACAGATAGTTCACCAACAATACCAAAATAGCAAATGTGTTGACAATAGTGATAACGATTCACCTATAGCAATCGATAAACCCTTCTTCAGATATCACAACACCACTACCAAATTGCGAATCTGTTGACAATAGTGATATTAATTCACCTATGGCAATCGAGAAACCTTTTCCAACAGATAATTCACCAACACTACCACATTGCGAATCTGTAGACAATAGTCATATTGAATCACCTATGGCAATCGAGAAACCTTTTCCAACACTACAGAATGACAAATCTCCTGACAATATTGAAATTTTATTAAAACAAGGAAATACAATGAAACAGCGTGAACTATCATCTGAATGTGCAAAAAATCGAACGATAACGTATGAAAACAACAAACTATCTTGTTTTAATAGCAACGAGGTAGATATATCTGAAAAGCACCAAAATCCTGAAATTGAAAGTAGAGAGAATGAATATGTCGATAGAGAAAATCCAAAGGGAACATCGATATCGTTTTCAAACACTCAAGATCAGTCTATTCTAATAAATGGCGAAACTAGGGTTAGGCCAATTGAAACAAAAATTTCGTTAACAAACACAAACAACGATCATATTGATTTGACAACTGATGAAACGAATGTAGACATTTTGAATCACCAGAAAAGCTGTGAAACATCAAAAGATAATGTGAAAGCGGCAGAACATTTAACTTGTGAAGGACAAAATGATAGTACAATAGAACTAAAACCAGATAAAAGGACTATGTTTACATATCGTAATGAATATTTTGAATATAAAAGAAAACGAAAAATCAAAAGGCTTAGCGAGACAACAGGACATAGAAGCCGACAGTCCAAAAGAGATTTCTATTGCAAAAGACGACCAAGGTCATCAAACTTCGGAAATTCAAAGTCCTGTCGTAAATTGAAGAAAGATTTATTTGAATTAGGCTCAAAGGATATGTTTCATGGAATTAAAGTTCCAAGTTCTATAGTACTTAACTACAATGAAGCTAGTCAGTTCTGTTGCCATGTTGTCTTAACAAGAACTCCTGTCACTCATACAAAGTTGGTTTCACATGATCGGAAAAGGTCTATATGTAACCAACAGAAATCAAATACAGATATATGGAGAGAGACCAATAAACATGCTAACCTGGCAAAACATGAAAGATGCTTGAATAGAAGTTCTTCAGATAGTAATTTGATTAGCAAATTCCTTGAAAATAGTTATAAAGACAATGAATATTCTAAGTCATTTCAATCAAAACTAGAAAATGATATGAAAGTTGGACCATCAATAACTTCCATGAAATTTTCTGGAAGACCCGACACCGTGAATAGTCGTCCAGAAAATCAATCAAATGAACGATCAGCATCAGAACATGAAACGAAAAAAATGTGCCACGACAATTGCGAAAAATTTAATAGGAAAGAACACGAAATTGAGCAAAATATATGTCAAAACTACTCTATAAATACTATGGATAATTCTAACTCTTTAAAAAAACTGTTCAGTTGAAAATATCTTACCAGAAAATTCAAGTCCAAAAACAGAATATGAAATTGTAAGAAAATATCCCGAACTCGATTGTGGTTTTAAAACTTCACCAGAAGAAAGAGAATCTCTTGCTCACCCAAAATTAGTACCGGAATTATTTCTTAGAAGGGTTATGAATAAAACGTTGAAGCCTGAAAATGTTAACGACAGCAATGTGCATTCCGATAAAAAGTACGAAAAGATATATTCTATAAATGATAAAGAAAAATCAGCTGAAACCATTTCCGACTCCGATATTTCTTCCAAGGAAAATGAAGATCTGGTTTATAATGATAAATTGAGTGTTCAGTACGAAGTGTTGAAAGAAGAGAAAAAAATTGTCGGTAATAAGGAAAATGATACATCACATGTTAAGAACTATAAACGAAATAATACATTGCCTGGGAAACCAACATCTACTATTCGTTCACACAGAAAGTTATCTTTTGAAGAAGAAATATCTAGGCTTGATTATTCTAATTCAAGAAAGAAGTCTGAAAAAGTGAAAACATCTGATAAAGGCGATGGCTCGCTTCCTTTGGAAAATGCAAAATGTTCAAAAGAAAAGAAGAGAATGAATAGAGATAGTAACACATTTGCTGAGAGATATATAACTGATAAAACTAGTGCTTGTAAAAGACAAAATCATAATTCAGTAACAGACGTATATAGTTTTAACAAAAGTAGTACATATGAAAAGTGCAAAAGTGATGACGCCATAAACAAAACTTATCTAAATTTGGTAGCAAATAAAAAGGATGCCAATGCGATAGTTGAACAAAGACACAAAACAAGAAAACATAAAAAGAAAACAAAACATACAAATAACAAAGAAATGGTCACGTGTTCACCAGTCAAGCAGGCTCCTTGTCCTCAAGATCATTTTGAAAAGTTGAAGATGTCTTTTGAAAAAAATATAGGCAGTGACTTACCAAAATGTCAGAGTCAAAGTTTTGTAAAGGGGCTCGTGACAAGTTTGCGCGAGAAATTATGTAACCAAACAACCGCTAAACCTGGCAAAGTGATTTCACAGTCATTCCTAAATGACAGCAATAGTCCTGCACAATCATTCGGTAGATCTCAGTTAAAACGCACCCTTTCTTGTACGAGAGAACTATTATCTCTTAATACTCAGAAAATAAAGGATATGGATAAAAATGACAATAATAATGACAAAAAAGAGCAAACTTTATCAAATGATGGTCAGGATGACGATTCAAATGGAAAAACTAAAAAAAGCCAAATACAAGAGAACATTGAAGACATGGCCAATATTAAACAACGACATGATTATGCTACAAAAAAGAGTAAAAAGGGAAGATAAACACATAAAGCTTCAGTCATCTTCCAAAGACAAAGACAGAAAATACTCCAGACAAAATGCTACACAAAAACTGAAAATGCATAAGTCGACAAAGCGGTCATCTTCAGAGCGTATTCCATCAAGTCAGGTAGCCCTACCAAAAAAATTAAGAATACGTAATAAAGTGAAGGAAGTGTGTCTAAATGAAAGCCAAGGCAAACAAAAGCACAAATCACAGAGCCAACATGAAAGCAAAGGCAATCAAAAGCACAAATCACAGAGCCAATATAAAGCTTTTTAAATTCAAAATCTAGAATGACTATTGAAATGAAGAAGCAAGCACGCAATTAGAATCTAGTTTGCGAAGTATGTCAAAGAGTATTTCATGATAGGAAAGAAGAAAGTCGAAACAGTCGTCCAAAACAAGCACCGAATGAAAAACCTAACGAATCAAATAAATCACAAGACAATGCAGATGAACCATAAACGTGAATTTAAAACAGACCACCGAACATTCACGATATACATCGACGAATCAGGAGGATGATATATCTAGGATTGGAAAATGGTCAAAGCTGTCAGATATTTATAATGTCCAGCCGTTAGATACAAGTGACGAAGAAGAAGAAAAACCAGGTAATAAAACACATATACAATAATCGAAAATTTTAAAATTTTAAAAAAAAAAATGAAATGGAAAGTACCTTAGTCTTTCTAAAAAAACATTGGGTTGTTTATAATCATAGTAATAAGCAATTATTTCCAAAACCAATAGCTTATATCAATGTTTGATATCTTTTTCATAAAGGCACCATAATATAACAGTTATATCATTTAATGAAAAATCAATCTTACAAAGTATAATTATCAGTATAACAAAGAGCATCATAGGCATATAATTTTAAATGGAAATATGGTTATATAACTTTCAATTAATTAATCATTGATGACACCTTCGATACGCCTAACATGTTTCATATGTTTTAAAACATCTTTTGGTTGATTTCTTTCATGCTTCTATAACATGGTAACTCTCATTGCATTGTTAATATTCAAACTCATCACAAATTTATTATACTTCTGGTAATCAAAATTAACAACATTGCAATATATAATATGTATGCATTTAGTTAAATACTGCTACAATAACATGAAACCATCGCAATCAAACATAACACAACATGTTTTAAAAATATATTTTAACTTATTTTAGCGCAATCAAAACTTATAAAAGCAGTTAGAATTTTTTATCGGTCTTACTATTAATAAAGGAGCGAAAATAAATATTTCTAATTCGTCTGGAAATATAAAACTTGATACACATCCCAAACTATTTTTTAAAAATGCGTCTCGAAATCATGGTAAAAAAAGGAAACACGGGATCTTATGAAATGTTAGTCCCACTCATAAGTATAATTTTGTTTTTAAAGCAGATACCAGCATTTTGTTTTCACCAATTCGATTTCATACTGAATCAGGCGATGATCTACCGTCTTTAAGTCTTCCTTCTAAGAAGTGGAAAAACAACAAGCACATTGCTAAAAGATGTCACAGAGTTGATATGAATACCCACAAAGAAATTCAGAAAATTTTACGAGGTTTTAAATGTTGTGATTTTTGTTCTTTTGTTCTTTACTCTATACTTTTTTTCATTCTCTCTTATGCTGGACAAACTATTGAACATTAAAAGGGTGATTTGGTTTAATTGGACAACATATAAAATGTGTAATTGAAATATCTCGAATTACACGGAACATATTGAACAGTTTTTGTTGCTTACTGCTGTTATCCCAAAGTTGATATGAATACCCACAAAGAAATTTAGAAATTTTACGCGGTTTAAGGTTTATGAGTATTTCTGTAGTCGTGTGAATTACGATATTTTTAAACTGCAATAATATCAAAACAGCAAGGGTAAACTTCGTGAAACGCATTATTATTTATTGTTTCGTAGCATGTACTAGTAATAGAAAAGTGAGATTTTGTGGCAAAATATTTTTGTAGAAAATCCACAGACTTTAATACAGAGATTTTTGTTATAAAATTGTAAACATAGATTACTCACTTGTTTTTCTATGATGTGCTAGCGTTAATGGTTTACAAAAAGTCCTAAAAAACATTTAAATCCATAAAAACCGCGTGCTAAGTCACTTAAGTCGTGCACACCCTAAAAGGTGTACTTGTATTGGTCCATATTTATATTTGTTTACACCAATATCTAAATCTATAATTCTTAGGAACTCATTGCTAGCACTGCATGAAGTAATCTTCTATATATCAATCACCGAATTGCCAAATAGAGAAACAAGGGGAAAGGCTGTGGATTTTCTATAAAATTTTTATATGTTTAGCATTGACTGGTACATAATCCTTAATGTTGCACTTTTTTTAATGTTGTTATTTGTGTTCTATTCTTCATTACTTTATTCTTTTTTTATTTTTTTCTTCCTACTACTGGACAAACCAGTGAACATTAAAAAGAGACTCGTCCTTTCGTCTCTTTTGATTGATGTCATTGGCAATAATTTAATGTCTACATGAAGTCGGTGATAATGATGTGCATTTATTTGATAAGGGTCTGTTTTGAATTATCACAAAGAGTTCGATATGTTTGTTATTTTTACTTTGCACAAAACAAAACAAAAACAATATAAGAGAAAGACAACTTATGCAAATTACAGATATACGATTTCTCGTTTCTCTACGTACATAAGCAAAAATTTTGATAATGAAAGCACTATAATATGACTCTTAGCTATTGAATTTCAAACACTTTCTCATGTCAAATCATTCGAAAGTTTACAAATTACTTTACTCTGTTTGTAGGTATATATTAAATGGGAATAACACTATGTGTACGTTCGAAGCGCTTTGCAATTCTTAAACTCAATTTTTCAATGTTGTTTTCGTGCTTGTCATCACATATCTGCCTCTGTCTGCTCAATCATTGTGCTAATGGAATCTTATTAGATTGGTTGAATTAGCTTAGCTTAAACATCTTAAAACCAATAAAAAAAATCGAAGCAGAATATTAATTGAAATCTAGTTAAATATCTAGTATCTCTCACCAATTTTTAGGATCACTGGCTATTTGTTTCTACTAATATCCATACATGTGTGAGTTGTTTGTGTTCTGTGTCATGTTTAAAAATAAAAAACACAGAGCAAAAACAAATTTACTGATATTTTGAATGAATACACTTGATTCATATTTATGTTTTATATTTTAGTAATTATGTGTAACTTAATTGATATCAACAACTAAACATTACATGACAAATAGTTATATTTTAAAGATGGAGTTTCATGGTTTTCTCTACTTCCTGATCTCTTATAATTCCACATTTGTTCATGTTACTTTCGTTAATTCAACTTCTTGTTTACAATACAAAATACAAAATTGACTTTAATAAGATATTTTCATAAAACATCA
>CM034353.1:67063565-67106233 GCA_019925275.1 Mytilus edulis
TTGTCTTTCATTGACCAAGTTATTTGCAATATACAATAGCAGGAACATAATAATTTGAAATGAAAAATAATGTGAAGCTTTTTTAAAGCCATTTTTTCTAGCATGTCAGACTGAATGATAAAAGTAAAATTAAGTTTTCCAGAACAAAGAATATAAAGATTATTGTTGTATCCTTCTGAACTGAAGATATATCTAAAATTAGGATGTAATGTGTTAAGATTAGAGAATTTACTGAAACACAGAAAACATGAAATTCCTGAAAATGAAGGATAATTTTGGATATAGTTTTGAACTTAACAAGGAAAAATTTATAATAAAAACATTCTGTATGCAAAGATCATTAACAGCTAATCCTTTTTGAACTCACAAGTATGATTTGGATGTAAGTATTGCTTTTCCTTACAATTATGTGTACTATGAAGTGAGAAATTATCTAAGTGGTCCATTTCTTCTATAAATTTCACAATGAAGATATAAATGTATAAGGAACTATAGTTAAATGGAAAAAAAAAAAAAAAAGCATAAAATAAAACCTTGCAAAAAGGAATCATGGCGCTATAAGCTATACAATTAACCATTGAACAGTATATAAACAGCAATAATCATAAGCACATCTAATTCTGTATGACATTTTACTAAAGGAGTCTCTTAAAATGAGGAAGAGACAATTGATTATAACCAAATCACATTTTGTTCAACTGAAAGACAAAGGTATATTGGCTATATTTACGACAAATTTGTATGGTATTAACACTGAAAGTGGTTACGATTATAAATGATACATCTGTTATATTTCTCTTCCCCATTTGCATTGCACCAAATAGGGACTGGTTTAAGAATATGAATCACTGAATTTGTCCTTCAATTAAATCTGTTACATTTTCTATTACAGATTTGCATCAATTACAACTACTTCTCACTCTCCACATAACTGAATATAGAAATTACACCGTTTCTTTGCATTGTAAAGAAATAATAAAAATTCATGTTACACACATACAACATATAGCACCATTATGAACTGCAATAAACAACTATTATAACACAATACAGCAGTTAGATTCAGATATCTTCTTCATACAAATACTAACGCACAACAAAGTCCATTTGACAATGTTCTGATTCTTCTTTTTGATAACATTACCAAAGTAACACAAATGAATGTGCTAAAATAAAAACATAAGCTAAAAACAATAGCACCAAAAAGTACAAAAATATAATGGAGCACAGATAAGTAAGAATGGAACCATTATGCATACTTGTAAATAAAATTTGTGCAAATTCTTCATAGCAATCTAAACATAAACAACAGATGTTTTTCATTATCAAATATTTACATTTTGAAGATTAAGCAATAAAAACAAAATTTAAAACAGTCCTTTTTGTGCATAACAACAGTGACAAATAAAATGAAAATAAAAAAGTAACAAAATAACATTTTTCTTTGCCATAATTTGCAATACTTTATAAAAGCATGTCTATTTACAAGGTCATAAAATCATAAAATAGTTTTAATACTGATTAAATCATCTGGCAATTTAATGATGATTGTATTGTAAATCTGCAAACAAATGTCACTGTGAAGAGTTTCCACCCCTGTCTCCACTGCCACGTCCAATGCTTAAATGTTGTAACAAGGGCAATAACCCTGGTACAATGGAAGTTCTGTAACATCACCTTGATTATGAGTAGGTTCAGACATATTCTGTAATCCCATAGGCACAGATTGTCCCATCTGTTGCACAGAGTTTTGCAAAGGATTTCCCATCGGGGGCATGGAATGCATAGGATTTCCCATCTGGGGCATAGCTTGCATAGGATTTCCCATTTGAGACATGGAATTTAACCCAAAAAGTTGTCCATCATTTGGCTGACCTTGAGCCACCTGGAATACCACCCACTTGACCCAACATGAACTGTGACATTAATGGATTAATCATAGCTTGTTGGTTCATCTGAGAGAATAACATCTGTTGATAGAAGAGCTGTTGTGGTGTCAAGTTGAAAGTGTTCAATGGATTCTGAGTGGCCAGATTAGCAGCTCCACTATTTGTTGGTTTTGGCAGGTTTGGTGGGGCAGTGATTTTCATTGGCGTCACTACGTTGGTCATCTTGACAGGGCTCACTGATGCTGACAACACAGACTGCAAAATGAAAGATCTTTTTATTTTAAACAAGTTGAAGAAATAAATAATATCTGGTGATTTAATATTTATTTGACTTCAATGATGGATTGATTGTTGGTTGCTTAACGTCCAGTAGCAAATTTTGACTTCAATGAAAAATGTTTTTGGTTTTTCTATTTTTTTGGTGAAAAATCTCTGAGAAGCACAAGACTTAAAAATTATTTTTTGGAATTTCTTTTTGTCCATAAAGGAGATTACTGTAAATGGCAATCTCTATTTTAATAATTAATTTAATAAACTAGTCAAGAATAATGACATAAGAGCTTGTCAAATGTGATAGAAACTGCGTATTAAAATATAAAGAAAACTTTTCTCTCTTTTTTTCTTCTGTATTACATGGTATTATATAAGTTCAAATTTACAACTGAAAACAGACACATAAATTTCTTTACCTTTGTTGCAGCATCAGATTTTACTGTAGATGAATGGATTTCTGGCTTTTTGTTAGAGATTCTGCATCTTCAAACTGATTGGTTGGTGGTGCTAAAATAACAAATTAATCAGATATCATTTAATAGTCAAATGTTACACATCTGTTTTTATATTAAATCTTGAAACTCATAATATTCACTAGTGTATCTCATAGATAGTCAGACCAGAGAAATATTTTATGATTCTCATATTCAACTACCAAGGAATACATAAGGTTTAATAGCAAAAGAGACAACTCTAGCCTAGCTTGGTAAGGCTTAAGAAATCCAGATGAATATGAGTAAGAATATATATTCCAGTATGATATCAATGTATTTGGTTTTTATCATTTAATAAAATTATATGGTGCTTTGTTCTCTTAGGGCAGTTCCATAAAAACTATCATGGGACCCAGGGAAGGCACTTCCAAATCTGGACTAAGATTATGGGTGGGTGTCATCTTTGTTTTTACAAAATAGAAATGTAATTGAAATTTTAATTTGCCTCTGTAGCCAATTTATATTTATAAAGTGCCTTCCCTAGCTACCGTGTATGTTCTAATTGAACAACAGCCCTAGTATTTCTTTGTACATTTACAATTTTTTTTTGGCTTTTTAGTCCATATAATTTCAAATCGTTCTTAGAGTGACAAAGAGTTCAGAATTTTCTAACAAGGTGAACAGTTTGTTTGATAAAACAATAATAAAGGTGGAGAGCAACACCTAGTCAAGTGACAGAAAATCTGGTCATTTTTTAACAAATGTGTACTGGTTTAGATAAGCAAGGCATTTCAAATGCTTTTGTAACCATAAATTTGGTTAAAGTCCATTGAAATTTCCACTCATTAGCATTAAAAACATTAACTATTGTAAACAATGTTCAAGTCCACAGGAAATTGTCAACTCAACTGAAATTCCAAGAGTCACAAGAGTTAACTGTAGGACCATTAGTTTGACAGGAATTTGATGAGCAATGTAGAAAGATATGTGAAGAGGCATTACACAGTTTAACATGCCTCTCATGCAGCATTATACAAAGTTTCATGAAAATAATAATAATGACAAATAGACAAAAGTAACCTTGTCTCGAAGGATTTAATTTACTATTTTTTGTTTACATCTGGAAGGAAAAGTACACTTAATCTTTACTAGAATAATGCTTTTAAAAAAAAAAATGTAAGATCAGGAAAAAAGTCCTATAATTTCTTTTATAAGAGGCTTGCAGATATTATTGTACCTTAAATCAAACTTGGAACTCTACTAAGAGCATTCATGCAGCATGAAAAATGTTTATTTCTGAGTAAATTTGATTCTCAACTGAGTAAAGGCTCCCATAATATGACTACTTACTAGCTTTAGGGGCTTTCTCTAATGCTGTTTTTATGATACAAGATAAATCATCAACCCAAAATATATTCAAGATAAACTCTCTTTTAAACCATTGTTCCTTGGCGCTCACAAACAGTAACCCACCATAAAATGTGGCAAATGATGATCTAATTGAACTTTGATTGTGGCCATCATTATAAATTTCCTTATCCAAATAAACACAATTCTTTTACATGTAATTAAATTGGATTTCAAACACTTGATAGTCATGCAATTATCATAGCCTGATTATAATTTAATTAAATAAAAAATACCAAATGACACCTATTATATATCATGTTATGTTATTATGACATCACAGTTTTTCTTATCAATATGACATCTCAAAGCAGCACGAAACCACTTTGGTATTTATATATAATACAAAGCATCAGTATCAGATGGAATTAGAAGAGCATTTATAAGAAGTTTATGAGTAATTTTCTTTTATAACTATATATGAAAAGAGTGGACACAAATTTATGTTGTCTGATGGGCATATGTTGATAATTATATGCAGTAGTAATGTGCATTGTAAGCTAATATATAGTAATGGCGAAAATATTGAAACTTATTTGTTTCCATATCAGTCCTAGAAACATCCCACACCAAGTATTAACCCTCCATCAAAATAAGACCATCATAGCTAGAGTTGAAAAGAAAATGTTGTACTTAAAAATATAAAATCTTGACATGGATGACAAATATTATAAAGGGATCAAAATCAAAAAATTCTCAAGAATTAAAAGATTTTTATTTGGCTGTATATATTATTTCTACTTGCACTCCAATAAAATCAACTCATTTGCATGTGTAGAGTGAAAATAAAGTGCATTTAAATCTGAGATATTTGCCAAACCATTAAATAACTCTGCAAATCAAAATTGTGTACATACAATAGATGATGTCTTACAATATTGATGATTGATGATCAGGGTGTTAAACATTTTTTATTTGTCAAGTATATAAATAATTGCCCTACTTGTGCCATACTAAATGCAACAAAACATCTTTTTAAATGAAAATTGAAGTGGACAACTGACTTTTTGTGTGGGTTAATGTTTTAGATATATGAGGTCCAATAAAAATTAAAATCGTGTACCAAAACAATCCATTTTAATTCCATATTTTTTCTATTGCAGACGGAATGGAGTTGGAGCAGACGGAACTGGTCATTCCACAACAGTACCTATGTTGTCCTATTTGTGAAGAGGAATTCAAACAACCCAAATTCCTACCATGTCTTCATACTTTCTGCAATCCATGCATATCTGGACATATTGACAAAAATATTGATGAAGATAATTACTTCCCTTGTCCAGTGTGCGCTACGGAAATAAAGAACGAACAAGACGCTGCACCTTTACCTGAGAATATTCTTGCCAGGAGGCTTTCAAAAGTGTCTAGTTCAACAAATCTAAAACCTCAGACACTCTGCTGGTTTTGTAAAAATGCTGGAAACTTTGTGGATGCGGTAACTTTCTGTGATGTGTGTGAAAATGCTCTGTGTCCAACGTGTACAGAATCCCATAAAACATCGGAGGAAACAGATAACCACAACCTGATTTCAATTGATGAGTACGATGCTCGTGTGGAAAGCAAGCAGGAGGAAGGATTTGCTAAAAATAGTCATGTGATTCCAAAGTGCTGTGAACTTTATGACGCTATGGATATTGGTGCTGTGTTCTGTATAGACTGTGACTTGCTCATTTGTGCCGACTGCCATGTGAATAATCATGGCAACCATCGCTGTGCAGAACTGACAACTGTTGCCGGACATTTTGAAAGTAAGATCAAGGATCCTTTGGACGAATTAAATGATGACGAGAAAGAATTAGACGAAGCATTACTCAGACTAGACAAAAGTGAAGAGGTCATTCAAAACCAAACAAAAGAACTGCATAAAGTGGTGAAAAAACGAACAAAATTTTTGTCAGACTTAATCACAGAGTATGAAAATATGCTAATCGAAGAAGTTAACAAACGAAATACCCAGAAAAAGGATGAAATAGCAAATAGGCGATATGATATCAAGATGCATTTAAAATCTATCAATGGCGTGAAAGAATTTACAGAAAATTTATTGAGTTATGGTTCTTATGAAGAAAAGGTTTTCCTACGCAAGAAAGTTGGTTATCGAATTCGTGAACTGTGTGAAGAAACGTTGGGCACAGATGAAGTCGAAACACTGACAATAAAATTGACAAAACCAAATGTTACTGTGGAAACAATCTGTAATTTATTTGGAGAATTGTCTGAAAAGGGAACGGATACAACAGAAAATCGTAAGGATTCTAATGCAAATATTTATCACCTAAATTTGGAAAATGGCCATGGTAGTCATGGTAGTGATACAGCTGAAAATACTGAACCTGAACTAGAAGAAATATTCAACCAAGCTCAAGAAACCCAGTACAACAGCGGTTCAGACTCGGACATGCTCAGTGCTAGCAACAACAGTGAGAATTTTAGAAATGTTAAATTCAGTGAAGAAATTGAAAAGACAGAATATGAGGCGGAAAACTGCTTTGAATTAGGAGAACCAAAAAAAGAAACAGAACTTCCAGCGGTCATTCAAAGAGAGTGTATAAAAGGGATCGGAATTAATAGCAAAGGAGACATGATCATTGGTACAACAACAACTGGTTCCCAAATGGTCTATGTTCTTGAGAAAAGAGGAATTGTCAAGGGAACAGTTCATGTAGACAATGGTTGGAACATTCACTCAATTTCCAGTGATGGAAAGGTTGCCATGACAATTCCAAGAGGAGACAACCGATTCAAAGTGAGGGTGTTAGAAAATGACGGAACTGGACACATTCTTTCCGACAGCATATTGAGAGTTTTGGTCTAAATTTTGTAACTGCAGACAATAAAGGCAGTATCATAGTCACTTCAAATCGTTACGCTAAATTACGAAGTCATCATGGAAAGTCAGCTAAGTCGGGAGGAAATATTGCATTTTATAGTAAAGACGGTCTTCTCACAAAAAGAATCACGAATGATGACTTTCATGAATTTGGACTATACTTATTAGAGAAACCGCAGTGTGTTGCTGTTGACAACAAGCACAATCTCTTGGTGGTGACTGATCCAGGGAGCAATACTGTCATAGCATTTAATCTTAAGGGAGAATTAATTTTTGAATATGGAAACAGTGACACAGAGGGAGAAATTTATCAGGGGCCAGATTTAATAAGTATTGACAAATACGGAAACATTATTGTGACGGACAAACGAGAGGGTCGAATAGACATCCTGAGCAGCAAGGGCCATTTAAAGAAATCGTTTCTTTTAGATGACATTCCAAGATTTGTGGGAACATTACCAGATAAACTACTTGTGATTGTGATGCCAGAAGGTACCATGAAATATTATGAGTATCTCTGACCCAGTTACTGTATTTTATTTGTTATTCAATAGTGCCATTTCCAGTCTTTCTCATATTGTAATAGCTAGTACATTTTGTATTGTTACTTTATTATTATATTTTCATTTTTACCATGATTGCATGCATGGTTTTTTAATCCATGTGATATACTCAAGATTATGATATTAGATGATAACACTAGAAAAAAACAAAAGTATGTTGGCAATGATTTCCCCTAGGCATATTTTCACCAAAAAATATAAGTTAGATGATAACAATAGACAAAATAATATTCTGGGTACTTTTAAATTCTTATTATCACGGAATGCATTCACAAAATTGAAATAGATATAAGATGGTTAAATTAGTTAAAGAAAACATCTGTGAAATTATTTTATTGTACTTTTACCCTTACGATTTTTTTCCCTGAAAGTACTATTATTTGCCATTGTTCGCCATGACATGTCACATGGAATGGAAACTTGACGTGACATAAATGCATAACAGGAATATATAGGTCAAACTTAAAAGAAAACATTCTGAATAAACTTGATCACAATTTTCTGCTTGATTAATCTATTAATACCACATGTTGATATAAAGGAATATACTCTTAAAATTACACAATAAATTTCTATTAAAGGCGGTCTATTTTACTATGCTATAGGTTTTTAGGTCATCACACTTTTACAATGGCTAAATTATTGTCAAGTCGTGTGATTTAATCCCATAAAAGATCAATTTCCATTTAATAGTTCCTTGTTTCATAAAACAACATGACAGAGAAATCCCATGTCAGGAAAACTTTGTGATCTACAATGTCAATATTTTCAAAAGAATTTTTAAAAAGTCAAATGAAAGTATTTTAGCTTTTGGCTGTTTTACCAGCTTTATTTCTACTTACTGACAACGCTGTTTAAAACTTAGGCCATGTAAATTTTATTCTAGTTTTTTTGGAACATGAGGGAGCTAAATATAATGCAAAATTCCATTCTTATTCTTGAAATAAAAAGATCATTCATTGTTATTTTGAAAATGCTAATTTTCACCTAGAGAAATTTCCAAATAAGTCAATAAATTTTTTTAAATAGAAAAGATAGAAAAGAAAACCCGCAACAACATATCCCTCCCCCCTCCTACGAAAAAAAATTCCTAAACTGATGCTGGTTATATCAAAGAATGAAAAATCAATTGATGAGGCCTTATATGGATTTCTTTTAAATGGAGTTTAAAGACATCACCTTAATGTCGTGTTTCATGTTTAGAATAAACAAAAGAATCTCGGGGATGTTTTTAATCTCAAAGATAAGATCAATCTTCTATCTATTTTGTAATTTACATCATCAATAGGTGATAATTCATAATGGCCATAATGAACTTAATTAATCTAAAACATTCATCTCAGGGGAAAAAATCAATAAAAAAAAAACTTTTTTGAGAGGAAACAAAAATTGAAATCGATGTAGAATATCAAATGAATTATTGATAAAGATAAGTGACAGATTATTACCTTCATTTGTTAACAATTTTTTAGAAATCTAAAAATAATAGTAAGACTTTGGACGCTTGCATTGAAGCCATATGGAGCATAGTACTGAAATTTGAATTTTATTGACACATTTTCATGGAAGGCTATTCAAGAAACTATTCATGGTAGTTTTTATTCTGGTGAATCAAGTTCATTTTCAAACATTAGATTGCCCAAAAACAGAGAATAATGTATCAATTGCAAGATAAATGTGAAAAAAAAATGTAAATAGATTTCATAAAAGGACATACTAGACATACCAGCAAAATGTAATCTTAGATCTTATAATAAAACTGATATGTAAGAGTGTCTTTATATTCTACATACATCTTCTCTTTTATTGTATTAACCAAAGAAGTTGACATGGCAATTGAATGTATTACCTATTAAAGATTAATAGCTTTTGTTTAATCCTTAAAATTTTCTGTAGTTGGTATTGTTTCATGTCTGTCAAAATTGGTTTTTTTTAAAGTCTAAGCTATATAGCTTTACCAAAATCTGGTAAAATTTAGTGCAGTCTTAATCAGTTAGCTATACATAAGTCTGGTAAATATAAAATTTAGTACAAAACTTAACTGCATAGCTGTAACCGAATCTGGTAAAAATTAGCTTGTAAAATTATATCTGGACAAAATGATTCTTTGTTTCATAACTACGATTGAATGTCAAATATTTTCTGTGTAGAAAGAGCAAAAGTCTACAAACTGTTTTAAACCTCAATGTAAACAAACAGTTCTATCATGAAATCGTCTGTCAATTGCCATTAAACTAAACATGTTTTGAAATCTAATGCTTTTGAACAGCTACAAATATTTAATGGCCTACCAGACATACTAATCTGTATTCCCAATAATCTATAATGTAATTTACAAAACTACAACTGTCAATTTTTACCTTGAATGTTATTATCTCAGTCAAAATTGACTTTCAATCATTGATTTCATTGTAATTAATATAGCAACATATAGCTTCGGACGGAAAAAAATCCATGGTTAATCATCCCTTAACGAGTTTCGGAAATCTAATTTTGATAAAAACTGTTTTAATTACATCGAAATTGATCTGGTTACATGTAAAATGATTCAGAAGATTGACTTGACCCTTTAAAGTTCATCAATCTGACATTTAGCTTTCAGTTATGAAAATGTCCTTCAATATAATTTGAAGGTTGCTAGTTCTTGAATACTTAGATTTTCTCCATCAATAATAATTATCAGCCAAGATATAGCAAAGTACAGGTCTTAAACACTTTCAATCAGTCAATGTAAGTTAAACAAAAGCCTGGTGGATACTTCTGAACCAATATCATTGTATGATGTACAATGCCTATTCCCTGTTTTTCTTCTAAAATAGCTGATATTGTCTTCCATATTTGTCTTTTATGAAAATGAAATTGGGAAGACATATCTTTTTGTTATCAACCCAGAGAATACTTTTAAACAAGTGCTAGTACAACAGAAAAAGATGTGTGCACTTTCATAACTAAAACTATATAAAATTTACTGTAAAAAATCTGAATGACATCAAATCTAGTTCCAAATCATATAAATATAGATCATCTATTCTTCATTCTGATATTTAAAATGCTGTAAGATATTTGTCATTTCATGATTTTTTTATATTTGTTACCTATTTAAATATAGTTGTTGTCAAAAATTATTCTTTTTTAACATTTTCATGTGAATGATTGTTGTAATAGTTATTAGTTTTTAACATTATGATGTGAATGTAGCTGAAAAACAGTGAGACCTGTATAAATCAACTCCCATGTGAACAAGAAACCTGTCCAAAACAACGTTTATGCATACCCGCAGCCAGGGGGTTCGGACAAACTCTCCCTTTGAAAACAAAAAAGCACTGTTAAAGTCAACGTTTTGTTCGAATTGTGACTGTTAAAGTCGAGTTTGTGAATCCAAATACCCCCCCTTGGAAATTCCTGGCTACGGGCCTGCTATGTCAACAAAAATCATGTCTATATCATTCTATCTGTGAACATTTTACCTGTCTAAAACAACTCATGAGAACAAGTATAAACTGCACTAGTGTGTCAAAACATATTTTTTTTTTAGCATTTTTGTATTTAATTAATTTACAGTTTTCATAAGACTTAGTTTGATTTAGAGCTTAATATCCTCTATAGACAGGTGGTTTATTGCCGAAGTCCTTTATTTTAACCTCTACATGTTCTGTAGAGTTGTGTCACTGGATGGATGCATATTTGACATATACCCCAATTTCATTTTATTCCTAAACAAAAATTCTGTGTTTAAATTCATTGTTGTAACACAAATTATACAATCACCTGCTTAATATACCCTGACGCTTCACTCATAATGGGGTTGTTCATATACAGGTTTCACTGTACTTGTTGTCAGTTTCTTATTAAGTTATTTAAGATTGTTAGTATGCCTAATTGCATTTACTTATCTGTGATATTTTGAAATGGTCAATTATAGTAAAACTATGAATAGTCTTACAGTTTGTTTTTTTCTTCCTCAAATAGTAAAATAATCAGTCGTATTTACAGAAAATAAGTTCTTCCATATGCAAGCAATGAATTAAATCATTTTAATATATGTTACTAAATTTATATGATTGCAAGACCCTCTTTTCCAAAAATGCCCGATTTTTTTACAAATGAATAAAAATGTTTAAATTCCATACAAGAACACCAGGAATCAATAAATTGATATCTGATTAATATCAGGATTTTTCTGTCATTTTCATTTCCCCATAATGCAACACAATTTCTGTATTGGACGGTAAGGACTGACCGTTTCACCAAGTTAAACAAAGCTGTTATAGGTATTAGTTTGTGATATTTTGAACTGTTTTAGTTAGATTTATCATTAAAATTCAATACAAATATATATTCTGTTGATTATTATATAACCAATGACAAAATGCTGAAGATGCATAAAAGATTTAATCTGCTGTTTATACATCCAATGTGCAAGAGAAATAACTCAACACAAATGCCACAACCAAGTAAAATTGTCTGGATGCTATCAACAGCAGATACTGCCAATGTATTTATGAGATATCTATTTTCTAGGTTTTGAAACCTTAAATTCAAAACAATATTTCATTCTTCATTTCTAGAAAATTGCTGGGTGTCAGATGTAAAATCTAGTATTAAAGTACCAGAGAATAAAGTATTTTCCCCATAAATTAACAAATAATGATTGATTGATACTATTTCATGTTACAGTGGCAAATATTACATATATATTCAGGAAGATAATTACCTTTATGAACAATAATTTCAGCTGAAACAAGGGATCTCAATAGACGAGATTTTAGTCAACTTAATACTTAATCATACAAGTGGGACACAAAGCTTCTATGAATGTTATTCCTCAAAGTACACTGGAACGTCATCATTACAGCGTGAATTATTCTAACAATTTTTTCACTCTTCAAAACTTGACCATATAAGAGAGGAGGGAAAGATACCAGAGAAACAATCAAAATTATAAATCGAAAATAAACTGACAACGCCATGGCTAAAAAGTAAAAAAGATCATTCACTAAACCCTTACCTCTGGTGCATCAGAAGGACCAGTCAAATTAGTGGTATGATCATCTGGTCTGAAAATAGCATATCCTTCTTGAACAAGCTTGTCATTGTAACAGACATCCTCTTCTCCTGACGTGTCCACCAGAACAAGGGACATTACTCTATCCTAAATACAAAAACAAAATTAATAAGAATATGTCCTTAGAACTTAGAACCAATTTCAGAACTCCTCGCTATAGCTTGCTCCCAGGTAACCACCAACCTGTCAAGAAATCTGGAAACCTAGTAAATAAATATCAGAATGGAACACATCTGCCACAAGCAGGGTTTGAACTCACAACCTCAGTATCGACAGGCTAGTGATTGCTTTAGATGAGCTAAATAGACCACTTTGCCAGAGACCCTCTGTAACCTTCTTATCAATCTGTTGAGTTAAGCTCATACTTGATTATTTTTTTCTTATGTTGTGCTGTTCCAGGTAAGGTTAGGGTTGGGTGCTGCAAACATGTTTAACCCCTCCACACTCTGTGTGCCTGTCCCAAGTCAGGAGCGTGTACTTCATGTAATTCAGAGGTTGTCCTTTCTGGATGTATATCATGTTTGTTTTTGTTTATTGTTTGTTTTGTTCATAAATCAGGCTGTTAGTGTTCTTGTTTGAATTGTTTTACATTTGTCATTTGCAGACTTTAGAAGCTTGCTGTGTGGTATGGGTTATTCTCAATGTCAAAAGCCGTATCTTGTCCTCTAATTGTTTACATCAACATCATTTGAACTCTGGTGGAAAGTAGTCTAATTGGCAATCAAAACTTCGAAATTTTCATCTTGACTGAAAGAGTGCTCAAAAACTATATACTTCCCCACTGCTTAGCAGCAAGGGCTAAATAAAGTTTTGTTTAAGATTGTGTTTACCTTTTCTTTTGTTGCTAATGCCACCAGTGGTTTATTTATACACATGGAAAGTAATTTGTTTCTTGCATTCATTGTCCATTTCTAAAAAAGAAATGTCATTATAAAACAATATAATTGAACATAAGTAAAAGTTGATAGGAGATAAGTACATAGTTAAGCTTACCATCAATAAATTTGGTATCTAATATCAAGAAACTATGATTTGTTGTTGCAGAGAAAAAATGCAACATAAACTTCTTAAACTTGCATTAATGTACTGTGGATTCATATATTTTCGTGGGTACCAATTTTCATGGATTGCGGAAAAACTCTCATATTTTTGGATATATGATTTCGTGGTTTTGCCAATCACTGTATACAAAGCCTATAGAAAATATGTTATTCGTTCAACATTTTAATTAGTGGTTAATCTTTTCCCTACAAAAAATTGGTATATAAATGAAATATAATGAATCCACAGTAACTTACATACAAAACAGGAAGTAGAAATGTGATAGTTCTGAAAATGTCACATGGATAAATGAAGTAAAGAAGTTCTTATTTGTATTACCTAAGAAGTTAACTTCTATTACATGCATAACTGTAATAGACAAACATGTATATTCCAAACATAAAGTAAAGATATAGCGACATGTAACTGTGTCCCACAATTTAGCTTTAGCACTTATATGAAGCTTGGTACAATATATCAAATAGCTGGGATTTGTATTTGCTGAGACAAATACATCTACCACTAAAGTGTGCTACAGATAGACAGATATACAGATAGAAGGATCAATTGACACACACAAGTAAAGCAATGTATAACAAGCACTACATGAAACATTCGGCAACCTTTACATTCTATAAGTGATCCAACACCTGAAGTGGTGATTGTGCTGTAGGGTGTAAACGAGTAGATACCACTATATACAAAAGGCAAAAACACTCAAGTGTTTTTACTGCATTGCAATAGTTCTATTGGTCACACATTTTACCAGCAAGTGTGGTGCCTTCAGGACTAGTAAAAATAGAAATAAAACAGTAAAGTACACATTTTGCCATTATTTCTCATTGAAGTTAATGATGCCTAATTTTAATAATTGTTTAGAGACTATGCATGAGAGATCCTATATTTCTTGATTTTCAATTGTTCAATCCGATAAGCTTTTGTTTGTTCAGAAAATGACTTTCACATGTCTTTATTCTGCAATATCAACTTTTGCAGACAAACCTTCTTTTTTTTTAATTTAGGGGAGTGTGATAATGAGAAAATGCATTCTTTTAGTTTATAGTTATCATAACAGATTGAAATTGTAAATATACTATTCTCTAATTCTTACACAATTTTTCTGACCTGTTGATTATTTATTTATACAATGTGTGGATAGTGTAATGTGTGGATAGTTTATCTCAGTTATTCATTGGTCAAAATATGATAATAAAGTCAATTTTTTTTTGCCTTTTCCTGAAACTCTTATTGTGATGTCATGAAAAAAAGATGAAAAAAGGAGACCATGTCTGGTGACATCAGGTAGAAAGAACACATCTTTTTGCAGATATTTCTAAAAGAAGGATTAAGAATGTCTATATATCGCCTAAAAAGCATTAGAGAAATAGAATTCCACCACCAAATCTTGTGCATTATAATATTTATCAACTGAAATTAAAAATATAACTGTCTCGAGTGGAAAAATATCCTATCACACTTGATGCAGTGGTAGAATCTATATTTATATAAAAAAGGTAACTAATTATTTGCTCTCTTTACCAAGACACATGCCATGTGCATGAACATTTCACATTTTTTGCTGTGACATTAATTATTCATTAAACTATACCTGGCCCTCTGGTCCATTTGGTTGTACATTTCCCAGTCTTCCTTGAATTGCCTGAATTGGCAGTTTTAGAAATTTGGACCTAAAAGGTGAAACAAAGACATCACATTTCAAATTATAGGGTGATACAAGGGACTCATACCTCAAATTACAAGGTGAAACATGGGAATCACATTTCAAATTACAGGGTGAAACAAGGGGTTCACATTTTAAACTAGCAGGTGAAACAAAGAATTCACATTTAAATTACAAAGTGAAACAAAGGATTCACATGAATACAATATCACATATCATACAAAAAGGACAGAAAGGTTAGTTTGAAGACATTCTCTCTATTTATTTATATGTTAAGACATTTACCTGAGTAAGCGTAAATTTTTTCTGTGGACACTACATGTATTTCCATAATCTACAAAATACACCTGCAAAAGACAAAGAAGCTCGATAAAATATAAGTACAGTGAAACCTGGGTAAACCGAACCCTGATAAAACCGAATTTCAGTTTAAACCGAACAATTTTCAAAGTCCCACAAAATTTCCCTATCAATAAACGTTTATCTAACCTGAAAAAACCGAACCCTGTCAACACCGAATTCTGAACGCTTTTTGAAGGCTCGTTAGTAAATTTGTATCTAAAAATTACCTGTCAAAATCGATCAATACCAATCAAAACAATAAAATATAATTAATTATTTGCATGATTTAATTAAACAAACACAGGATGGCAGAGTATCCCCGAAGGTATTTGAAGTTTAATGAACTTGTGAGTTGTTATTACAAACTAATTAGCATGTCTGTGTGCATGTATAAAGTGATTTTTTTGTAAAGAAACGTTTAACTGGTCAGCTACTCCCATCGCCGATAATGAAAGGAACTTTCCCTCAGATCAATTAAATGCACCTTACTCAAATAATTACGGCCACAAAATCGAAACTGCCATTCTGTAGCTAAACTGTTTAATTTAATAATAGTTTTAAAGCCTTTCACCGGATTAAGAAGTCGTGCAACACAACAAGGTCAATGGATTTCGATTGATGGATTCCCACAAGCGTTAGCCTTTCAAAAAGGCTATTCGACTCTTAGCTGATAAAAATGGAAAGTGCCCTGGCTTTGTAGATTAATTCATTTACTAGAATAGCCACGTGCATCAATCAACAAATTTACCACACGTGAGGTCACACGCTATAAAGTAGTATCGTTTAACGTTTTTGTTTACTCCAGGAGATTCGACTATTTATAGATAAAGGTTACCTGTGTAAAATCTAATTGCTAAAATAGAGAGGACAAATACGATACTCTACGGGATTGAAGGACATTTACTTGGTTTGGATTGTCCTAACCAATCAATAAACTTTGATTATTCACGTCTCGTAATATCTTCCAATCAGGTAGCAAGAAAAATTCACGCACTAACTGTCCATCGTTCAATTCTTAATCTCGACTGCTAGGAGTCGAGAATTACAGGCCCTATATATTTGATTCGAATGTTCCCAAAGACTTCCGTTAGCTATTTAGCAACGATAAAGTCCGAGAATAAACTGGACCCCTGTTGTTGTTTCACTGTTATCGTCATATGACAGTGACTGTGAATCTGAATTGGTCAGTGAATTAACGGATGAGAAAATAATTATAAAAAGCAAAATCGCTCCACGTCGGACATCTCCCAACGGCGAGCGTGATTGACGGAGTGGCGTTTGATTTATAAACAAAAATGTAGCAAAACGTCTATCTTTTATCTTCTTTTATTTTTACATTTACATCTAAATCAACACAAAAATAAACTGTCGGCTGTTGTGTCACCTATTATTCCTGCCAAAATTATTTTGGTGTCGACTTCCGTCTACCTCTACAATCCGAACACCTGTGAAAACCGAACAAAACGCAAAGTCCCGTGAGTGTTCGGTTTGGACAGGTTTCACTGTAGTAGCCAGCAAATCGTAATTCACTTATTCTGGCAAGCATTATAGATGATAAGTTATTCATCACAAATCAGGTATATTGTCATGAAAATAGAGCGAACTATGTTTCTCTTTACTCTACTCTGTGTTTGATTGTCTATGTCGGAAGGTAAATGACATCGGCGTGGACTATAGATGTTATTAAATGGTTGACTTGAAGAGCTGTCTATTGATATGTCTTTTATGGCCACTACAATATTCGAATAGCTTATCAAATCTTCTCTAAAATGCACTGTACTAACAAATCTACAGGAAAGTACATCTTTTACTGATATGTCCCATTAACAGAAAGGTGAATCAGAATATGCTTACCCTTCAGGTGCACCCAAGATTATCATCTTATATTCAGTGGGGTTGGTTGCTTAGTCTTTGGTTTTCTATGTATAGTTTTAAAAACTGTTGTTTGTCTTTTGGTAGTTTTGCCATAGCATTATCAGTTCAATTTCAACTAAATTAATAAATCAAGGTAATGTGGATTCATCTATTTTCATGGGTTCCAATTTTCGTGGATTGCAGAAAACTTTCCTTTTTCGTGGATACAAAGTCTGCATACAACCTGATTGAAATTTATAATTTGTTGAACATTAAAATTCGCGGTTGACCTGTACCCATGAACACGCAAAAAATTGGTATCCCAACGAATAATAATGAATCCACAGTAATCTACTTAGTCACATAAAAAGGCAGCTATATGACTCAACAAGGTTACAACAGTAACTTAACAGAACACACACTAAAATAATTGAGCTAAAATAACCTGTGCTTGATGTCCTATCTCCAGCTTGGTTACAATACATCTATGGTAGTTATCATCCTCAGGGAATACAGCGGCTACAACCAGTCCAACTACTAATAATTCATCAGGTATCTTGTATGTATTACCTTCAGCTGTTTTATAACAGTATCTGTAAAAGGAAAGAAAAATTGTCTTTAAAATAATGATTTCGAAATAATGCTGCATTGCATCACATTATTAATTCTTGTGGAAGACAAAAACAAAGAGCACAAAAGCTGAAATGACAAAACTAGTAGTTGAATCCAATGAAAAAAAATAATACTTAATGGTTAGTTTAACTTTCATCAAATACTGTGGATACATTTATTATTGTGAATACAAAATTCTATAATGATAGATCATGTTTTCTTTCAATTCTAGATTTCATTTTAAAAGTTGTCTTTTGGTGAACACTTATAAATTCAAACTTCACCAAACAAACAAAATATATTAGAACTCCTAAATAATTCCACATAATTCAGAGCCAATACATTAATGTCACCTACTCCAACTGGTTCATCACTTTCTCTAATGCTACTGTAGTCTTTTTAGATCTGACTTGGAACCAGAATAGACCAGGAGATACAATATTTGAGACAAAGACTTCAAAATATTCTCCTAATTGTGGTAATTCCAAATGTCTATAGCAGGCACCTGGTAAGATTGCGTCTTCTGGTAGTGTACTTTTAACAACTTCCTAAAATTAAAGAACCTTAGTGAGCACGCTCAAATACCCCACGTCCCCACATTGTCATTGGAGAAATTAAATAAGTATAAGAAAAAAAAATTGTATAAGGAAAAATATTGAATAATAATTTCCTGTCAATATACATAGTATGTCCTTATTATCTACAAAATTTCATGAAATTCTGTTGTGTGTTTTCAGAGGAGTTGAGATGACAAACTGTTGCAGAAGTACATTGAAGCAAATAAGTTCAAAGGGGCATAACTCCTAGAAAAAAATTGAACCGTAATTTCCTGTTGATATGCACATCTACATAGTATGTCCTTATTATCTACAAAGTTTCATGAAATTCTGTTGTGTGGTTTGAGAGGAGTTGCGATGACAAACTGTTGCAGTAGTACATTAAAGTAAATAAGTTCAAAGGGGCGTAACTCCTAGAAAAAAAATTGAAGCGCAATTTCCCGTCGATATGCACAACTACATAGTATGTCCTTATTATCTGAAAAGGTTTCGTGAAATTCTGTTGTGTGGTTTGAGAGGAGTTGCGATGACAAACTGTTGCAGTAGTACATTAAAGTAAATAAGTTCAAAGGGGCATAACTCCTAGAAAAAAAATTGAATCGCAATTTCCCGTCGATATGCACAACTACATAGTATGTCCTTATTATCTGAAAAGGTTTTGTGAAATTCTGTTGTGTGGTTTGAGAGGAGTTGCGATGACAAACTGTTGCAGTAGTACATTAAAGTAAATAAGTTCAAAGGGGCGTAACTCCTAGAAAAAAATTGAATCGCAATTTCCCGTCGATATGCACAACTACATAGTATGTCCTTATTATCTGAAAAGGTTTCGTGAAATTCTGTTGTGTGGTTTGAGAGAAGTTGCGATGACAAGAAACAGGACTGACGGACGGACTGATGGACGGACTGACGGACGGACTGACGGACGGACGGGTCAAAAACATTATACCCTCTGCAACTTCGTTGCGTGGGGTATAATAAGATGCATACCTTAAATTCTAAAATATTATTATTACATTAAGTGTATTCACCATACTTAAACATTTAATTTTCAATTTTACCCTTTTATCAGTAGCAACCCATGAAATTAAGGCAATACTCTAAAGGAAATAATACAAAAGATAGTAATTTGCTTTAGAATATTTGTATAAAATAGCCAACGATTAATTTTCATTTTACACAACTCTTGAGATAGTCTAGCATCAGTTCTATATTTATATTATGTGACTAAGAATTAATATTAATAATTCCACCCGTAAACATTTTATGATAGTATTTCCAGCCTTCAGGATAAAATTTTGAGACCACAACCCTGAAACTCAATTCATAAAAAAAATTAGTTGAATTTTGTTTACATGTTGAGAAGAATTTTAAAATCCCCGGCCATAGGACTTCGTGTTTAAGCTTGAAGACTCTATTTATTAATATCTTTTCAAATCTTGTTCTTTTTAAAGATAAAATGGATTAGACTTTGTAATAAAATGATTGGCAAGGAGAAAACAGGCTGTAAAAAATAGGGCCGATCAAGTTCCTAGAACACAACTAATCATCATTTTTGCCTGAGCATCCCCCCCATAAAAAAAAAAAACAATTTCAAGCTTCAAGTCACAAACCTCAGGTTCTGGTAGGTATTTCAGCTTATCTGTTCTTTGAGGAGTAGTGGTATCCAATGGTAACACCATAATGATTCCTATAAATAAATTATTATCTTATTTTTTCCAATCATCTTGAAGTCAACAAATGGTCTTGAATGATTTACAACGGCCATACCAAATGTATTAATAATAGAACTTGCACACAGTTGTCATACTTAGCATATCACCTGTGGTAGATCAAAATTTAAAGTTCTCTGACAGTTCAGAAAATTGATAAAAAGTTTCAATTTACCAGTGTCTAGGTGTTCAGTTGTTGCTTAGAAAAAAGTGACTTAGTTATTGATGAGACAAACAGATGTGGAAAGACAAGTTTAATGCAATGTAGCCTAAATTCCTAAAGCGTTTTGTTCACAATTCATTTATTTTTTATTATGTACCTTCAAAATTTTCATCTATTTTTTAAGGTACCAATTTTCGTGGATTGAAGAAAACTTGCATTTAGCATGGATATTTTATTTCGTTGTTTTGCCAAAGTCTGCATACATTCTTTAAGATATTTGTAATTTATTGAATATTTAAATTTGTAGTTCCCCATTACCCATGAAATCCACGAAAATTGGTATTCCACAAATATTAATGAATCCATAATATCTCACTTACCATCTCCTTTATACTTAAACTGTAACAATGTGTCTGTCAATGACAACAAAAATCTTTCAACAGAGCCAAAACCCAACTCTTCTACTGGTAAACTATCACCTATCAATTTCTGAAATTAAAACAGTTGTTATTTAAATGTGAAAACGTTCTTGGTTAGCAACTTGCAAATTACTTACAATTTTCCAAATGATGCCTTTACAATATCTCAATAAAGTAAAGCAGTTCAGCATTTACTATATAACTTCAGTCTGTTTTTGCTGTCATCCGCAGTAATTGTTTAATTATCCAGTCATTTGAAAAAGTAAGACAGTACACCAACTCTATTGAATTGTGACATTGGGTGTAAACTAGTTGTGTGTGTACTTACTGTATCCAATGTTAGTTCTTATCTCTATAGTAGAGATTTGTCTCTTCAGCCATCAAACCACATCTTTGTATTTTAATTTAGAAGAACAGGATTTGTAGTCTTTCTTTTTAATTTGCAGTAATTCTTTATTTTTCTTTTAAATTGTTCCCTCTATTTGTTTGACAATAGATGCATAAAACTGTTTTGACATTGTTCAACAATACTGACATGTTTTTACTAATTACCTGATAAAATGCCAAAAAATCTTTTAATGGAATTCCCTCTTTTCGACACATGACAACTTGTCTAATTTTTTCTTTCAATTCTGGATCAGCACCTTTTTGACTATTATGACGTTTCCTTTTCTCCTCTATTATGGTTTTATCTGCATCATCACGGTCTATAATATAATCAATTAAATAATTTAATACTGTGGATTCATTATTATTTGTTGGATATCAATTTTCGTGGGTTTCGTGGGAACAAGTGAACCATGAATTCAAATGTTCAACGAATAACATATTTTCATTAGGCTTTGAATAGAGAGAGAATGGCAAATCCACAAAATGAAATATTCACGTATATGGGCAGGAATTCGCTAGTGAAATTTTAGGGTCAATAGTGTTTATCCAATTAAAAAATAAAGAAATCATGCAAATATGGAGAATAAACATTGTTTAAATATCAAAGTGGGTTAGTCTTTATTGCCAAATGCAAAAAAAATGGATCCAATTAAAAAAATCAACAAAAAATCAGCACTTGTTATGTGCTGGTAGTTGAAAACTGTAGACAAAAAGTGTGACATTTCTGCAGTGGCAAAACCCCAAGTCATATTTAGAATATGCCTGAAGAATTGTTCTACTATAATAGTTGAAAATCAACCGCAAAATGATCCGTCTATCATTTAAAAACCCCATTTTGTACAGAATCCGATTATTGCTGCAAATAAGATACGTTTGAAAATGGACAAGTGCATGTAACTTTTCGCGTCAACAAATGTTACATGCACCTTTTCATTAGCTGATTAGCTTTGGAAACAAGTTATTGGTCCAGCATGGCAAATTTTGAAAGGTGTCAACAATGGGTACAATTTGGATTTCATGATTTTCATCAATCAACTGAAGTTTGAAGAATATAGAAGGTAAGAAAATTTATTTCATTTTCGTGTCAATACTGCCCAATAATACTCATCTTTTTATAACAGTTGTATACTTTTTATAGTAAGCATTACCATAATTATTTTTTTTCACATTTCAACCCACTGACAATTACATTAAAATGTGGCTTTGTCATCTTTCACACTAGGCATCTACCAGTGATCAAGCAGATGATAAGAGAGTGGGACCAGGTTAATTTGACCTCACAATGAAGTGTTACATGCAATTTCTGTGTAAATTAGGTTCTTTGATAATGATGTGTGACTTGCTTTGCAATTTTGTCAAAAAATATAAGTTTATCTTGTATTTAAACAGGTTTGACCCTTACGATATTCATTTTATTGCTGGAGAGATTTCTGTACATAACATTGACACGCACATATTTACCAAGGAAAGGTGTCTATGATACATGCAAAAGCTTTTTTTTGTACGGTTTGCCTTATCAATCTAATTTTTTACATGAAATACCACAGATTAATTGCCAATTTGATTAACTAGTACTTGTATTCATTCTCAGCATTATAAAGATAACTGGCCACTTAATTTGAAAACATAAAATGTAACATTGACACCAGAATAAAAACAATATTACTTTATTACACTTAAAGCATAATTGGCCAGTGCATAATATTAAATCAAATGTAAATTTATGCTGAATTCTTAACAGAGAAGTTGTTGATCTTTCTTGATTTTTAGACTTTACAATATTTACTTGTAATTCTTATCGTTTAAAGGCATGTAACATTGACACATCTTCTGCGTCCAGGTTACATGCTACAACCTAATAAATGTGCATACAATTATTCAATCAATAAAATCTTGTTGAAATTTAAATTTGCTTCATTAAAATGATATGAAAGAAATAAATGAGTTTTAATTATTTGTGTTTATTTTTTTCCTGATTGACTAGCAATTTTTCCTCATCATTTGTTGGTGTTCCTGTCAATGTTACATACATAACCCAGAATTATAATGTTTTAAAAGCATTGATTTCCAAACCTCTGTTATGAGCTTTAAAATGAGTTTATCTGAGTTTATAAATGACTAACATCTGAAATATTGTCATCACACAATTTCTTTGATGCTCCTATGATAACTTTATGAGTAACATGGACTACGATTTTTGTATCAGGTCTTTTTTGTGTTTATACATGAGAAGATTTAACTGTGTTGAAATCAACAGTTAATCTAATTTTTAATATTCAAAGTTATTATTATGATACCTATTTTAAAAAATAATGTATAAAGTAAACCCAAATTAAACTTTTTTTTCATTAAGAAATTGTGTATGTAACATTGACAGAGTCTATTATTTAGACTTTTACATGTTCAGGCCAGTGTTACATGCGTAAACAAAACTTACTGCCATATGGAGCTATTATCTTATTTTTATTTTACAAAATTAAAGCGTTTTCATGTTTTCCTGTTTAATTTGTCTTTTAACACTTATTAAGTTAGTAACATTGACAACAATATTTTGTGTCGAGATTTTTTTATGTTACATGCAAAGGTATTACTTCCTTAAAGTCAGACATTTATATAACATTTTATAACCTAAATGATTAATTAGATATTACTGGGCAGCAATTATATTATTTCTCCAAAGTTCAAGTTGACTTAAGCACACCACTTTCATCTTCTGGTCTTCATGTATGTAACATTGACATACAACCTTTTACTTTTCTGTCAATGTTACACGCATGCACAGAACTGATAACATTTACTTACTCCTTTGCTCTATAAAGAGATTATTGATAATTTAACTTGTTTTACCACCATCAAACTTCATCTTTATTTCTAAATATAGATATTTTTTTTAGAAGTGTATTTTCTTCATTGACAACAAAATTGGTGTCAGTCTTGAAAATTTACATGCAATTTTTAATTAAAAAAATCTACAGGCAATATAAACCTAAGAAAGAAAAAGATGATCAGCAATAAATGTGATGAAGAAAACTCTCAGGAAGATGCTGCAAAAAGATACTGTCCCTGTCAACCAGTCAGATGGTGATGTCCCTGGCAGCCAGACAGATGGTGATGTCCCTGTCAGCCTGGAAGATGGTGATGTACATATCAGTCAATCAGTTAGTTGGTGATGTTCCTGTCAGTCAGTCAGTCTGTGATGATCTTGTAAGCCAGTCAGAGGGTAATGTCCCTGTCAGCCAACAGATGGTGATGTCCTAGTCAGCCTGGCAGATGGTGATGTTCATATTAGTCTGTCAGATGGTGATGTCCCTGTCAGCCAGTCAGATGGTGATGTCCCTGTCAGCCAGTCAGATGGTGGTATCCCTTTCAGCCTGAAAGATGGTGATAACCCTATCAGCCTGGCAGATTATGATGTCTGTGTTAGCCAGTCTGATAAGGTCCCTATTAGTGAGTCGGGTGGTGACGGTCCTTTCAGCCAGTCAGATAGTAGTTCTGTGTCAGAAAACCAGATGATGGTGACTGTGTATGCAGACATACTAGTGATCTCCAATTTGACCATTCTACAGCAGTGTAGAAGATAGTTATTTCAAAATCTTGTTTATTTATCCCTTTTTATTCACCAGTCAACACATGTATCATGTGTATTTACTGATGCTCATTATAGAAATCATGAGGAATTCAATGTGTAACATTTTTTTTTTAATTGTTATGCCAATAATTGACATTCCAGAATATCTTTTGCATTATAAGAGGTTCAGGCTCCTTCTGATTTCAAAATAATAATAATAAACTCATCATGGATACCAGAATTGAAATTTTGTAGGCCAGAAACGCTTTTCGTTTACAAAAGACTATTCAGTGACGCTAATGAAACAAAAAAGTAAAAGAAGGCCAAATAAAGTTAAAAACAGGACTATGGTCTAATGGGTGTTGGTTTTCTCTTCTGAATTGTTTTACACTGGTCATTATGGGGCCCTTTAAATTGTGGCTTCCTGTAGTTTAGGTAACAAGTTTTCAAGATGAAATAGCATTGAAAAATCGAAACAAGATATTTGAGAGTTTCTATATTATTGTAAATTTTATAATCTATGCATGGATTTTGGTTCTGATTGAGGGTAGATTAATTGTTGTTTTGTTTTTTTCTTTTTTCAGATAGATAGTTGAAGATGTTGGAGACAGAAAACAAGAAACAAGAAACTTGTTTTAAATGTTTGAAATAAAATTTATTGTTTAAACCTTAAAAAGTTATCATAAATGTAAGATTAACCAGCAGAAATAAAACGAGATATAGGGTAATATGTCTATCAGACAACAACCTCAAAGATGAAACTCAAATTGTTCTTTATAGAAGTTATGTAAACGATTGAAAATAAGATTCTCAATAAATGCAGCTGTATCAACCTCTCGTAGATTTGTCCATATTTTGTCTTGGTTTTTCATACTATTAGTTTTAAGTGTAACTGTGTCACATGAATGAGGGATACAGGTAATCATTTTGTACCCTAACTTTGTCAGTATTAGTTATTGAGTGAGAAACTTCGTGGATGCTGATGGTGTGTGGTTGTCTTCTTATCAATCTCATCCCTGTGCATAACAAAACGGGTTGCTTACTAACTGATATAAAAATGTTTCATGTTGTGGAAATTTTGGATGACTCCTTCATCAATTGATCTATCTTTGGTCTTAATTTTATTTTTTTGGTTATTTTGACATTTGAATATCGTTTAATTTAGCCTTCCATAGTGTACCACAATGAACAAGCATAACTACTGGTATAGTTAAAAAATATGTCTGCTGTCTAAAATTTAGGTGAATGGTTTTGGTATTAACCACTATTTAAATAATATCATATATGAGAAATGTGGCAGTATAATTGTATAATTTACATTCAGATGGTTGTTTGGAGGCTTTTTATATCTTTTAAGGTCAATTCTGGCATGGTTCATTATTCATATTTTTTGTGTCCACGTTACATGCAACATTTAAGTCACTATTTTATGACAGAAATGAGATAATTGCAAAAATATTAATACAATTTTTTAATGTGAGGGTAACACAATGAAAAAGAGCCTTTACATGTTCAGAAAGAAAATGATTCTTACTGTATTTATCTCTTAAACATTGCATGTAACATTGACAGAAAAGTAGAGGAAACTTGCTTTCACAAAATTTCTGAAAGAAATGAAAATATACATTTTAGAGTTTTGATGATAGACAATGTTTTGTGATCAATATATATGATATTGAATGTTGAATAAGTTAAGGAATCATTAATCTCAATTTGGAAAAAGTGTCCATGTTACATGCTCCAAATTCATTATTTGCTTTGGTTCCAAACTGACGCAAGTTTAAAAATGATTTTTTTGGTTACAAATAGAAAGACACCATTTGTAGCAATATTTTGTAAAAAATTTAGAAGCTTATAATGATTTTTATTTTTTTCTTACAATGTCACACTAAAGTAGCATTAGCGAATTCCTGCCCATATGCAAGTTTTTAGCAATGCACGAAAATTGATAGCCAAGAAAATATATGAATCCACAGTATTACTGCTTTACAAAGTAGATTTATATATCAATGAGCCTAATCCAATGAACCACTAGTTTTCAGAAACCTAATCAGCAGTTGTCATAAGAAGTTTGTGCTAGTGATAAATCTTTTACATGTTTGAAAGTCTTTTAAATTTATCCACAGCTTATTTTACGACTCAAATTCAGAAAACAAGTTAGGAGAGTCATACTTGACAGTCATAATCGATTTAAAATGCATTAGCTAAGATCTTTAAAAAAAAAAAAATCAAATCCATGAATATCTATGAACATGAATATGACAACAATGCCCTTTAATAAACTGAAATTTAATATAATGGTGACTGATTTGAATAAGTTCCAGAGCTATGTAGCCTGAACACTATTTGTAATTATATGCTTTATAATTTTGGTGGCATGTGGAGAATATTTACCCTTTTTAGGTGATTTTCTAGGAACTCTAGCATCATACAATAACCAGTCTCCTTTGGATACAGGTCGTTCTATCAAAATCTGGTCAGGAAAGGAATTACATAACTCTATCACACTCATGTACCCTAGGTCTTTAAAATTGAGGAGTTTACTGTATTTCATCTGAAATGAAAAATATTCAAATTTTCAAATATGGATACATAGCTTGGTATCATACATGTATCTCAATTACAAGGCAAATGTGGATTTACCAAAGTAACATATTAGGCCACTTTTGATCGATACCAGAGATTACTGTTTAAATAAATGCTAGAGGCCATCTTTACATTGGTAAAATTGATAGGCTGAACATGCTTAATATAAACAAGAATGTGTCCAAAGTACACGGATGCCCCACTCGCACTATCCTATTCCATGTTCTATGGACCCCAAAATTGGGTAATAATCTAATTTGGCATTAAAACTAGAAAGATTATACTATAGGGAACATATGTACTAAGTTTCAAGTTGATTGGACTTCAGCTTCATCAAAAACTACCTTGACCAAAAACTTTAACCTGAAACTCCCACTTTCATTTTCTATGTTCAGTGGACCGTGAAATTGGGGTCAAAGTCTAATTTGGCTTTACAATTAGAAAGATCATATCATAAGCAACAAGTGAACTAAGTTTCAAGTTGATTGGACTTCAGCTTCATCAAAAACTACCTTGACCAAAAACTTTAACCTGAAATTCCCACTTTCATTTTCTATGTTCAGTGGACCGTGAAATTGGGGTCAAAAGTCTAATTTGGCTTTAAAATTAGAAAGATCATATCATAAGCAACAAGTGTACTTAGTTTCAAGTTGATTGGACTTCAGCTTCATCAAAAACTACCTTGACCAAAAACTTTAACCTGAACGGACGGACGCACAGACGAACGGAGCCACAGACCAGAAAACGTAATGCCCCTCTACTATCGTAGCTGGGGCATAAAAAGAAGATGTGGTATGATTGCCAATGAGACAACTATCCACAAAAGACCAAAATGACACACACATTAACAACTATAGGTAACCGTACGGCCTTCAACAATGAGCAAAGCCCATACCGCATAGTCAGCTATAAAAGGCAGGTTTGTTAATTGCTAAAACCATACAAACAACTAATGATTTGTGGTACTGTGGATTTCTCATTATAGAGGTATTTACACTTGCATGCAAATTTGTCAGCTAATACGTGAATTCAAACAAGTTCCCGTTCGATTTAACATCACAATTTAAAAACTTATCTCACAATTAAAAAGTGATTGTTGTTTGACATTACAAGGTCATTCAGAGCAGATATAAGTTCATTTAGAGATAAAATTCAACTAAATTCCAAAAGTGTAAATGAATTTATTTGTGGGCTACCGATTTGCTCCATGGGTGTATATATATGTATGGAGACTATATCAAATATCCAGGAAAATATCGTTTTTTCCTCATTCCATGAATGTATTTTCTTTGACAAGGAGTTTTATCAAATTCAACATCTTAGAGATCACCATATCAGCTCAGAAAATCACCAAGCTCTAGATGGTTCTGGTCTTGGGTTTAGATTTTCACTTAATCTTCTTCTTTTTCAATTTTAATTTATCAGAACCCATGAATGTTCAGGCTATCTTTCCGAAATAACTATTGTAAAAAAGTAGAGGACACACAAAAGTGTCAGGCTCTGTAGGAAACACTGCTTTATACAAACCTTGTACAAGAAAGGTAACTGACTAGCCCATATACCATCTGGTTTTTCAGCAAGCAACTGAAAGCATACAATGTTTAGTTAAATTTTCATATAAACTAGACACATACATAAACACAATGGTTTTAGCATTGTAATATAACAGATAAAGTATAGTTGTTTATTTTTTTATACTACTGTCCTGTCATTTATCATTTGTTTTTAGACTAGCTGCTATATAAATTTTCTTGAATCCAGCCAAAACAATTATGGCTCAGGGGCATTTACTCCAAAACAAGGTTAACTTTTCACTTTTGCTCCTATTTAGTTTCGAAACAATAGAAAGGAACTGCTAAAAAGGTAAAAAAAAAATAAACAGCTGCGCCATGAGCGCATGATACGCCCAACGTCTTGTGTGGAAGTTTTATGCAATAATCATAAATAGTTTCTGAGGAAGTTTTAAGCAATAACCATTTATTGTTTTTGAGACACAGCGGGACATGTGAAACCCCCCCACCCTGTTTTTTTTTTATACAAATATCACTAAAATAAAATTTTGAATCAAACCAAAAAGTATACAGATCTTTAAATTAGTATAACAAAGAAGTGTGTACAGTTTCAAGCAATAATCATAAATTGTTTTTGAGATACGGCACGACATGTAAAAAAAACCCTCCCCTTTTTTACAAAATACTCAATAACTCAAAAATAAAATTTTGAGTCATCACCAAAAAGTATACAGATCTTTAGATTAATATAACAAAGAAGTGTGTACAGTTTTAAGCAATAATCATAAATCGTTTTTGAGATACGGCACGACATGTAAAAAACCCCTCCCCCTTTTTTACAAAATACTCAATAACTCAAAAATGAAATTTTGAATCATCACCAAAAAGTATACAGATCTTTAGATTAATATAACAAAGAAGTGTGTAAAGTTTTAAGCAATAATCATAAATCGTTTTTGAGATATGGCGCGACATGTAAAAAAAACCTCCCCCTTTTTTACAAAATACTCAAAAACTCAAAAATGAAATTTTGAATCATCACCAAAAAGTATACAGATATTAACATTAATATAACTAAGAAGTGTGTAAAGTTTTAAGAAATAATCAAGAAACGTTTTTGAGATACGGTGCGACATGTGAAAAAAAACACACCCCTGTTTTAGTTACAAAGTGCTGTAACTCAAAAAGTTTAAATCTTATTTTCACCAAAAAGTATACAGATCATTTGACCATCATAAGAAACAACTATATTAAGTTTCATGAAATTTGGATAAGTCGTTCTCAAGTTACGGTGCGACATGTTAAGCCGGACAGACAGACAGACAGACGGACAGACGGACGGACGGACACCGGACATTTGTATACCATAATACGTCCCGTCAAAAAATTGACGGGCATATAAAAACTACAAAATAAGTTAGCAAATTTATTTCCAAAATTTGAAAATAGATAGAACTTGTTTTGTTAATATTTTTACAATTGTCAGTTTTTTCTTTAATTTCTGTCATGTCTGTAGTTAAACAAACATTAGGCAAAACTGTTGTTTGGCAATTTTTTTTTAAATTAAAGACAATGCTGTAATGTTGGTTGGAACTTGGTAGTTGACATCCTAAAGATTAAGCAGACAAACTTTGGTTTCAATCCATTAAGGAAAAGATTTTTTTAGAGAAAAGTTCATGGATGACAGAAGACGGACACAATTTGATGGCAAATATTCATAATTATCCTTTGGTTTTGGGCAAGGTGAGCTAAAAGAAGAACCATTAAGCAAACTTCAGCCAATTGAGTCTGATCAAATTATTGGCAGTTTTGTGATAATGTCTATCAAACATTTTGTCAGATACATTGTCAGAGCCTAGGCCTAAATTAATATATTGTTTGTTTCCCCAAACCCGACCCTGTCAAAGAAGGTGTGGGTAGGTGGGTAGGGAAATAATTTTATTTTTTCCAAAAAGCTGGAACAATATCAGTCAATTCGACAAGCCTGAAAATCAAAAATGAATAAAATAATATTTGTCTTAGGTTTGACAATAAAATTTTATGAGTAGCACCATTTTTGCAGGGTCAGTCAGGATTGGAGAAACAAACAATATTTTATTTTATGCCCTATCCGACCAATGGAAATGTGTCCTACATGTCAGATGATCAGACAAATTATAAGATCTATTTTTAAAAATATACAACTGACATCTCTTAACTCTGTCTGCAGTAGTTTTGTTCCATCATTGGGTTCTGTTTCAAGACAACATTCTAGATCTATTTCTGGTTCATTGGAATTATAACTAGATTCACTTTCTCTACCTACAGATGCTTGATCTCCACCGCTAGCACTTCTCTTCATTCCTGAAATCATAAACAGTAATCATGGTGACAAATGTACCAGATAAATAAGATCTATTTGCTATATGAATGAAAATCAATTATGGTAACAAATTGTACCAGATAAATAAGATCTATTTAATATCATACATGCCAAGTGACATGATATTCGCGTGTAATACACGCTTTTTCAACGGTTTACATGCAAGGATTTTGTCACATGGCGTGTACACGCTTTTTAATACTTTACACGCAATTACATGCTTTTTCGTTCTTTTCATTTTTTGGTCGTTAGTGATATCGCTATTCTCTGGTTTTTTCCTTATTCGGCAATGAATACCGACAAAGTCGAAGTAATTGTTTGGCTGCCATATTGTTTATTTTTCTATATGGACAAACAGTAAAAGGTAAGTAGTTTGTGATTAGTTTTAACGATTTTGTGTCTTTCTTTCAAATTCACTTTATAGGGGAAATGTGCACAGAAAGAGGTCGCTTTCAGGGCCTGTACCGTCGTCTAAAGCGCCAATTGTTAAGCCAAAACGATGTGTACGTACAAAGATTCAAGATTTATAATTTATATTTTGGTCAAATGACAAGTAAGTAAGTAACGCATTGTGCATTCTATGTTGCAATGACAAAAAACAATATATGTGAGAGGAGAAATACAATGTAGCTATTTGAATAAGCATTAAAACATGTTTATTTACATGATTTAATGAAAATTAAATTTATAAAACATTTTTTTTTTCAATTTCAGTTTCAGTTTCAAATCTAGTCAACAGATTTCTACAGGCCATGGGGATGACCGAAAATATCACAGAACTGTTGGATCCGCTCTCATAGTACCAGCTAAATTCTGATGAACTACACAGTTTTGACCAGGCAATAGCAATGGGAGCAATGGCAAAGATAATAGATGACATTTTACATTGACATATGACATTCTTTTAAATCTTGATAAAGCTAATTCAGTCAAATATATATTAATTCCTACTGTGGGAGAGCATTTTCCATTATAAAGAAATTGACACTGAATTCTAATCAGAACTTGACTATGTTACATTTATATTGTGTGCTGTTATTAAATAAATGTAACTAAACTTGAAACTGGCAGTTGTTTTGAATATGTGATTAGTGGTGGTGCTTTAAAAGCAACATAACAGACCACTGTTGAATACAATAAAAGTTTACAGTAGAATAAATATTGTTTTTTATATTAACAAATTTGTATGTGAAATTATGAACATTACCAAGTCCACATCTATGTCACATGTTTTCACACGCTTTTTGACATGTCATGACATGATTTCCCATTGTCAGAGGTTGGCAAGTATGTTTAATATATATATCAATCATATGTAAGGATAATCATTAATACATGTGTTTATACATGTATAAGGCATGTGACACAATCAAAAGCAAAGATTTCTTTTTCATTTTCATAAATGTCTTTCATTTTGTTTCAAATTCCTAAACTTTCATACAAGTCTACAAATTTGATGAAAGAGAAAGTATTATAAACATTATATTGCAGCCTACATGTATGAGCATGATGAGGTTCATACATTTGTTATAATGTAATCATGATAATAAATATACATGTAGGAACTTGTGATTTAATATTTAACCTAATTATGAGACTCTCACACTTAAGACTGTATAATTCAATCTCTCTTGGTTGTGATATATCCCTCAAATTTTTTCTTTTAAACAGATTGTTTTCTCTTTTCAAATTTTGTATATCATAACATTTTTTTCTATAGTTTTAATAGTTAAATACAAATTCCAACTACCTCTCCCTCTTCCTCTGATTGGCTTTTGTTGAGCAGTGGTATCAGGTCTTCCTGACTCAACTCTATTTGTCAAGGTGCTGTTGTATTGTTGTGGTGTTTCTACAACGGCAGCAGCTTGTCTTTGGTCATACTGCCTAGACCATCCATCTGGGGGTCTGTTTTGTGGACTTAAAGTTCTTTTTTCTGGTTTGTGTCCTCTTGTTCTCCAATTGCCTTCAGGTGCTTTCATATGTACAGGTAAAACTCTCCACTCTCCACCTTGAAATTCTTTGAGTAAAACACATTCAGGAATAGAATATAAAAGCTCTTTAATAGACACAAAGCCAAGTCTATTAAATGAAAACATCGAACCAAAGCGCTTTGAATAAGCAGTATCTAAATGAGTTAACGGTAAGCCATTGGAATAGGATCTAAATAGTTCTGATATGTTATCTTTTATATAACGAGGCAAAGAAGGCGTCACTTTATATTGCTGCCTTCTAGGAGGTGGCCCTCTCCTCATTGTGGCATATTTGTTCTTGTTTGGAATTTTTTGTTTAGACACAAGTTTTGCAATGTGGCGGGTTGTGTCATCTGGGATAACTTCAAGACACATCATTCCCTTTCTATAAGTAATCTGTAAAACATCTGTCATGTCTCTTAACAGGTCTTCAAGATTGGAGTACCCAAGTTCCCTAAAGGGAATAGGTTTGTCCATGAACTGATGAAAATCTCTCCTTAGTTCATCAATTGTCAGGGCTGCAGGACTTGACATCAATAAGGCCCTAATCTCCTTGGCAATTTCATGCCTTTTATTTGCAATGTCAGTCATATTGTTGAGTGTTTATTTTCAGTTCTTTCGCGCCAGCCTATCAAAAATAAATTTTGCTAACTTCCATGTGGTTGTAGAAAAATTATGTCCTACTGGTTCCCACACTGAAATGCAAAAAAATACTGATTTAGGACTAAAATTATACTATGATTTTTATTTTAAATGCAAAATTTCAAGTAAATGATATTATTTATTGAATAGACAAATCTTAATTTAAGTCGGAGACCTTGTTTTATATGTTCATTTCTGTACACTAGGAATGGAAATCTTTATTTTAGCAATTATGATCTGGTTTACTGTTTTAAAAATGTTTCCTTTCCCCGGTCTCACTAATTAGCGACAACAAGAATTTTAGCGACAACAAGCGTCAACAAGCGACAACAAGCGACAACAAGAATTATTTTAGCGACAACAAGCGACAAGAAACTATTTAGCGACAACAAAACATTTTTTTTTTAATTAAAATAAATTATTGCAAAAAAAGATAAAAGAATATGCAAAAGAAAATAATTTTAGCGACAAGAAAGATAAAATTGATAGAAAAAATGAAACATTATTTACATATTTATTTTATCATTTATTATGTATAACAGCTAGTATTACGTTTAATTATTGTATTATGATATTACTTTAAAGTTTTCCTTGTGTTATAGAATATATTATTTATCTTATAATTTGTTTTTTAAAACTCAACTTTTCGTTTATTTATACTTTGACTTTGATGAAAACAGATACATCCATTATCTTATACATATTCTTCATATTTAGAAATAAAAAAAAGAAGCTCAATCTCTTTCTTCTTCACAAATGTTTAATATATACTAATATAAACTTCACAATATCTTTCTTCCTCACAAATGTTTCATTTCTTCGTCTATCTTTATAATAAAACATTTAAATTAAACATATCTGCTCGTAAATTAAAAAAAAAATCTTGACATACAAATTTCTTTATATCTAATATTTAATATTTAATAAAAAAAAAATGTTTTCTTGTCGCTAAATAGTCTTCTTGTCGCTTGTTGTCGCTAAAATAATTTTTGTTGTCGCTTCTTGTCGCTTGTTGACGCTTGTTGTCGCTTCTTGACGCTTGTTGTCGCTAATTAGTGAGACCCCCTTTCCCTATCGATACTTTCCTCGATTTTGTTATGTACGGGTACCAACACAACTTATACAATGACAACATCGGGAAGAACTGTGATAAATGCATTTCGATTTACATTACTACGATGTCTGAATGAATTGAAGAGAAGAAAATTACATCCACGTGAATGCGTTCCACATCATGAAAATACATCAAAATTTTCCAGGTATGCAAAAATGCAATTGATAGGAAGGGTAGCATGAAAATGTGGAAAATACAACTAAACAACTGACCTGTTGCCAGTGTTGGTGTTGGGCTACTGTATTTTCATAAACTATATGTCTAAAGGAAGGAACTGTTTTGCTGCTAAGCTAATAGTTATTTGCAGCAAAGCTGAGTCGTTTAGTAATGACAAACTTCAAATTATACCAAACAACTATAAAGTATTCCGGTTCCGGTTGGGGAACATGCTTTTTTATCATAAGCAAACTATGATTTAAAAACAATTACTAAACATAAAAGGACAAAGGTCAGGGAATAGTTCCAAGTGCACATTTTGTGCCATATTTATATTATATCCATCACAACAGAGAATTATAGCCGTTGTATCTGTTATCTTCATTTTTTTTAACAGAAACCTGTCACGTCGCTGTAAAACTAACAATAACATGGCGTCTATTTTTGACGATCTACCTAAAATTGCCGTTGAAAGCGTTACTAAATCCAACCTTTGGATGCCCGACACTGAATTTATTAAGTATAAGTTGCCTGATCAACCAAAACCACCAACAGGCATTGCTATCAAGGCACCTTTTGAGAAACTAGATCATGACTTGTACAGGCCAGCTGCGCGTATGGTAGCATTCCGAGTTGAATCAAAAGATCGGTTTCTGCTTTGGATAAAAACTTTTGCGTTTAGATACCACTCCCAATTTGGGGCTTTGGACAATTATACCTGCAAATGGACTGACAAAGAAAATACAAAAGAGGGCATAATTGGAGAAATATTTATACAACTTTTTAAGGGCACTGAAGATGAAATAAATATTGACTCAAACAAATTGCTTACATTTCATTTATATCCAACAACCTTTCTCATAACAGTTCAAGGAACACATTATTTATCATGGGCAAAAACAGAGTTCCAATATCTTCAATCAATACTAGACAATCATTTTAAATTAGACAATACAGTTACAAATTGTGAACACAATAGTCTTCTTGATTCATCAAATACAGAGTATAATGACTTCATAAATCATTTGGACAAAAGTGAGACAAAACCAATGAAAATATCAACCCCTAGAATTGTTACTCCAAAAGCACATGCTTCTGTGATAAATAAACAATCTGCAGAAAATATCCTTGCATCATTGCAACTATTAGAAAGCAAAGTATGTGAAGTGTCAAACACCTGTGCAGGCTTAAAAGATGACAACCCGATAGATAATAATAGCTACGATAACAAAATATCAGAACTTAATCAAAATCTGAATGACCTAAAAGAAAATCAACAAAAATTAGAAAAAGAGCTTCATGGTCTTGTGTTATCGTCTAGTCAAACAAAGAAACAATATGTAAGTACAGCAGTCCTTGAAAAGAAATTTGTAGACTTTCAAAAGTCAATCTTGACAAAAATAAATTTGCAAACAAATGAAGCTACATTTAAGGAAAATTCTGAATTAAAGAAAGCGTTGACAGATTTGGAGTTGTCCAACTCAAAATTGAAAACACAAAATGAGGCTCTTGAGGACAAAAACCAGTTCTTAAAGAAGAAAATATCTGATCTTGAAAAGCAACAACATGAGATACATGCACATGCAGCTGAAATGCAATATGAGGCAAACGTTAGTACACAGAACAGATTTACCGAGCTAACTTCACTAAATGATGATATGACAGTTACACCTATAAGTGAAAAAAACAGAGAACAACAATATATTAAGAAAAATGATGAAAACAGCATTTCTAAAGAAAAACCACATTTTCTAGATTTAGAAATAATTATAGACTCTCATGGAAATGGTCTATTGGCTTCAAAACTTTACAGAAATGTTCAATCCAAAATCAAGGTTCTTGGACCAGGAAAGAAGAATATAAAAGGTGCAGGGGAGGCTATTCTTCAAACAACAAATAAAGACACCAGACATATAGTGTTAGGTGTAGGAAGCAATGACTTGAGTATTAAAACAACTACTTTATGTGTTAATGAGATGAAAACCCTTATAGATGACACAAAAAACAGCCATACTCACTCCAAGATACATGTTTTACCAACGTTTGATCGTGTGAAACAGTCCCATTTCAACAGAAAAGCTAAAGAATTCAATGAGGAAATACAGAAATATTGTGAAAATCAATCAGATGTTGAATTCATTTTAAACAATGACATAATTGGTACTAATACATCTATTTTTCAAGACGATGGAATTCACTTTAACCAATTAGGCAAAAAATACCTTGTCAGGATATTGAAAACGCATTTAAACCCAGTATTTGGACTCAAACCTTATAATGAATATAAGACTTCTAATTCAACAAACAAAACACCAAACAGAAACTACAGACAGAACCACTCCTACGGTCGACAAAACAACGACAATCAGTCTTACCGGCAAAACTACATGTATAATGAGAACCAAAACCCCTATGACTATTATAGTGAACAATATCATAACGCTAACAATGGGAGATCCAACCAAAGTGAGATGAACCAGCTTCTCAGTAGACTTATTGAACTTGCACGATAATTCAATAATAAATCTTTAGAGAGAAAAAAGCCATAGAGTACAGTACATTTAGTTATACTCAAATTATGGCCAATTGGAATTATAAGCATTTATTCTAGTTGTTATTATTTTATTTTTGTACAAAAATCACAATAGTATGTTTTGTTTTATTTAAGTTGCTTGAAAATGTCATTAATAACATATACATGTATATTGTATTATACACTTTTAAAAGTATATGGTTACAACTTACTATATATAGTATAGGCAGTATTACACGCATATTGATAACAATGTTTACTTAGTATTATACATGAAACTAGCAAATATTTCAAGAAACAAAAAATTCTACCCTTGTTCCATGTTTGAGTCTCATTTTGGTGTTTCAAGTAAAAGTAAAAGAAACTTATGAATTTATATATAATTTTGATAACTGAAAGAAAAGAAAAATATACATTACACATATCAATGATTTTACAAAAAGATATGTCCCTGCATATATATATATATATGTTTTATTAACCAAAAGATCTTTAAAGTAATAATAATTGAGTTATTTCCCTTTCCCCATGTCCTTTGTAAATAGATAGATTTTTGACTTGCTATATGAATATTGCCTATTGGAATATTCATGGTTTAAATGAAGATAAATTTCAGGATGATTTGTTTATTGAAAATGTTTGTAAATATGACATAGTATGTTTTGCAGAAACAATGTCGAGAGAGTCTCCAGGAAATCTTCCAGGTTTTACATCTCCCTATATAGTTAAGCCTATTAAGGCAAAAAAAAGGGGGAGACCATCAGGTGGCATGCTTATATTTATAAAAGCCAAATTTAAAAATGTTATTTCTGAAATAAAACAGAACAACTTCTCAATATGGTTGAAAATAGATGGAACTTTTCTCAATTTGGAGAAAAACATTTTTCTTTGTTTTACCTACATCAAACCATATATTAATAAGGATATTTCTGAACTGACATTCACAAAATTGGAAAATGATATTTCTTTTTTCTTATCAAAAGGTGAGGTGATTTTAAGTGGTGATTTTAACGCACGCACAGGAGGGTTAAATGATTTTATTCAAAATGATGGTGTTAATGACAATTTTACAGACTGTCCAGTACCGGAAGATTATACACCTGATTTACCCTTAGAAAGAAATCAATTAGATCAAAAAAACAATTTACATGGGAATTTACTTGTAAATATCTGTAAGTCCTCTCAAATGAGAATTGTGAATGGAAGATTCCTTGGTGACTCACTTGGCTACTTCACATTTTATAATAGTAATGGTAAGAGCACAGTAGATTATATGTTGACATCACAGAATTTATTTTATACCATCAATAACTTTATGGTAAAACCACCTACTGATCTATCAGATCATTGTTTAATAGCATTGAATATTTTTAATTTTAAAAATTCTAAAGAAATAGATAAGGAAGAACTATGGTCCCTTCCTGGTAAATTTAAATGGGCGGATCAAAGTAAGGACATTTATATTGATGCTTTATTAGAAGAAAAGAGTGTAGAAGACATTCTATCTTTAAACAAACTAATTGATGATAATAATTTTAATGATATTGACTTCTTAGTGAACAAAACTAATGAAATCTATTTAGAAGCTGCAAAAAAATCAGTTTCTTTTAAAGCAAATTTTAAAAAATCCATAATGCAAAGACACACAAAAAAAGCAAAACCTAAAAAAGTATGGATGTCAAATGATTGCTTACTCCTTAGAAAAGAAGTGCGTTCCCTTGGAAATAGATTAGCTAAAGCCCCTAATAATAATGCATTAAGATTAACTTATTGCAACTGTAAAAGAGAGTACAATAAATTGAAAAATAAATTAAAAAAGGATTTTTTTCATTCCTTAATAAAACAAATAAATGAGATAAACCCAAAGAACACCAAAGAATTTTGGGGAAGCATTAATAATTACAAAAAAAAGAATAATAACTGTGAGCCTGCTATTTCTGCCAAAGAATGGGAAATTCATTATAAAAATTTACTTGCTTCAAGTAATAATGATAAGACTGATACAAATCAAAATATAGAGAACAAAAATCAAAACTTTTCTAATACATCCCTTAATGTCCCTATTACATGTAAAGAAATCAAAGACTGCATTAAGAAGCTAAAAAAGGGAAAATCTGGAGGTCCTGATTTAATAATTAATGAATTTCTAAAGGTGGGGTCAAACACACTAGTTTTACTTTTAACAAAACTTTTTAATAAGATACTTAACTCAGAAAAATTCCCAAAAATTTGGAACATTTCTCTATTGACATCAATTTATAAATCTGGTGACCCATCTGATTGTGGGAACTATAGAGGTATAAGCATTACAAGCTGTCTTGGTAAAGTCTTTACATCCATTTTACAAAAACGACTTAGTGATTTTCTTGAAACACATAATTTATTATCTTCAAATCAAGGTGGTTTTAGAAAAAATTACAGAACTGTAGATCATGTCTTTATCTTAAAAACAATAATAAACAAATATTTGTTTAAATGTAAAAAGAAACTATATGTGTGTTTTGTAGATTTTAAAAAGGCTTTCGACAGTGTCTGGAGATCAGCTCTGTTCTTAAAATTACAAAATAAAGGAATACAAGGCAAATTTTATAATATACTGCATGACATGTACTCTAATACCTTATATTCATGTAAATATCAAAATATGTTTACCAAGCCTTTTCTTGCTAATCAGGGTGTCAAACAAGGTGACAGTTTAAGTCCAACTTTATTTAATATATTTGTTGATGACATAGGAAAATACTTAGATACAAACTTAACTAGTGCAGTTAATTTAAATGGTCAAAAAGTGAACCATTTATTGTATGCAGATGATTTATTGTTGATATCAGAATCTGCAGATGGTCTCCAGAACTCTCTTGATTCTTTACAAAAATATAGTACTGAATGGAAACTGGACGTGAACCTTAAGAAAACAAAAATTATAATTTTCTCTAAAATTAAAGTAAATAAAGAAAACTTTTACTTTTATTACAGCTCTAATGCAATTGAAATTGTTGATTGTTATAAATACTTAGGAGTTGATTTTCATAGCTCTGGAAAATTTATACAGGCAGTGTCAAGCCTCTCAGATAAAGCTAAAAAAGCATATTTTGCATTGAAGTCAAAACTACCATATAGTGAAAATTTGTCTGTTAAGACTTGGCTCCAGCTTTTTAATTCAATGATAACTCCTATTTTAACTTATGGATCAGAAGTATGGATATCAGAATTCAAACCAAATTTTGAAGCATTAGACAAAAGTAAATTAGAAAAAACACAAAACTCCATATTTAAAAAACATACTTGGGGTTCATGGAAAGTCTTCCAATCTAGCAGTGCGGTGTGAATTGGGCACTTTACCCATTAGCATTAAATGTTATCAACTTATGTTTAAATATTATGAGCGTCTCAGTAATATTGGTGAACGGTCTGGTGGTCCGCATGAAATTCTCAAAGCTGCTTTTGAAGTGGACAAAACTCTCACAAATAAAGAAAATTCATGGTCTTATAAACTATCTGAATTAATGAAATATATTGGAATATCCTTTAACAAGCATTGTAATATTAATTTCAAACAGAAACTAGAAGATTTCTACAAAAATAAAATTATTTTTGAACTTTCTAAGATAAAAGATGGAAACTGTGGTAAACTTTTATTTTTTAGTAAAATTTATACTAAATTTAAACAACAAGAATATTTAAATTTTAATATTCCTAAATACCTTAGAAAAAAACTCACTAAATTAAGAATAAGTGCACACTCATTAGCAATAGAAACTGGGAGGTATGCAAGACCAAAAATACCATCTAATGAGAGATTTTGTAAATTTTGCACAGAAAAAATTGAAAATGAGATTCATTTCTTGATTGAATGTCCGCAATATAAAAACATTAGATCTAAATATAAAATAAATGATATTAATTCAAATAATTTGGATGAAAATTTTACCAAAATGTTAAATCCTATGTCTGAAAAGGAATTAAAATCTATTTGTATGTATATTGAAGAAGCTCTTGATTTGAGAGACCACCATACCGTTTCATCAGATAATAATCTTTTACAGTAGTTTGTGCATATACATATATATATATAAATATCTTGTATTGTGTGTTTTAAGTAAATATACGAAAATCTATAATAATACTGAAATATAAGTCTATGGTATCAATATCAGTCTATAATGTATTTGTATACATAGAATTGGCTCATGACTTGTTACATGAATCTTTATTTCATTTATATGTTGTTTTTATATTATAATTGTCTGTATTTGGATCACGCCTCTATTGTGCTCTTTCCAATAAAATATTGAATTGAATTGAATTGAATTGAATTGAATAAAGTATAAAAATAGTATTTGACAAAAAAATAAATGAATAAAGTCCTATATAAAACGAATCCATGATATCTCGGCCTATAACAAAATCGGACTATAACAAACTCGGCCTCCGGAAATCGGACTATAACAAACTCGGACTACTAGAAGAATTTAAGTATAATGTTGGTTGTTAAAAAAATACGTTAACAAGATATATTTAAAAATAAAAACACCAAAAAAAATCTTTTTGATATTTATATTGAAAATTTACCACTGATTTGTCTTTGCAGTATTAATTGTAATAATGTCCCTCTCAGAATAAATTGTTATTATATGCATATCTTAATTGATTATGACATCATGCCACGTGTATAGTTGACACCTTTTTAATCACCATAGGTTAAACAAACAACTGGCACATGTACTGTTGACACCTATCTAACCACCCAAGTACCTGTTATTACACGAAATTGGGAACTAAATGTCCAATTAAAAGTAATTGTAATAAGTTTATTGCAAATCAGCATATAATATAATGCTATAGCATCAACAACATATATAATATAGTAAGCGACATAATATAAATGAAAACAGAAAGCAAAATAATAACACAAAAAAAAACCAAAAAAAACCACCACACATTAAACAGATAGTACCATATATAATCTACTTTATCAGTTGTGACCGTAGTTTCCA
>CM034353.1:67106333-67167676 GCA_019925275.1 Mytilus edulis
ACATTTTGTACTTAGCTTACTGGCAAGAATTAATAATAATAGCTAGGTTACATGTATAGTTTTATGGGTCAAGCTAGTCTTACAAATATGCCTCGGAGTCATCTTTTCATAAATGATTTTAAGCTGATATTTTCGTGATTTATTTCTTTTTTTTTTAAACGAAGCTCGATGGAAGCTTGATAATAAAAGCAATGCATATATATTGCAAATTTGCAAAATGAATGAAAAGAAAATACGAAAATTAAGGAAAATGTAAATATCGCTACAAGAGTTTTGTGTTCAAGGACTAGGCTAAAATAAAAATAAAAAACACACAAATTTAAAAAAGGTGTTAACCGAATACACCCTTAGATGGGAATTAAATTTCACGAAAGTCGCTAAATACATGAAGGATGTATTTCTAAAAAAAAACCACTTTTCTCCGTTTCATAATGTACAGTATAGACCTGGATGTTAATTGTTCCATAAAAAAATCAATTGAACTAGTGGTTCATATGTCAAATGTATGTGTTTTGAATATTAACAACAGGCATATATTGGTGTGGACAACTTATTTAAAAGAAGTTTAAATGAAGGTTTTCTTCGAATAATAATGCGTTTTCTCGTTCCCTAGTGTTGTGATGTTACAACGAAAATTTATTGTTGAAAATCTTTCATATAATTATTATTTCTCTTTTCAGCATTTGTAAAGAAGTGACTTCACCTTTCTGGTTACTATTCATGTGTTGTGTATTAATGTATCGCAACACTTTATAGTTATTGGACAGGTTAAACTCAGACGACGAATCATCCAAACAGCACCAGATCTTTTGTGATTCCAGTTGATTTCAGATTACTAGCAATACATGATAATAGAAAGTTTGAAAGTTCCAGTTCGTGTAACTGATTTGATTAAATGATTAACAAATACCGGTATTGAAATATTAAAATACAGAAAAAAGATACAAGTTTAATAATGATTGTAATAAAGAAAATGTAAGTTTTGTTAATAAAATGAAAGGCTCAAGTACTAGAAGATCCTGACATGATGTACTGACTCATTAGAAAATGTATACAGCAAGTCCAGAGATACTGACAATATCCAGTATGTACAGATCATAGACACTGTGCACCAGTATCAATAATAGATTATTTTTAAATATTGCATTGTGGTACACGTTTTATTGTATACAGGCAATTGCGGGAAACAAATCTCCTTAATTTATACATTGGATGCCAATGGGGTTTCTCATAGACACAAAACAAAAATTATTATGCAGGTTTAAATATAACGCACCTCATATTTAGCATTTTAATAAAGGTACAGTCACCAATCCGTTTTGTAGAGTGTTTGTCCTGGATGACTTAGTTAATCAGACATTCCCAAGGTTGATGGTCATTGGGCAAATTCATTTGATTGATAAAATGCCATACAAAATGAGCAGCATTTTTTCAAAATTTTGTCCAGTTGATTTCTGAAAGGCTTGGGAACTACTAAACTTGATATGATTTCAGCTGGCAATTGCATTAAGCTTATTAAAAAAAAAAAATTCTATGAACATTCGAAACATGAGCATATCAGATTTGAAAATTATAGTCCTGATGTCATCATATATAAATGTATTGTCTTGAGACCACAATAGTCAATAAAATGTATACATCATGTCTTACATAATGGTACTCAAATTCATAAAAATAACATTAAAATTGGCTAATTATTGGAAACTTACCGGTAGTACATTGACATAGTTTTATAAATATCAAATTGTTGACATCAGCATTCACATGGTCAACTAGCACTTTACAATTCAGACTCAGTTTGTTGGTCAAGTATACATTTCACACTCTTACCTATGATGTCACATTCTCAATATGCATTAAACTGGAAATGTACTAGGTGTTATATTGGTGGATTAATACTAAAATCCAATTGATTAGGAAGCAGCATTTAAATTCGTATGTCATAATGAAAACTGGTACATGTACATGTCTGCAAGGTTGTGATGCCAGAATCCCTATATTTTGGGAAGCCAGCATCCGGATATTTTGGTATGTCATCATCCAGATATATTGAGATGCCAGCATCCCGATATTTTGGGATGCCAGCATCCAGATATATTGGGATGCCAGTATCCAGATATATTGGGATGCCAGCATCCAGATATATTGGGATGCCAGCATCCGGATATTTTGGGATGCCAGCATCCAGATATTTTGGGATGTCCGCATCCAGATATATTGAGATGCCAGCATCCGGATATTTTGGGATGCCAGCATCCGGATATTTTGGGATGCCAGCATCCGGATATATTGGGATGCCAGCATCCAGATATTTTGGGATGCCAGCATCCAGATATATTGAGATACCAGCATCACGATATTTTGGGATGCCAGCATCCAGATATTTTGGGATGCCAGCATCCAGATATTTTGGGATGCCAGCATCCGGATATATTGGGATGCCAGCATCTGGATATTTTGGGATGCCAGCATCCAGATATATTGAGATGCCAGCATCCAGATATTTTGGGATGCCAGCATCCGGATATTCTGGGTTGCCAGCATCCAGATATATTGGGATGCCAGCATCCGGATATTTTGGGATGCCAGCATCCAGATATGTTGGGATGTCAGTTTTCGGATATGTTGGGATGCCAGAATCTATAAAAATTGGAAGCCAGCATCCAAACGTTGAGGTATTCAATATGAAATTAAAAGAATTATATCAGCATCTATCAAAGGTGAAGATGCAATTTTAATCTTTTTCTTCATTATCCGCAGACACTTTTTTGAAATATGCTATGTACAGAAATAAGAAGTGCTTTTTATACAAAACAATTTCACAACTGCAAAAGTTATTAATATAATCGAGAGAGCATCCATAATCTTTTAGACCCAATAAAATTCATTATGTAGCATCTACTATTCATAGAAATAAATGAATCAGTATGATTTTTGGTAAAATGAGCATATATTGATACTTAAACAAATGCAATATAGTAGAAATATTCCGAATATGGAACATGGCCGTAACATTTTCTCTGGACATTGAAAAATTTAGTAGAATACAACATAATTTTACCTTAAAAATTCAAAAATTGTCAAAAAATTCTCTTTAAGCATATGAGAATTACAAATTTTAGTTGAGAACACATTAAAAGTAACATTGTCTCGAAGTACTTAATTAACTTTTTTTTGTTTACATCTGGAAGGAAAAGTACTCTTAACCCTTACTAGAATACTGCTTTTTAAAAAAAATTGTTGAAATCAGGAAACAAGAGGCTCTCAAGAGCCTGAATCGCTCACCTGAATTTTTTTGGTTTAATCTCTCATCAATGATTATTTTGGCTTTTCAATTTATTTAAATGTTCTTTGAATCGTCCTATTTTCTTCAAAAGCAAAAAAAAAAATCATTTTCTCCTATGTTCTATTTTAGCCATAGGAGCTATGTTTCTTGACATACAAGGAAATGAAATATAAAATTTATACTAGATACTCTGAAACTCTACAACTCATTTAGCCTAAGTTTGGCTGAAATTGATACAGCAGTTTCAAAGGAGAAGATTTTTTAAAGTAAGTCAACATGATGAACAAATTATGAAAAAAAGTCTTTAAAGGGCAATAACTCCTTAAGAGGTCAATTGACAATTTTGGTCAAATTGACTTATTTGTAGATCTTACTTTGCTTAACATTTTTGCTATTAACAGTTTATCTGTATCTATAATAATATTCAAGATAATGACCAAAAACTGCAAAATTTCCTTAAAATTACCAATAAAGTGGCAGCAACCCAACAATGGTTTGTTTGATTCATCTGAAAATTTCAGGGCTGATAGATCTTGACCTAATGAACATTTTTACCCCATGTCAGATTTGCTCTAAATGCTTTCGTTTTTGAGATATAAGCCAAAACCTGCATTTGACCCCTATGTTCTATTTTAAGTAACGGCGGCCATGTTTTTTGACGGATCAAAAATCGAAGCACACACTTTGTGCAGGATAATCTAAGGAACAATCATGCTAAGTTTCATCCAAATCCATTCAGCAGTTTCAGAGGAGAAGATTTTTTAAAGTTAGCAAATATGATGAACAAATTGTGAAAAATTGTCATTAAAGGACAATAACCCCTTAAGGGGTCAATTGACAATTTTGGTCATATTGACTTATTTGTAGATCTTACTTTGCTGATCATTTTTGCTGTTTACAGTTTATCTTTATCTATAATAATATTCAAGATAATGACCAAAAACTGCAAAATTTCCTTAAAATTACCAATTAAGTGGCAGCAACCCAACAATGGTTTGTTTGATTCATCTGAAAATTTCAGGGCTGATAGATCTTGACCTAATGAACATTTTTACCCCACGTCAGATTTGCTCTAAATGCTTTCGTTTTTGAGATATAAGCCAAAAACTGCATTTGACCCCTATGTTCTATTTTAAGTAACGGCGGCCATGTTTTTTGACGGATCAAAAATCGAAGCACACACTTTGTGCAGGATACTCTAAGGAACAATCATGCTAAGTTTCATTCAAATCCATTCGGTAGTTTTAGAGGAGAAGATGTTTGAAAAATTGTTAACGACGACGACGACGTACGCCAAGTGATGAGAAAAGCTCACATGGCCTTTTAGGCCAGGTGAGCTAAAAAAGTCCTATAATTTCCTTTATTAGAGGCTTGCAGATATTATTGTACCTTAAATCAAACTTGGAACTCTACTAAGAGCATTCATGCAGCATGAAAAATGTTTATTTCTGAGTAAATTTGATTCTCAACTGAGTAAAGGCTCCCATAATATGACTACTTACTAGCTTTAGGGGCTTTCTCTAATGCTGTTTTCAGTTGAGATATTTGTTGTTCAATATTATTTAATTCATTGACCACCTCTTCACTCTGGCTTACAGTGACATCCATCAAAGACTGCAAAATTCTTTTTCTGAAAAAAATCACAATAATGTCTTTATGTTTTTCAATTTTAAATATATATTGTATTCAGAATTCTGAAATTTTTGCTATCTTTTATTATAACAACTATTAACTCAATTTAAAAATCAACAATAAGATGCTTGAAATTTTACAGTGACTTGACTGTTAGTGTTGCTATCCACCAATTGCAATTCATTCAAATTTTGACCAAATTGCAATTTGTTTTATTAAACCAAATTGTTCAACTGGTCAGAAATTTGAACCAACTGCTGTAGAAAACCAGTCAAGTCGTGAAAGTGCAAGGTGATAAAATAAAACATACTTACAATCCTATAAGACTTTAACTCCACTTTATTGATGGTATTACTTAATCAGTCTATCAATCTGTATAGTTACATTATAGCCATTACCATACTAAAGGTGAACTGTTTTATTTTTAATTGCTATAAAAATGTCCAAACTAAGCTTTTATATAGTTTTTCTTTCGAAAAGTATTCTATATTCATAAGAATCACACATTATGTGAATAAAAACATTTCATATTCAGTAAAATATTTGTGAAATTGCAATATGTTTGTAGGAAGGGGAGATAATCTTTTTTGGTTTCAAAAAATCTTTATTCAAAAGAATAGTATTTTAGGTTATCTCCCCAAGGAAACTTATCAATAGCATATTGTTATTTCACACGTATTTTACTGAATATATGATGTATTATTTTAAATGATATGTGATTCTTATAAATATAAAATCCTTTTCGAAAGAAAAACTATATAAAAGCTTAGTTTGGACATTTTTATAGCAATTAAAAATAAAACAGTTCACCTTTACTATGGTAATGACTATAATATAACTATACAGATTGATAGACAAATTTAGTAATAACATCATTTAAGTGGAGTACAAGTCTTTTAGGATTGTAAGTATGTTTTATTTTATCACCTTGCACTTTCACATTTTGACTGAACAATTTGTTCAATATTCTGATTAGTTGAACAATTTGATTTTATAAAACAAATTGCAATTTGGTCAAAATTTTGAATGAGTTGCAATTGGTGGAGAGCAACACTAACAGTCAAGTCACTGTAATAAATATACAAAATTTAATCCAAAGAATATCCAAATGAATGATGGTTATGAAATGAGTTACATTTAGACTTGCTTTCTTCAGTAAAATCAAGTTTCAGTGTGACAATAAAGTTTAACTTGATAAGATTTATTAATAAAGAACATAAACCAATTTTTCAAGACGTTTCGGCCATTGGCCTTCTTCAGTTCTTTATTTTTCCTCTCAACTACATGGTTGACATTTCTTTTCCAATCATTGAAAGATAACATCTTTTCAATGATTGAAAAAGAAATGTCAACCATGTAGTTGAGAGGAAAAATAAGTTATCTTTTCAATGATTGAAAAAGAAATGTCAACCATGTAGTTGAGAGGAAAAATAAGTTATCTTTTCAATGATTGAAAAAGAAATGTCAACCATGTAGTTGAGAGGAAAAATAAAGAACTGAAGAAGGCCAATGGCCGAAACGTCTTGAAATATTGGCTTATTTATACAATTATAACAAGAATGTGTCCATAGTACACGAATGCCCCACTCACACTATCATTTTCTATGTTCAGTGGACCGTGAAATTGGGGTCAAAACTTTAATTTGGAATTAAAATTAGAAAGATCATATCATAGGGAACATGTGTACTAAGTTTCAAGTTGATGTAACTTTAACTTCATCAAAAACTACCTTGACCAAAAACTTTAACCTGAACTTCGCACTATCATTTTCTATGTTCAGTGGACCATGAAATTGGGGTCAAAACTATAATTTGGCATTAAAATTAGAAAGATCATATCATGGGGAACAAGTGTACTAAGTTTCAAGTTGATTGGCCTTCAACTTCTTCAAAAACTACCTTGACCAAAAACTTTAACCTGAAGCAGACAGACGAACGAAGGCACAGACCAGAAAACATAATGCCCCTCTACTATCGTAGGTGGGACATAAAAAATATGTTCCCTATTGGAATTTTGAAAACAAGGATAATAAAGAACAGTTTAAATGCATGGATGATTCACTGGAGGAAAATAAAACTGTGAGAAATTACACTGTTTTTTTCTTAAATATACACTGATCCTATAAATAACTAAAATTGATGCTGAAATCTTTTCAAAAGTTTTTAATAAACAGCTATAAATGCAGTCTTAAATCAAAACTCCCAAACAGGAAATTTCTAAATGCAATAACATCATGTCTCAATTCATTGATTAATTGCAGTAAAAATAATCTGTCACTCAGTTATTCAATTACTTTTACACCATACATATGCAATAAGTGTAATATAAATGGATTTTGAACCTCTTATACTGCAGTGTATCAATGGTAAGAGTTATCTTTTCTTGGTCCATATCAGCATAATCTCCATCTATACTTTCTGTCTCTATTTCCTCTCCAGATTCACCCTAAAACAAAAAACTGGCATTTATGTCTTCCTAGTGATATTCAAAGCATTTAAAATGAGGTTACATGTTGACATGAATATCAATTATATGGTCATTTTTATAAATTTAATGTTTACAAAACTTTGATTTTTTTCAAAAACTAAGGATTTATTTTATCCCAAACATAGATTACCTTAGTCATATTTGGCACAATTTTTTGGAGTTTTTGGTCCTCAATGCTCTTCAAGTATGTACTTGTTTGGCTTGATAACTATTTTGATTAGAGCGTCACTGATGAGTCTTATGAAGACGAAACAAGCGTCTGACATATCAATTACAAGTCTGGTACCTTTCATAAATAATTAGACAACTTATTAAAAGAAGTTGCAAAAATCCCAGCAAAATCCCAGTTTTGTGGGGTTCGTGTTGCTCTGTCTTTAGTTTTCTATGTTGTTTCTTGTGTACTATTATTTGCCTGTTTGTCTTTTTCATTTTTAGCCATGGCGTTGTCAGTTTATTTTCAATTTATGAGTTTGACTCTTCCTCTGGTATTCGCCCCTCTTTTAAGCTCACCATGAAGGTTGAAACGAGCTTCTTATCAACCCATATAGTTGCAAAAGAATGTCCATGTATATTTTTTAACCCCTTACCTTCCAATAAGCTTCTTCTGGATCAAACTTTTCTATCACATCTGTAATACTGCTGATTAAATCTCCTGATGTCAGGTTAAATACATGTAAAATCTGAGGAACGCTGGAAACAAAAAATTTTATACTAAAATTGCCAGGCAGGGGTGTGGATTATAGAGTACTTTAAGCAAGAAAGAAGAGAAAAACTTGATTTTCGAGATGTTTGTTGACATACCTTCATGTTTAATATTGAAATTGTAAAGGGCATCATGATATTTTTTCTAACTAATAATCTATCGATTCTATAAAAGAAATATGGAATTTAATGCATAAATGGAAGAATAACTGATAGGTATCACAACAAATGCTTCATTACAAATTTTGGTTTGCGATAAAAGGTCCTTCAAACATTAATGTAATAATACACACTCTTATCATACTTGTTAGCTATTCACATGTTCTATTCCAATATCATGTGAAACACAAACTTTTCCATTTTTTTTTCATGATTTTTGCCTTTCTTTAACACTAATGAAATGGTCTAGATTCATTTTCAACTTCTTCTTGAGAGAAAAATAGGTTTTTCCATGTAAATACTACACAATTTCACACAAAATTTGAAATTACTACAGTTTCAGCAGATGTTTTTAATTAGTATAAAATATTTTTTGTCCTGAATTCCCGAGGTGAAATTGGGGGTGTTAAAAGGAAGACTCTTTAATAGTTTTGTTGACCATAATGCACTTTTATTCATATTTAAACCATGCTTTACAACAAACATTTACAACTTACCTATTCAATTCATACAGGCTTATACATCTTCTGGAGGAAGGGATAGCTCCATATCTACAAAGATAAAAACTTATTACATTTTCCTTTTGATCCAACCATGTATCACTCAATTTTTTTCCATCAAGTGCAAAATAACCTGCTAAATGTCATATATTGTCCTAATTGAAGTAAAGGACCATAAGTAAGGAGCATGCATTTCAGCGGTTGACTTTTGTTTCTTATATATCTTATTTGTTTTCCAGGTTTTTTTTGTGTACATATATAAATAAGTTATTTTTCTTGTTTGAACTGTTTAACATTTGACATTTCATGGACTTTTATGAGGCTCCCACAGGGTACCCCCCTCAGGTCGCAAGGTTGCTTTTAAATTCGTCGAGAGGTCGTTTTTAAGGGAAATGTACAGGTCGCAGGTTGTTTTTCCCAACACAGAGGACGGAAGTCAGTCAGAGGTTGTTGCTTTTCCAAATTTTACAGGTCCCATGTCGTTTTTAGAAGGTCCTCAGGTCGGAAGTCGCCTCTTAAAAGCCCAGAGGTCGCAGGACGTTTTTGACCCTGCGTGAGCCTCTTTTATAACTATCTTTGCTGTATGGGTTTGCTCATTGTTGCTAAATTTCACAGTGTTTGGTTTCTGTTGGAGAGTTGTCTCCAATACCACTGATAAACTTTCCAAATCTTCTTATTTTTCTTCAAGGTGTATTCCTTTAAAATGTATGTCCTCCGGCACTTCAGGCAGGCACGCTACTGCCAACTTTGGAGATCAGTTTTAATATTCTAGATAATTGGACACAAGTCAAAACTGTTCAACAGAAAATTTCTGTCAATTTTGGTATCTGTTGTCCAAGTAGTTCATGAAAAAATCCACATGTTTATACACATGTGACAGACAGGAGAATATTATAGAGTTTTCTAAGTGAACTAAAACAAATAAGAATTTATATATTTTTGTTTTTAAGATTCTGTTGTTGGGTTACCGTCTCAATTACATATTCCTGGCATATCTTTTTACCTATATTTTATCTACAGCAAAGTTTAATGTGATTAAAAGTAGCCATCAAAACCAATTCTTACTCTTGAAGTTCCATGAAAACTTGAGGTTGTTCTTCCATAGATATTTCTATTTTACTTATCTTCTTCCTCTTTTGTTCAAGCTGTAAATAAACAAGATAGACCATTATCATCAAAACAATTAAAGCTTTAAAAAAAAAATCAGAAGGTTGAAATCAATAAAATAAAAGTAATTCCTCCAAGAACTATAAAAGAGTTATATAAAATTTATAAGATTCTTAAGTAGATATAAAGCATGGAGCTCAATTTTCAAAGTAGATAGTTTTAATTTTAATTTTAGTTTCTTGTGTATATTTCAAAGTTTAGTATGACATCCTTTATCAATGAACTAGTATACATTTTTTGTTTAGGGACCAGCTAACCCACACCTCTGAGTGTGGGAGTTTCTTGCTGTGTTAAAGACCCATCGGTGGCCTTCGGCTGTTGTCTGCTCTTTGGTTGGGTTGTTGTCTCTTTGACACATTCCCTATTTCAAATCTCAATTTTATTATTGTTTTCTTGGTTATCAAACTGAACAATGAACTCACTAGTTTCATGGCAGATTGTCAGAGTACTTAATACATACTTGACACTACTTGTAGCTTCCTGCATACACAATACACACGTTTTCAGCATAAGTAAGTAAAACATATACAGTAAATATGACAATTTTATGAATAAACTACTGTCAGATAGAATTTCTCCCTGTTATTTGAAAATACAAAAGATTAGAAAAATAAATCATTAGTTTTGATGTTGTGCTGGCCCATGTTTATTTCAAAACATATTTTATTGTTCAAACAAGAATGTGTCCATAGTACAGGGATGCCCCACTCCCACTATCATTTTCTATGTTCAGTGGACCGTGAAATTGGGGTCAAAACTTTAATTTGGAATTAAAATTAGAAAGATCATATCATAGGGAACATGTGTACTAAGTTTCAAGTTGATGTAACTTTAACTTCATCAAAAACTACCTTGACCAAACACTTTAACCTCAACTTTGCACTATCATTTTCTATGTTCAGTGGACCATGAAATTGGGGTCAAAACTATAATTTGGCATTAAAATTAGAAAGATCATATCATGGGGAACATGTGTATTAAGTTTCAAGTTGATTGGACTTCAGCTTCATCAAAAACTACCTGGACCAAAAACTTTAACCGGACAGACGAACGGAGGCACAGACCAGAAACTATAATGCCCCTCTACTATCGTAGATGGGGCATAAAAATCAAATGAATCAGACACAAGCTTTCAACTTAGTAACATTTTCTCCAATGAAGAGTCCCAGGTGGCTTGAATCAATGCTGTATTTGTGCAATTGATACACTTAAATCCCTGGTGAATTATCTTACCATGCCTGTAAGAACATCTGTGTCAAAGAGAAAAGCTGAGATTTCTTCAGATAACACACGTGCAACCCCATCCAAGTTGATCACATGAATCTTAAACTCTGACGTCAGCTGTTTTCTAAAAAATAAAGAAAATTCTTTCTTATATGCTAAAAAGAAAATTCAGTAAAATGTTGTTCTTGTCTATTGCATCTAAACCTTTATAGATGTTTGCATGCCTCAAAATTGAATCAAATTTGTGAGCCAAAGCTCTGTGTTGAAGGCTATACTTTGATCTGTAATTGTTCACTTTTACAAATTGTGACATGGATGGAGTATCGTGTATCGTCTTTCTTGTGGTTAGTACTTTGCTTAAGAGTTAATAATGAAAGGCATGTGTTCATATCAAATTGTATTGAAGAAATTGGACATTGCGCACAAGGCAACCTTACGTATACAATAGGCAACGTAAACAATAGGTAACATTAGTGACATTACTTGCAGAGTGAATGAACAGCGGCTAATACTTGACATGGAGAGTTGTCTCATTGGCACTCATACCACATCTCATATATTGACAAAAAGTAGATTTTCAGGTGAAAATTGATAGTAGTCTGTATATTATCTCATAAGAGAAGAAATTATTGTTTTTAATTGTTTTCAGTAGGAATCAAACATAGTGTGCTGTGAATGCCAATTACAGAACACAGAAATAAACAGCTGCACTATGAGAACATGATGTGCCGGTCACATTTTCAAAGAATAAAGTTCAATTTCTTCTCCATGTCGAATTAGAAATTTATGAAAATCAAAAGGGAGCTTACATCAATAGATATAAGCATATCACCGAAGTTTCATGAGAATTGCTGAAAATTTTTTTGAGTTATTGTGCAAAAAACTGGACAACGGACATACAGATGACCAGAGGGACAAGGGTATACCACAATACGGCCTGTAAACGGGTGTATAGAAAAAACCAATAACAAACCAAATGTTTGATCAAATTCCAGCTTCCATGTAAAACTTACTCCTTGACAAATCTTTGTTTGATTTCAGAGACATCTGTATCATGTGAAGATAGTGCTGTGACCGAGCTTGTGTCAGGGTAACTTGACTGGTGATCTGTGATACCATAGACATAACTGTAATCTGGTATCTGCAATGAAGAATAGTAAAATTACCATGGGATGTCTGAGTGGAAATGTAAACAAACATACTGTGCAAGACAATAATTTACAAACTGACAATGCCAAGGCAAAAAAACAAATAACAAACAACAGCATAGAAAGTTTAAACAAGATGAACCACACCAAAAAAACAAAGTGAGTTATCAGATGCTCTGGAAGGGTAAGCAGATTCTGCTCCACTTCGGAAATATTCAATAAATGTCTGTACATCACTCATCATGCAAAGCTATGGTATGTTTCTGTACCATTTTACTTCTGATATAAAGACAGGAGACACTTTGTAGAAAGAAAGAAAAAAAGAAAGAAAAAAAAAAGAAAGAAAGAAAGAAAGACATAATCTGACTTCTCATCAAAACTTACTAAATTTACTTCGAATAAAACAAACTGTCTGTGATATACAAATTTGTAAAATAATTACAAAATGAAACAGATTTTATAACATAAAATTAAGTGTTTACTGGAAAGTAATCCAGCGATTGAATTGCAGTACTTAAAACCACTTAGCCACTAAGGCTCCCCCCCCCCTATTTTCTTATAAAAATAAAATAATAAAGCTACTTGTCTTTTTGAGCACCACCATACTTAAACAAAAACAAAAATAAATGTCATAACTACTTAGAAAATAATTTCTGCTATTGGGAACAAAATATTTTGACTTGTCGCTAAACAGACCACTTAACAACTATTAAACATATCAATTGCCAAAAAAGTTTGAATGAAGGTCAAGAATATCAAATACAAGTGACGTCATTGTGTGATTGAACTGATTAGTAAAATAATAAACATTTACATTAGTTCGGAAATCGCCTAAGATGAATTAATGTTATTGGCAATTTGTTAAAGGAGAGTTCGAAGATTAGTCTTTTGAATAATTTACAAATGTACTATTACAATGTATTACGCAAACAGGGACACTAAGATTAAACCAAAGAATACAATTTTTTTTATTTGTATCATGTTACCACAGTTTAAAAGTCTTCCCTGGCCTTGACGAAAATTTAAATCAATAAAGAATTAGTAAGATTTTAATCTAATTAAGATTTAATACTCTGCATTGTCTAAAACCTCAACCATTTCCTATTCAAATAACTTGTAATATCAGCATTACAAACAACTTTGTTTTTTTCTCTTGATAGTAGACAATATTGTAGGCAGCATTTCAAATAAATTTCTTTTTAAATCAAGAAAACATAAACTTCATGTTATGTTGCTTCAGCCATTCTCTATTAAGATGACCTTTGTCAAACTGAATTTCAATTAAGAGATATGTTGGTAATTGTATGCTAACCTATTGATCTCTTGGGTTTTGTTTTTTAAAATTTTTTGTGCATCTCATAGACAAGAACACCACAAATTCTTTCCACACAAATTAAAAGAAGATTTTGTTTTCAAAATTTTTATTTTATTTTTTTTTTTGGAGGGGGGGGGGGGATAGCAAGAAATTAGCACTGTCCTTATAGCTCCAAGTTTTTATATTCTTTTTTTTATTAACTTATGTTTTTTTTTAAGTTACTTGTGCAGACTACAAATAAATGGTAACTTTTACTTTTTCAACCCAGGTTATTTAATATTTAAGTTTGATTTTTTTTTTCCAAATCTACTTTGCAAACAGCTCTTTATTACATCGTGTTGCCCATTTTTCAGTTAATGTAAAAATGCTACACAAAATAAAATAGATCTTGCTTTTAAACTGTAAAAGAAATTTGATGGACATTCTCAATTTTATAAACTATATGTCTTAATTATATGACAAAGGTAAATCAATATACTCCAAACTTTTATGCAGAGGAATTAAAATGCAAATTTATAACAGATACTTCTTTCCTACCGTAATTGAGTTTCTAAAAGGTGTTTTAGGGTTATTTTTGTCATAACATAGTTGTATGTTTTAGGGTCATCATAAACATAGAATGAACAACGGAGATATTAAATTAAGTCAAATTTTAAGTCAGAGTGACATTTATATATATTTTATTTTCTATAGTTCACAATTAGCCCCTCAGTATCATGAGTATGACCGGACCCTAAATACTGCAATTCTCTAACTGCACTGACTTGATTCAAGTTTGAGGTCTAAAATATATCTTCAAATTCATGCATGAAAACATCCATTTTAAGATAGAAGTGCATCTATTTATCCATCTAATATTGAAATGAATTAACGGTACAGTCTACTGACCATTTACAAAAGTTATTTAACATTGTAGTAGGTTTATTGAAAAGATCAATACATTTAACTCAGCCTTCCTGCCAATATAAATCTATGTAAATTTAAATATTGGAAACCAGTTTTTAATCTGTATAGCAGTACGCTCCTGACAGTACATCTTCATTTAGAAAACGTCCACGATTTCTGCACGCATGGCGACCTGCGGAGTTACAGGTATAAAATTATTTTATCTATGGGTGATGATTAATGGTTTTAGATTACGATTACGGCAATAACTTGGCAGTAATCACTTGTTTTCCGTTGACATATTTTTGCCACAGCCTTTCTCACCTGGCTGAATCAAGGTAAACACTTTACCTGGGACAGGTGAAGAGGGACTTGTTTTTAATTAAATTCTGATGAGATATGAAGTGATACTCACAAACTAACAGGTAAATATTTAAACATTTTATGCGCATTCAATTAAAATTAAAATAGTGAAATATTTATTTCTGTTTTTCTTTTTTATTTAAAAGTTTATTCCAATTTGCATTGCACTAAAAACAGGATGGTAACATTTCTGCACTCAATAATAGTAGTTAATGTTGAAGATGAATGAAGACTTTATATAAAATACTGTAAATATAATAACTGGTATTTTACCAGTAAAACTCATAAAGAGTATACTGCATAGATATTCGATCATTAACTTTAAATTAATTTTTTCAAAATGCAAAATGTAACTTAATTCATTCTTTGGTAATATAAAGATACAAACTTTATTATTTTAATACCTACAGTTCTTTATCTTCAAACCAAAAGTCACTGAAACATTCATTTTTTTTTTTTTTTTTTTTTTTTTTTTTTATAGTCAGGATTTAACATCACCCTTACAGCACCACCTGACTAAGGTGTTACAGGGTTTCAAATATATAACAACAAAAGACTATTGTTTTATCAAGATTTACGCAAACTAAAATATAAATTTTTTGAAATTTTTTTTTTTCTCTCTCTCTCTTTCACTCTTTCTCTCTCCTGAAACATTCATGCAAGTTATGATTCTGAAACATTATACTATCTCAGTTGACAGGGTATTTCAAAGTTGGTGTTTACGTTCAGAATTTCCATTAGAAAGAGTTTCTGCTTACCTTACAATGAAATTACTGACCTAAAAAAGTAAAATTCAAGTTGAAGTTGTGTCTTAGAAAATTTTAAGAAAACAATTAATACTGATGTACTATCAAAGAACATTGGAATTACATTACAGATGACTGACGGCACGAACCATTTGTCCTTAGTTTTCTAATTTTTAGTTATAGTAATGACTTCATGCTGCTGAACTTTTATGGGTTTTACATATTTTCTTTCAATCTTTTTATTTAGCCATTTTGTTATTTGTCCTTCTTTGATTGATATTGATACATCCCTTAGGATTTTCTTGTTTTTCTTATAATAATGTATGAACTGTTGCATACCAACTCTGATTTTAATGGTTTATTTGAACATGGTTGTGGTAAGATTGGTGTCAGCTGAAGGCATATTTCAGACTAGCTGGAGGACCATGATAGCTCTTCTGTCCATAAATACTCTACAAATTGTCAAAAAATATGATGAGGACCTGAGAGCTACAGTTCTGCAGCTAATTTCAGATATGATTGGTTCCATTACTGTGGATTCATTATCGTTCATTGGATGTAAAGTTTTCTGGATTTCATGGTAAGAAGAATCACAAATTAAAATGTTCAACAAATTATAAATTTTCTAAAGGAATGGTTAAAGATTTTGGCAAAATTTATGAAATCAAATAACAACAAATCTGCATTTTTTACATAAATAAGGCCGTTAGTTTTCTCGTTTGAATTGTTTTACATTGTCTTATCAGGGCCTTTTATAGCTGACTATGCGGTATGGGCTTTGCTCATTGTTGAAGGCCGTACGGTGACCTATAGTTGTTAATGTCTGTGTCATTTTGGTCTTTTGTAGATAGTTGTCTCATTGGCAATCATACCACATCTTCTTTTATATATGTTTTCCTCAATCCACTGAAATTGGTATCCACAACAATAAATGAATCCAACAGTAGTTTGATGTAAAATAAGGTGTGATTGAACACTTGTTTTACCTAAATATATTCCTAAAAAAAAAGATGGGTTTTGTTGAGAAAAAGAAATATAGTAGGAATCCCACCAATCCTCTCTTATAGAGCCTCCGTTTGAATCTAGCACAACTAGATCAGTGAAAGAGTAAAGAAAATCCTTATAATAACATTAAATGTGGCTTGATCTTTGAACTTAAGATATAAGACCTTATGCATGAGATTTATTTGTGTTATTGTATTTAAAATTTACTAATGATCTTATTTAAAGGGGCATAACTCATGGTGAATGACATCAAAAGGTCCCTGATCTTTGACTTTTACCGTTTTGAACCCATTTTCCAGCTTTATTAAAATACAATTGTATAAGATCTGTCAATAATGAATGAGCACACCTATAAAATCAAATTTGATATGTACTTTATGGTCAAATGGTCAACAGGATTAAAGCTAAATAAAGTTAAGAATGTTGATCAAAGCATTTAAACTTTGTAAAAACATTTGTTACGGTCAAACATGGCAAAGTTGTATACATATAAAACCTCTCAATATTTTTCTTTCAAGAATACTTTGTTTCAGCTACCAATGTGCGAAATCATAGTGGGGTAAGAAACATAAATATTATGATAAGTGGGATAGGTCTGAACACTTACATGCATACCATAACTCCAGGAGATGTCTGTTCAGTTACAGTATGAATTTTTATTTTGCTACTCTGTCAGTAAAGTTTTTTCTCAAAGTTAAATTTGTCTGAGATTGTAACCAAATATAAATCCAATACACTAAAGATTATTAAATATTTATAATAAAATAAGTTGACTGAAAATTGTTTCTACGCATATGAAATATTTATGCAACACACTCAATATTTCAAGCTGAGATTTCAATCTCAAATTTCCCATTAAAACTAATTAATACAAATTGTTTGGATCAAATGTATGACATCCAAAAGCTCTATATGTAATTACAAATCGTTTGTAACACTAACATTACCTATTATATTGACAACATTGGCACTATCGTAATTAAACAATTTTCTTTTGCTGATAGCATATCAATATTCATTAAATGTAAGAGTAGTTCTTACAAATTGTTGACATGTTGTTTAGTTGACTATGCAAGTATCAAAAAGCACCAGTTAATAATCATGTCAGGAATCGAATCTATCTGTTTAGTGTTAGTTCTTTTATTAGCCAATAAAAATATATGTGTGGTTCAGTAACTACCGTCCTACTTTTCGGCTTAAAATAGCTACCTACAGATTTTATGTCATTTTTCATTAAGCACTGTTTAGTCAGATGTTGCTCCATGACTAATGTAAAAAAAAACATAAAATAAAAAAATCCTACTACTACCTAACTTTTCAGATGTAACTGAACACACATACTTTTATTGGCCTTAGGCAAGCATTTCACTTGAATTACAAATGCGAACAAATGGACTTAATAAGACGACTAGATTACTGGCCAACATTGTAGGTCTTTCATATGTCATTTACTCAAAAAATATTTTTTTTGAGGAGCGTAATGCAGTGTGTGCATGGTGATATGGTTATGATCTGAGAGGGGACACAATTTGGCTTCCACACATGAGAAAGTGTATAAAAACATCATTAAAACAAAATTTCAGGGATGTAGATACATTTTGTACTTCAATTAACATTTGAAACAAAAAGTTTTTCTCCATGATCTTAAACAGCTATTTTACGAGTCCTTTTTCAAAAGTAGACTAATGTGTATTTATTACCTATAACATCTTTCAATGATTGAAAACAAATGTCAGCCATGTAGTTGAGAGGAAAATAAGACTGAAGAGCCAATGCCGAACGTCTTGAAAATTGGTTTATTATACAATTATAACAGTATGTTCCCTATTGGAATTTTGAAAACAAAGACTAATGTGTTACAAGTATAGTCCATTTTGGCTTTTGGAAAACATTTTTAAAGTCCTTTAACATTGTAATGAAATTTGAATTATCAAAATATTTTCCATTTAAAGAAGAGAAATACTTGGTTAAATTTCCATTCATTGAAAGTCATTTGTTTACTTCTAAAATGTCTAATTATTTCCATGTGGGAGATATAATTGTACTCAATTATTACAGAACTTTCCATTTTCAATTTATAGATCAAGTGCATTCCAAGTCTATATTCCAATATCTGTACAGAAGTATGTTTGTATTGGTAATAATTAGATTTTGACGATATGGTTTAAATAAGACTTTTTGTTGTCCTGAATGCATTATTGTATAACACAATAAATATTTGATAATGTACATAACTTAAAATCCATGCACTGAGTGCAACTCTGTTAAAAATAAATTAAGAATGTGTCCATCAGCAAAGTTGATGCCCTGCAAGCATATAATGTAATAAAGAGACATAACTTATTAAAAGAATGGTAACAAGGGCACCAACTAAATTTGAACTTGGTCTGATATTTTACGGTAATAAAGTTGAATATAAATTTCATAACATTTGGTTGATGCAACACAGGTATTGAATGGAAATGAAATATGCACCATTTTTTTAATTTGTAAAGGGACAAAACTCTAGAACAATAAAATGACACCACCAAAATTCTAACTTGATCTGCATTTTGTGGTAAAAAAAAGTGTATAAGTTTCATAACATTTGTAATGTTTGGTTGACGAAACTAAAGAAAGAGAATGGAAAATTCTGGGACGTATTATGCACAAACAGATAAGAACAAAGAATGTTTCAAGTTGATTGGAACTTCAACTTCATGAAAAACTACCTGACCAAAAAACTTTAACCAAAACTTTAACCTGAAGTGGGACGAACGAACGAAAAGACAAACGAACAGATGAACAGACCAGAAAACATAATGCCCATAAATGGGGCATAAAAAGACAAAAAAAAATGTTCTTGGATTGTTCATGACTGCAGACTGTTGAATTGAAAATATTCTATTTCATACTTCATATTTATATTTTTTTTGCATTTAGACCTTCAGTTTTGCACTAATGGTTTTATCTTATCAACTCAGAGTATAGCTTGTAAACAGCAATATAAATAATTGAATTGTTCAATCTTTTTATAATCTTAACATTGGTTGGAGTTCTGTTTGCTTAAAATGTTTGTCTTATGCTTTCTGTATGGAGAAATTCTTTATTCAGAATTCACAAGATCATCTTCAAATTTTACAGAGTTTTACATTAATTGTATATTTCAGTTTATACAAATTTAATATCCATTAGCAGGGATTTATGTTAGAAAATAATTCATTTGAAATGTCAATAAGAGAATAATTCTATGAAATATGCTGATTTGATACTCCTAGATAATCTTTTTCATTAAATTGAAAAGGGTAAATTTTCTATTATCAAATGTTTTGAGTGATTAGAATGAATGATATTTCATTTCTCTCGACAATCTTCTTTATTTGCATTTACTCTAGAGTCCTTGGGTACTTCTTGATACATCTGAATAGTGAAAAGGGAAATGTAAATTATTTGCAACATGTTGCAGATTTAAAAAAAAAAAAAATTCATAGAAATTTTAGATATTTAAAATGGAAGATTACATTGCTGGTTTTTTTTCAAATTTTTGCATGTATTGGTCTGTAACTTAAGCAAATTATTTTTAAGTAAACTGATGATCTTTTATCAGTTCAAATTGCAAATCAAGAGACAAAGAAAATATTCTTATCAATTGCTTTTAAAAATTGCAGCCAAGTTCCAATCCTCGTAACAAGGACTATGTGAACCTAATATCCACATTATTCCAGGGATTTATACAAACACCAAACATGAATATCAAATAGTCTTATAGAAATAACTCCTCTTTCATACTTTTTACAGCATAGGAAAATAAATTGAAAATGCTAAGGATTTCAACACCAAATATGGCCATCCTTTATTAAAACACATAGAATCATGTGCATGCTAAGGTCAAACAACGCCCATTTTAATACCAGTTAACTGATTTAATCACATTACCAAGTTTAAATTTAATCAGTAATCAAATTATTTTTTCATATGGTCAATGAACCTTAAGCCCTATACTTAAATTGTATCAACCAGATTAAACACCCTTATCCATAAACCCTATGTATTCTGTAATATTGTGTAATATCTCTTAGGTGTATTTGTATAAGGCTTAATTAAAAATAAAATAATCAAATATTTTTGTTTCGTAATTAAATACCAAAGCTTTATTGTGCAATATCCCTTAGGTGTATTTGAATAACGTTAAAAATAAAATAACCATAATTCAGTCCTTATCTCAAACTTTTCATTGGAATTTTTTTAATTATTAATCTTTTTTTCATTTATTATATATCAAATAATGCAATATCCCTTGGGTAGATTTGTATAATGCTTAATTAAAAATTAAATAATCATATATGTTTGTTTTATAAATGCCAAAGCTGAACACATATTATAAATCTTTGTGGCCATATATTATTCATCTAATTTGACGTAATAAAACCAGCATGCTTACCAAAATTTAGTCCTTATTCCAAACTTTTAATTGGAATTTTGAAGAAGTTTAAATCAATTATTTAATATTATCATAGTTTCATTGATATGTAGTATTTAAAACAAGTAATCAAGTCCTGGAAATAAAGTATCAAAAATTTCAAAAATACCTCTTGATATCGTTGTTCAAATATGTGAACTTAGGCCTACATATATTATAAACCGACATATAATGGCTAAAACTGGAAAATCTTGAATGATGTTCAGTCTATGTTACTCATCAGTAGGTAAACCTAAAGTCTTATAACTGCAATAAGCAGTAAAACATATCTGTATAAAATATAAAACAAGTTGGCAATAACAAATATTGATTAAAAATATTGAAGTTACAGTCAGGTGATTCTGACAGCTAGATATAAATTGTCAAATCTATTGCTATTATTCTGTTTCTAATTGATTTCAAACAACCCTGGAACCAATATTGAAAGATGCACCAGAGAACTTATTAAGTTTCATTAGTTAAGCTCTATATCCTCGAACTTAACTAGTTACTAAATTATTTTTTTTTAGGATAGATTGATTTTTATTTTTTTACTAAGGTCCAGTGGAAAATATTTCATGCATTAACAGGTTGATTACAAAATTAATAAAGACTGAAATTGAAACTAAGCTGACTTTTATAAGGAGGGGGGTGATTCATTGATTAATTCGGACCGTGTGACTTCCCCCCCATGACATGTCAAAAGCCCATTTAATTCAGTTGCTGCTAACCATTACAATACTTTAAATATCATCCCTGTAGTCAATACCATTATCACAAATCACCAAACAGCATAACAACAGGAAGCTGAAATGCTCTACAATTATAAACTGCAATGAAGTCATTACCAATCAGAAGGTTAAAATACCCTCTAAGAACAAGCTCATGCTAACACAATCCATCCCAATTATCTCTATTCATAAATAAATGGGTGCTAACAATCGAGAACACCTACTATAAAAAACAGCTAATAACCCCTTCTCTTGACTGACAATACCTGTACGTTATTATCCCCCTATTACAATAGGTAAGAGATATTAATCCAATGTTTAGTTATTAACGGGTAACGGTTCTATCAATAAAGCCTCGTTGACACTCTGCCAAATCTTTACACTCAAACATAAAACATGGAGATTTAAATGACAAAATAAACACTAGGTATACAAAATTTAAATTTTACTTTCACTGTAGGACGTACAGGTTGATAAAGTCTGTTTTCCACTGTACTGAGATTTTTAGGTTTAACTATTCTATGTACCTCAAAGGTAAGAACGTAACTCATTATCAGCACACAAACTTATTATGTTTGAGATTGCAGGACTTGATTTGATTTAAAATATTCAAAAAAAATTTGAGTAAAGGAAAACATTCAACTCATTATTCTTGTATAGTTCATTATTACTGTAAACAATACATTTTCCATCAGTACAAGGGTTCAAGTCTGCTTTAAGATTCATTTGCAGCTTAAACAACAGATTTAGAATATTCAAAAATACTTTGCAGTGAAGGAAAATACATAAGCATTCTTGTAAACTAAATTACTGTATTGTAAACACTACAGTTTCCATAATGGTTCAAGTCTACTTCAAGTTTTATTTGAAATTCAGTGACTTTTTGCAAAATCCTGTCTAGTACTAAAATATTAGCCAGACACATATATTGTGTCAATATAATCCAGACTTTTACTTGTTTTTCATTCCAGTAACATTTAACTATTAGGCCAATTAAAATTAATTGATAGAATTTCATCCCCGCCCGCCCCGATTTTTTTTATTTTTGAAAAAATTATGATTTCCGGATTTTGTTCATTTCCGTTACCGGTAACCGTCGATAATTTCGCTTCATGTAAAACTTCCTGTTTCAAAATACGGTTTTCGTATTTCTCAAGAGTATTCTTACTGAAATCATTATGTCGATATATTCTGATCTATGATGACAACATCATTTACCGAGAATAGAGATTGATTACGAAAAGGGCATGAAATATTCGGGTTACGAGTAATACGCTGTGTCCAAGAACGCAAATCGCCGTATGTCACAAATGACACAAACGTTTGTGAATAAAACACCTTGGATTTATTTTATTTATACAATGACTTTGTGTCAAGAAATTTGGACCTTGAATGAAACCCAAAAGCGTAAGAATCGTGGAACACATTTGACTGGAATAAAGAAATTGACACAAGCATGAACTTTTTAGATTGGTGACCGTATATTGAGTTCAGAAAATCGACAAACATACGCATTTTTAATTTATTAATTTATAGCAAGCTCTTAGATTTAGATTTAGCCATGCCTTTCGTTTTTTGTAGAAAAAACAGCAAACATCCTCTGTCACAATACCCACGATAGAATAATTAAACAACTTTATGTTTTACATGGTAATTATATTTGCATCTTGCATACTAAGGACCGATTATTTCAACACTGTTTGAGTTTTCATTTTATTCTGTACTTATCGTACTCGTGTTGCATACCAATGCATTTGCTTCATTTTATTAGGACAACAAAACATTGCTTAGAAAACAAAATACATTTGATGTAGGTAGTCCAACTGAAGAGCGCATTTCTCCACATTTCTGCTGTTTACTATAAAATAGGTTTCTAAAGCGGCAATTACATGAATAACAGTGATTGTCAATCAGAGATATATATTTACGAATTTGAAAAAGCGGCACCAGCACATGGAGTATATGTGTCTCAATTGATACGTTACTCTAGAGCTAGCTCAAAGTACGTTGATTTTGTTGAACGAGGAATACTGCTTTCTCAAAAGTTGCTAAGACAGGGCTATGAATCAATCAAATTAAGGTCATCACTCAAGCAATTTTATGGTCGCCATCATGAGCTGATTGGCCATTATGACAAAAGTGTGTCAGAAATCATATCTAAGTGATATTCTTCCTCAGTCATAATAACCTTCCATCATTACCGAACTGAACAAAGAAATAACATGACGGGTGCCGTATACGGTGCAGGAAATGCTTACCCTTCCGGAGCACCTGATTTCACTTCTGGTTTTTAGTGGAGTTCGTGTTGTTTCCTACTTATTATTTGTAACTGTTGATGAATGTCTTTTGGTTTTATGAGTCTTTGGTTACTCCTTGGTTTTGATTGTTATTGTCTTATACAAGACACCTTATGGATGTATTTACATGATATAAGTTTATTGTTACACTTGCATATATGAATAACATGTGACCAGAAGGTTTCATATGAAATAAAATTTAAAAAATAAAATCCTCCCACCCGCCCCATTTTTTTCAAAAATTTGGATGAAAATCTACTAATTAATTTTAGTTGGCCTTACTTTGACAAATTGCACAGATTTGATCTACATAATGCATATTTGTACTTCAATAGATTTTAATGCATCAATAAAATGCATAATGAAAGTAATGCAAATATTCCATATAGTCTCCTTTATATTATACCTGAAATTTACGTGTAAAATCTATCTGACATTTGTTGATCATTTATCAATCAAATCTTTATTAAAATTTATACCTTATTGCAACGAATTGACCAAAAAAATCAACTAAGAATTCTTTATCAACTTTGAGACTTAATACAACTGTTGCAATAACTGTAACAAAGTGGTAGAAGCCTAATTATAAGTCCAAACTGTTCAAATGAATAACATATTTGGCTTTCTTCCATACTTATACAATACATTCTTTGTTATTCTAACTAATTGACAAAAAGGAAAGGTTCAATTAAATTCACATTCTATTTAAAATAAGATGTTAAATGCAGTTCAAAAACTTTAGTAAAGTAAAATAATTTATCTTTTGGTCACTGAATTTTCACAATAGCCCTACACCTTTTGTACTCATTTTGCAATTTCCCCCTTTAATTGCTATCTTTAACCCCATTAAAAAAATTTAAGTGCTTTTTCAATTTTGTTATTTGCTATTCAAATTCTACTTCAAAGAATTTTACTTTTCATATTTTTCACATATATTCCTTTAAGTTGTAAAAGACCATCCCATTTAGATTTCTCTATACTTCAAATTATACAAACTAAAAGCATGAACTTTCTCATAAAATGATTAAAAATATTTGCCACAATATTTTATATATTAGGATTTAATAGTTTAAACACCCAGACATCAACATATATAAATTAACCGGTAATTGCTTTTATTGAAATATGCTTTTAAATTGAAATCAAGGTTGGGACATATATCAGGTTTCTACATGAATTTAATGTAATGTTACAATTAAGTTTATTCCTTATTGTTTATTTAAGGAATGACTGTTATATTTTTACTGTTTATGAAGAAATAACATCAAAAATGTGATGCACACTGACTAACCCGCTGTGCGAGTTATTTTGAAGTGTGCACCACATTTTTTATGTTTTTTCGAATAGACAGATAAACTATTACAGTTATTTCTGATAATTTAATTTTAAATTCTATTTTAAACCAGAGTAAACCATAACAAAAAGTTGATGACATCACATTCACATGACTGAATTATGTCTTTGAGCTGATAAACAAAACAATGTCAGTCAATCAGAAGAAGCGTTTCATCCAAAATTAAATAATTTTTTAATATATAATTCAAAATATTAAATTGATAATTTTCCATTTGTTTATTGCATGCCAGAGAGACATTTTTATTTACGTTGCCAATCAAAACTTGACAACTTTTTAATTCAAAGTCATCCCAGTTTATATAATTGCAATGTATCTGAATGTCCCCTAACTTAACTAAAATCAGACTTCACTTCTATGAAAAGTAGGATATACCTACCAAAGTTTATTTTAACACAGCTTGGTCTAGAAAATCTCTTTAATTTGCTTTGTACATGTAAATTGTCTGGAATCTGAACATCTCCCTTTTTTACTTTTCCTTACTTTAGATTTATGTGTTAAAATCATGTGGCTTTTCTTAATCATAAACTAATCAAAACTTCATTAAAACTTAGCTTTTTCAATTTAATTGACAAACAAGATTCAAATTCAAATTCTTTATTAACTTTAGGAACTTCATGAAGATTTACACCTTATTCTAACCAATTGACAAAAAAAAATAATATCTTGCAATGGCTGTAAAAAATGCGGGGAAATGTAGTTAAAAGAACTAAATATTTCTATGATTGAAAGATTTGGCTTTCGTCCATACATATACAATACATTCTTTGTAGCCACTTTATAAATAACTCTTTTTTTAAATGAAACTGAAATATTATCGTAATATATTACCATATGAATCAAAACGGTTAATTTTACTTGGTACTATTTATACTGTTGAATTCAGTTAACAAGATAAATGTCTCATTTACACAGGAAAGTTAATATAATTTACTCTGATTCAATCAAGTTTTAATCCTACGATCACCTCTTATGGAAAACTACGATAATATTTTAACAAGATGTAAAGAACCACACATGTAATATTCACCAGATATTAAGAAAGGTTAAACCCTGTTTATACCGTCAATAATAAGGAATAGTTTGCTAGGTCAATATGAATTAGCTACCATTCATTCGGTGATAGTAGGGCAAACAAAACTTTAAATGGACGAGAATTAGATATAGATTAATTGACTGACAGAAATATTTTATCTTGTTTGAGTAAGCTCACTCAATAAAGTATCATCGGTTTCATTGTTAAATGCCAATGACCACCTCAAAGAAGACAGAATAATACATTTCCTTCCTAACATAAATTAAACATTATACTAATTACTGTAGAAACATTAATTTACGTGGGGTTAAAATTTCCTGGTTTTGTCACTTCCCATTAAATGGAAGTGATATTATATGAAGGTTAAATTTTCATGGTTTTTTATTTCGTGGATATATTCTTTACACAAAATAAACTAAATTAAATCCTCCACAAAATTTCTGCTTTTACAGTATATTGTTACAAATGTCTGTTTTGTGTGTTTCTGTCTTATTTATATATGTTACCTCTAGAATATTAAATTTCAAATGAAAATGCACTGACTGACCTAAGGAAGGGCCGCTCCAGTCATGCTTCAGTGATTCCCTATATAATCAACCAAATTTTTCCCACGAAAGGGGGAGCACAGGCCCCCAGGCCCTCCCTGGATCCGCCTATGTTAAAGGAAATGAAACAGCCACCCAATGATACAAGATAAATAATCAACCCAAAAGATATTCAAGATAAACTCTCTTTTAACCATTGTGACTTGGCGCTGACAAACAGTAACCCACCATAAAATGTGGCAAATGATGATCTAATTGAACTTTGATTGTGGCCATCATTTACATTTCCTTTTCCAAATAAACACGATTCTTTTACATGTAATTAAATTGGATTTCAAACACTTGATAGTCATGCAATTATCATAGCCTTATTTATATCCCTGATTATAATTTAATTAAATAAAAAATACCAAATGACACCTATTATATATCATGCCGTGTTATTATGACATCACAGTTTTTCTTATCAATATGACATCTCAAAGCAGCACGAAACCACTTTGGTATTATAATACAATGCATCAGTATCAGATGGAATTAGAAGAGCATTTATAAGAAGTTTATGAGTAATTTTCATTTATAACTATATATATGAAAAGTGTGGACACAAATTTATGTTGTCTGATGGGCATATGTTGATAATTATATGCAGTAGTAATATACATTGTAAGCTAATAGTCATGGCGAAAATATTGAAACTTATTTGTTTCCATATCAGTCCTAGAAACATCCCACACCAAGTATTAACCCTCCATCAAAATAAGACCATCATAGCTAGAGTTGAAAAGAAAATGTTGTACTTAAAAATATAAAATCTTGACATGGATGACAAATATTATAAAGGAATTAAAATCAAAAAATTCTCAAGAATTAAAAGATTTTTATTTGGCTGTATATATTATTTCTACTTGCACTCCAATAAAATCAACTCATTTGCATATGTAGAGTGAAAATAAAGTGCATTTAAATCAGAGATATTTGCCAAACCATTAAATAACTCTGCAAATCAAAATTGTGTACATACAATAGATGATGTCTTCCAATATTGATGATTGATGACCAGGGTGTTAATCTGAGGAAACATTTCTTATTTGTCAAGTATATAAATAATTGCCCTACTTGTGCCATACTAAATGCAAGAAAACATTTTTTTAAATGAAAAATTTATCACTTTGAAGTGGACAACTGACTTTTTGTGTGGGCTAATGTTTTAAATATATGAGGTCCCATAAAAATTAAAACCGTGTACCAAAACAATCCATTTTAATTCCATATTTTTTCTATTGCAGACGGAATGGAGTTGGAGCAGACGGAACTGGTCATTCCACAACAGTACCTATGTTGTCCTATTTGTGAAGAGGAATTCAAACAACCCAAATTCCTGCCATGTCTTCATACTTTCTGCAATCCATGCATATCTGGACATATTGACAAAAATATTGATGAAGATAATTACTTCCCTTGTCCAGTGTGCGCTACGGAAATAAAGAACGAACAAGACGCTGCACCTTTACCTGAGAATATTCTTGCCAGGAGGCTTTCAAAAGTGTCTAGTTCAACAAATCTAAAACCTCAGACACTCTGCTGGTTTTGTAAAAATGCTGGAAACTTTGTGGATGCGGTAACTTTCTGTGATGTGTGTGAAAATGCTCTGTGTCCAACGTGTACGGAATCCCATAAAACATCGGAGGAAACAGATAACCACAGCCTGATTTCAATTGATGAGTATGATGCTCGTGTGGAAAGCAAGCAGGTGGAAGGATTTGCTAAAAATAGTCATGTGATTCCAAAGTGCTGTGAACTTTATGATGCTATGGATATTGGTGCTGTGTTCTGTATAGACTGTGACTTGCTCATTTGTGCCGACTGCCATGTGAATAACCATGGCAACCATCGCTGTGCAGAACTGACAACTGTTGCCGGACATTTTGAAAGTAAGATCAAGGATCCTTTGGACGAATTAAATGATGACGAGAAAGAATTAGACGAAGCATTACTCAGACTTGACAAAAGTGAAGAGGTCATTCAAAACCAAACAAAAGAACTGCATAAAGTGGTGAAAAAACGAACAAAATTTTTGTCAGACTTAATCACAGAGTATGAAAATATGCTAATCGAAGAAGTTAACAAACGAAATACCCAGAAAAAGGATGAAATAGCAAATAGGCGATATGATATCAAGATGCATTTAAAGTCTATCAATGGGGTGAAAGAATTTACAGAAAATTTATTGAGTTATGGTTCTTATGAAGAAAAGGTTTTCCTACGCAAGAAAGTTGGTTATCGAATTCGTGAACTGTGTGAAGAAACATTGGGCACAGATGAAGTCGAAACACTGACAATAAAATTGACAAAACCAAATGTTACTGTGGAAACAATCTGTAATTTATTTGGAGAATTGTCTGAAAAGGGAACGGATACAACCGAAAATCGTAAGGATTCAAATGCAAATATTTATCACATAAATTTGGAAAATGGCCATGGTAGTCATGGTAGTGATACAGCTGAAAATACTGAACCTGAACTAGAAGAAATATTCAACCAAGCTCAAGAAACCCAGTACAACAGCGGTTCAGACTCGGACATGCTCAGTGCTAGCAACAACAGTGAGAATTTTAGAAATGTTAAATTCAGTGAAGAAATTGAAAAGACAGAATATGAGGCTGAAAACTGCTTTGAATTAGGAGAACCAAAAAAAGAAACAGAACTTCCAGCGGTCATTCAAAGAGAGTGTATAAAAGGGATCGGAATTAATAGCAAAGGAGACATGATTATTGGTACAACAACAACTGGTTCCCAAATGGTCTATGTTCTTGAGAAAAGAGGAATTGTCAAGGGAACAGTTCATGTAGACAATGGTTGGAACATTCACTCAATTTCCAGTGATGGAAAGGTTGCCATGACAATTCCAAGAGGAGACAACCGATTCAAAGTGAGGGTGTTAGAAAATGACGGAACTGGACACATTCTTTCCGACAGCAATATTGAGAGTTTTGGTCTAAATTTTGTAACTGCAGACAATAAAGGCAGTATCATAGTCACTTCAAATCGTTACGCTAAATTACGAAGTCATCATGGAAAGTCAGCTAAGTCGGGAGGAAATATTGCATTTTATAGTAAAGACGGTCTTCTCACAAAAAGAATTACAAATGATGACTTTCATGAATTTGGACTATACTTATTAGAGAAACCGCAGTGTGTTGCTGTTGACAACAAGCACAATCTCTTGGTGGTGACTGATCCAGGGAGCAATACTGTCATAGCATTTAATCTTAAGGGAGAATTAATTTTTGAATATGGAAACAGTGACACGGAGGGAGAAATTTATCAGGGGCCAGATTTAATAAGTATTGACAAATACGGAAACATTATTGTGACGGACAAACGAGAGGGTCGAATAGACATCCTGAGCAGCAAGGGCCATTTAAAGAAATCGTTTCTTTTAGATGACATTCCAAGATTTGTGGGAACATTACCAGATAAACTACTTGTGATTGTGATGCCAGAAGGTACCATGAAATATTATGAGTATCTCTGACCCAGTTACTGTATTTTATTTGTTATTCAATAGTGCCATTTCCAGTCTTTCTCATATTGTAATAACTAGTACATTTTGTATTGTTATTTTATTATTATATTTTCAATTTTACCATGATTGCATGCATGGTTTTTTAATCCATGTGATATACTCAAGATTATGATATTAGATGATAACACTAGAAAAAAAACAAAAGTATGTTGGTAATGCTTTCCCCTAGGAATATTTTCACAAAAAAAATGATATAAGTTAGATGATAACAATATATAGACAAAATAATATTCTGGGTACTTTTAAATTCTTATTATCACGGAATGCATTCACAAAATTGAAATAGATATAAGACGGTTAAATTAGTGAATGAAAACATCTGCGAAAAATATTTTATTGTACTTTTACCCTTACGATTTTTTTCCCCTGAAAGTACTATTATTTACCATTGTTTGCCATGACATATCACATGGAATGGAAACTTGACGTGACATAAATGCATAACAGGAGTATATAGGTCAAACTTAAAAGAAAACATTCTGAATAAACTTGATCACAATTTTCTGCTTGATTAATCTATTAATACCACATGTTGATATAAAGGAATATACTCTTAAAATTACACAATAAATTTCTATTAAAGGCGGTCTATTTTACTATGCTATAGGTTTTAGGTCATCACACTTTTACAATGGCTAAATTATTGTCAAGTCGTGTGATTTAATCCCATAAAAGATCAATTTCCATTTAATAGTTCCTTGTTTCATAAAACAACATGACAGAGAAATCCCATGTCAGGAAAACTTTGTGATCTACAATGTCAATATTTTCATAAGAATTTTTAAAAAGTCAAATGAAAGTATTTTTGCTTTTGGCTGTTTTACCAGCTTTATTTCTACCTACTGACAACGCTGTTTTAAACTTAGGCCATGTAAATTTTATTTTAGTTTTTTGGAACATGAGGGAGCTAAATATAATGCAAAATTCCATTATTATTCTTGAAATAAAAAGATCATTCATTGTTATGTTTAAAATGGTAATTTTCACCTAGAGAAATTTCCAAATAAGTCTTAATTTTTTTAAATAGAAAAGATAGAAAAGAAAATCCGCAACAACATATCCCTCCCCCCTCCCTACGAAAAAAATTTCCTAAACTGATGCTGGTTATTTCAAAGAATGAAAAATCAAATGATGAGGCCTTATATGGATTTGTTTTAAATGGAGTTTAAAGACATCACCTTAATGTCGTGTTTCATGTTTAGAGTAAACAAAAGAATCTCGGGGATGTTTTTAATCTCAAAGATAAGATCAACCTTCTATCTATTTTGTAATTTGCATCATCAATAGGTGATAATCCATAATGGCCATAATGGACTCAATTAATCTAAAACATTCATCTCAGGGAAAAAAATCAATAGGAAAAAAAAAAAACTTTTTTGAAAGGAAACAAAAATTGAAATCGATGTAGAATATCAAATGAATTATTGATAAAGATAAGTGACAGATTATTACCTTCATTTGTTAACAATTTTTTAGAAATCTAAAAAAAATTGTAGACTTTAAATGCTTGCATTGAAGCCATATAGAGCTTAGTACTGAAATCTGAATTTTATGGACACATTTTCATGGAAGACTTTTCATAGAAACTATTCATAGTAGTTTTATTTCTGGTGAATCAAGTTCATTTTCAAACATTAGATTGAGCAAAAACAGAGAATAATGTATCAATTGCAAGATAAATGTGAAAAAAATGTAAATAGATTTCATAAAAGGACATACTAGACATAACAGCAAAATATGATCTTAGAATCTTATAATAAAACTGATATGTAAGAGTGTCTTTATATTCTACATACATCTTCTCTTTTATTGTATTAACCAAAGAAGTTGACTTGGCAATTGAATGCATTACCTATTAAAGATTAATAGCTTTTGTTTAATCCTTAAAATTTTCTGTAGTTGGTATTGTTTCATGTCTGTCAAAATTTTCATTTTGCAGTCTAAGCTATATAGCTTTACCAAAATCTGGTAAAATTTAGTGCAGTCTTAATCACATAGCTATACATAAGTCTGGTAAATATAAAATTTAGTTCAAAACTTAACTACATAGCCGTAACCGAATCTGGTAAAAATTTGCATGTAAAATCATATCTGGACAAAATGATTCTTTGTTTCATAATCAGGATTGAATGTCAAATATTTTCCATGTAGAAAGAGCAAAAATCTACAAACTGTTTTAAACCTCAATGTAAACAAAAAGTTCTATTATGAAATCGTCTGTCAATTGCCATTAAACTAAACATGTTTTGAAATCTAATGCTTTTCAACAGCTACAAATATTTAATGGCCTACCAGACATACTAATCTGTATTCCCAATAATCTATAATGTAATTTACAAAACTACAACTGTCAATTTTTACCTTGAATGTTATTATCTCAGTCAAAATTGACTTTCAATCATTGATTTCATTGTAATTAATATATCAACATATAGCTTCGGACGGGAAAAAATCCATGGTTAATCATCCCTTAACGAGTTTCGGAAATCTAATTTTGATAAAAACTGTTTTAATTACATCGAAATTGATCTGGTTACATGTAAAATGATTCAGAAGATTGACTTGACCCCATTCAGTTCATCAATCTGACATTTAGCTTTCAGTTATGAAAATGTCCTTCAATATAATTTGAAGGTCGCTAGTTCTTGAATACTTATATATATATATATATACTTTCTCCATCAATGATAATTATCAGCCAAGATATAGCAAAGTACGGGTCTTAAACACTCACAATCAGTCCATGTAAGTTAAACAAAAGCCTGGTGGATACTTCTGAACCAATATCATTGTATGATGTACAATGCCTATTCCCTGTTTTTCTTCTAAAATAGCTGATATTGTCTTCCATATTTGTCTTTTATGAAAATTAAATTGAGAAGACAGATCTTTTTGTTATCAACCCAGAGACTACTTTTATACAAGTGCTAGTACAACAGAACTAGAGGCTCTAAAGAGCCTGTGTCGCTCACCTTGGTCTATGTGCATATTAAACAAAGGACACAAATGGATTCATGACAAAATTGTATTTTGGTGATGGTGATGTGTTTGAAGTTCTTTCTTTACTGAACGATTTTGCTTCTTACAATTATATCTATAATGAACTTTGCCCATTAGTAACAGAGAACTATATTTGGTAAAAATTTACATAAATTTACCAAATTAATGAAAATTGTTAAAAATTGACTATAAAGGGCAATAACTCCTTAAGGAGTCAACTGACCATTTTGGTCATGTTGACTTATTTGTAGATCTTACTTTGCTGAACATTATTGCTGTTTACAATTTATCTCTATCTATAATAATATTCAAGATAATAACCAAAAACAGCAAAATTTCCTCAAAATTACCAATTCAGGGGCAGCAACCCAACAACCGATTGACCGATTCATCTGAAAATTTCAGGGCAGATAAATCTTGACCTGATAAACATTTTTATCCCATGTCAGATTTCCTCAAAATGCTTTGGTTTTTGAGTTATAAGCCAAAAACTGCATTTTACCCCTTTGTTCTATTTTTAGCCGTGGCGGCCATCTTGGTTGGTTGACCAGGTCATGCCACACATTTTTTAAACTAGATACCCCAAAGATGATTGTGGCCAAGTTTGGATTAATTTGGCCCAGTAGTTTCAGAGGAGAAGATTTTTGTAAAAGATTACTTTAATTAACGAACAAGAGGCTGTCACAACGACAGCAAACCGGATTTATTAATATTTATTTGTGTCCTGGCAATATCACAAGAACCATTACTGATGAATGGTGAAAGTGAAAATCGTCAATATCAAATTTGACCTCCATTTTGTCATCAGTATCAACATCTTAAAATTTGAAAAGCTTAGATTGAATGGTTCATGAGTAAATGCAACAACGTGAATGGAAACGCCATTTCACAATCTTTCAAGAACCATAACTCCTGAACGGTAAAAGTCAAAATCGTCATTATTGAACTTGACCTCTAATTTGCCATCAGTAACAACATATAAAAATTTCAAAAGCTTTGGTTGAATGGTTCATGAGAAAATGCACGGACACGACTGGAAACACCATTTTTCAATCTTTTAAGAACCATAACTCCTGAACGGTAAAAGTCAAAATCGTCATTATTGAACTTGACCTCTATTTTGTCATCAGTAACAACAAATTAAAATTTGGGAAGCTTTGGTAAAACAGTTCATGCGTAAATGCACGAACACGACTGGAAACACCATTTTCAATCTTTCAAGAACCATAACTCCTGAACGGTAAAAGTCAAAATCGTCATTATTAAACTTGACCTCCATTTTGTCATCAGTAACAACATATTAAAATTTGGGAAGCTTAGGAAGAACAGTTCATGCGTAAATGCACGGACACGACTGGAAACTCCATTTTTCAATCTTTCAAGAACCATAACTCCTGAACGGTAAAAGTCAAAATCGCCATTATTGGACTTGATCTCCATTTTGTCATCAATAACAACATATTAAAATTTGGAAAGCTTAGGTAGAACAGTTCATGCGTAAATGCAGGGACACGACTGGAAACTCCATTTTTCAATCTTTCAAGAACCATAACTCCTGAACGGTAAAAGTCAAAATCGCCATTATTGAACTTGACCTTCATTTAGTTGTCAGTAACAACATATTAAAATTTTAAAAGCTTTGGTTGAACGGTTCATGAGTTAATGCACGGACAACATTTGATTCCCGCCCGCCCGCCCGACCGACCGACCGCCCGCCCGACCGACCGCCCGCCCGACCGCCCGCCCGCCGTACATCCCCAAATCAATAACCGACATTTTTGTCACAAAAATCCGGTTAAAAATGGTTAAAAATTGACTATAAAGGGCAATAACTCCTAAACGGGTCAACTGACCATTTTGGTCATGTTGACTTCTTTGTAGATCTTACTTTGCTGAACATTATTGCTGTTTACAGTTTACCTCTATCTATAATAATATTCAAGATAATAACCAAAATCAGCAAAATTTCCTCAAAATTACCAATTCAGGGGCAGCAACCCAACAACCGATTGACCGATTCATCTGAAAATTTCAGGGCAGATAGATCTTGACCTGATAAACATTTTTACCCCATGTCAGATTTGCTCTAAATGCTTTGGTTTTTGAGTTATAAGCCAAAAACTGCATTTAACCCCTATGTTCTATTTTTAGCCGTGGCGGCCATCTTGGTTGGTTGACCGGGTCACGCCACACATTTTTTAAACTAGATACCCCAATGATGATTGTGGCCAAGTTTGGTTTGATTTGGCCCAGTAGTTTCAGAGGAGAAGATTTTTGTAAAAGTTAACGACGACGGACGACGGACGACGGACGACGACGACGGACGCAAAGTGATGGGAATAGCTCACTTGGCCCTTCGGGCCAGGTGAGCTAAAAAGATGTGTGCACTTTCATAACTAAAACTATATAAAATTTACTGTAAACTAGAGGTTCTAAAGAGCCTGTGTCGCTCACCTTGGTCTATGGGCATATTAAACAAAGGACACAAATGGATTCATGACAAAATTGTATTTTGGTGATGGTGATGTGTTTGAAGTTCTTACTTTACTGAACGATTTTGCTTCTTACAATTATATCTATAATGAACTTTGCCCATTAGTAACAGAGAACTATATTTGGTAAAAATTTACATAAATTTACCAAATTAATGAAAATTGTTAAAAATTGACTAAAAAGGGCAATAACTCCTTAAGGGGTCAATTGACCATTTAGGTCATGTTGACTTATTTGTAGATCTTACTTTGCTGAACATTATTGCTGTTTACAGTTTATCGCTATCTATAATAGTATTCAAGATAACCAAAAACGGCAAAATTTCTTTAAAAATTACCAATTGGAGGGCAGCAACCCAACAACCAGTTGTCCAATTCATCAGAAAAATTCAGGGCAGATAGATATTGACTTGATTAACAATTAAACTTCTTGTCAGATTTGCTCTAGATGCTTTGGTTTCATAGTTATAAGCCAAAAACTGCATTTTACCCCTATGTTCTATTTTTAGCCGTGGCGGCCATCTTGGTTGAATGGCCAGGTCATCGGACACATTTTTCAAACTAGATACCCCAAAGATGATTGTGGCCTAGTAGTTTCAGTGGAGATTTTGTAAAAGATTACTTAGATTTATGAAAAATGGTTAAAGATTGACTATAAAGGGCAATAACTCCTAAACGGGTCAACTGACCATTTTGGTCATGTTGACTTATTTGTAGATCTTCCTTTGCTGAACATTATTGCTGTTAATCTCTATCTATAATAATATTCAAGATAATAACCAAAAACAGCAAAATTTCCTCAAAATTACCAATTCAGGGGCAGCAACCCAACAACCGATTGACCGATTCATCTGAAAATTTCAGGGCAGATAGATCTTGACCTGATAAACATTTTTATTCCATGTCAGATTTCCTCAAAATGCTTTGGTTTTTGAGTTATAAGCCAAAAACTGCATTTTACCCCTATGTTCTATTTTTAGCGGTGGCGGCCATCTTGGTTGGTTGACCAGGTCACGCCACACATTTTTTAAACTAGATACCCCAAAGATGATTGTGGCCAAGTTTGGATTAATTTGGCCCAGTAGTTTCAGAGGAGAAGATTTTTGTAAAAGATTACTTTAATTTACGAAAAATGGTTAAAAATTGACTATAAAGGGCAATAACTCCTAAACGGGTCAACTGACCATTTTGGTCATGTTGACTTATTTGTAGATCTTACTTTGCTGAACATTATTGCTGTTTACAGTTTATCTCTATCTATAATAATATTCAAGATAATAACCAAAAACAGCAAAATTTCCTCAAAATTACCAATTCAGGGGCAGCAACCCAACAACCGATTGACCGATTCATCTGAAAATTTCAGGGCAGATAGATCTTGACCTGATAAACATTTTTATCCCACGTCAGATTTCCTCAAAATGCTTTGGTTTTTGAGTTATAAGCCAAAAACTGCATTTTACCCCTTTGTTCTATTTTTAGCCGTGGCGGCCATCTTGGTTGGTTGACCAGGTCACGCCACACATTTTTTAAACTAGATACCCCAAAGATGATTGTGGCCAAGTTTGGATTAATTTGGCCCAGTAGTTTCAGAGGAGAAGATTTTTGTAAAAGATTACTTTAATTAACGAAAAATGGTTAAAAATTGACTATAAAGGGCAATAACTCCTAAACGGGTCAACTGACCATTTTGGTCATGTTGACTTATTTGTAGATCTTACTTTGCTGAACATTATTGCTGTTTACAGTTTATCTCTATCTATAATAATATTCAAGATAATAACCAAAAACAGCAAAATTTCCTCAAAATTACCAATTCAGGGGCAGCAACCCAACAACCGATTGACCGATTCATCTGAAAATTTCAGGGGAGATAGATCTTGACCTGATAAACATTTTTACCCCATGTCAGATTTGCTCTAAATGCTTTGGTTTTTGAGTTATAAGCCAAAAACTGCATTTTACCCCTATGTTCTATTTTTAGCCGTGGCGGCCATCTTGGTCGGTTGACCGGGTCACGCCACACATTTTTTAAACTAGATACCCCAATGATGATTGTGGCCAAGTTTGGTTTGATTTGGCCCAGTAGTTTCAGAGGAGAAGATTTTTGTAAAAGTTAACGACGACGGACGCAGGACGACGACGGACGACGGACGCCGGACGCAAAGTGATGGGAAAAGCTCACTTGGCCCTTCGGGCCAGGTGAGCTAAAAATCTGAATGACATCAAATCTAGTTCCAAATAATAGAAATATAGAACATTTATTCTTCATTCTGATATTTAAAATGCTGTAAGATATTTGTCATTTCATGATTTTATATTTGTTACCTATTTAAATATAGTTGTTGTCAGAAATTATTCTTTTTTAACATTTTCATGTGAATAATTGTTGTACTGGTTATTAGTTTTTTAACATTATGATGTGAATGTAGCTAAAAAACAGTGAGACCTGTATAAATCAACTCCCATGTGAACAAGAAACCTGTCCAAAACAATGTTTATGCATACCCGTAGCCAGGGGGGGTTCAGGGAGTTCAGACGAACCCCCCCCCCCCCCCCCCCCCCCCTTTAAAAACAAAAAAGCACTGTTAAAGTCAACGTTTTGTTCGAATTGTGACTGTTGAAGTCGAGTTTGTGAATCCAAATACCCCCCCCTTGGAAATTCCTGGCTACGGGCCTGCTATGTCAACAAAAATCATGTCTATATCATCCCATCTGTGAACATTTTACCTGTCTAAAACAACTCATGTCTATATCATCCCATCTGTGAACATTTTACCTGTCTAAAACAACTCATGTCTATATCATCCCATCTGTGAACATTTTACCTGTCTAAAACAACTCATGTCTATATCATCCCATCTGTGAACATTTTACCTGTCTAAAACAACTCATGTCTATATCATCCCATCTGTGAACATTTTACCTGTCTAAAACAACTCATGTCTATATCATCCCATCTGTGAACATTTTACCTGTCTAAAACAACTCATGTCTATATCATCCCATCTGTGAACATTTTACCTGTCTTAAACAATTCATGAGAACAAGAAAAGTATAAACTGCACTGTTGTTTCAAAACATATTTTTTTTCAGCATTTTTGTATTTAATTCATTTACAGTTTTCATAAGACTTGGTTTGATTAAGAGCTTAATATCCTCTATAGACAGGTGGTTTATTGCTGAAGTCCTTTATTTTAACCTCTACATGTTCTGTAGAGTTGTGTCACTGGATGGATGCATATTCATATTTGACATATACTCCAATCTCATTTTATTCCTAAACAAAAATTCTGTGTTTAAACATTGTTGTAACACAAATTATACAATCACCTGCTTAATATACCCTGACGCTTCACTCATAATGGGGTTGTTTTTATACAGGTTTCACTGTACTTGTTGTCAGTTTCTAATTAAGTTATTTAAGATTGTTAGTATGCCTAATTGCATTTACTTATCTGTGATATTTTTAAATGGTCAACTATATTAAAACTATGATTATATTACAGTTTATTTTTTCATCTTCAAATGGTAAAATAATCAGTCGTATTTAGAGAAAATAAGTTCTTCCATATATATGCAAGCATTGAATTAAGACAATTTTAATATAACGGATATTACTTATATTTTTACCATAGCAAACCCCTCTTTTCCACAAATGCCAGATATTTTTATTAATGAAGCATGTTTTCAAAATGTTTGGTCCCTTTAATAGTAGTCAAAATTAGTATCTAAAACTATAATGAAACAATCAAAACAAACAATGCTTAAATTCCATCCAAGAAAACCAGGAATCAATAAATTGATATCTAATAAATATCAGGAATTTTCTTTCATTTTCCCATAATGCAACAAATTCTGTATTTTTGACTGTAAGGACTGATCAATTGACCATTTCACAAAGTTAAACAAAACTGTTATAGGTATTAGTAGTGATATTTTAAACTGTTTTAGTTAGATTTATCATTAAAATTCAATACAAATATACATTCTGTTTATTTTATACAACCACTGCAAAAATACAACCTGGAGATGCATAAAAGATGAAATTGGCTGTTTATACATCCAATATGCAAGGGAAATAACTCAACACAACTGCCACAACAAAGTCCAATGGTCTGTACGCTATCTACTGCAGATACTGCCATGCCAAAGTATTTATTGGATATAAATTTTCTAGGGCTTAAAAACCTTAAATTTAACACCCAATTTCTTCTTCATGATTTCTGGAAAATTGTTCTGTGTCAGAAGTAAATCTGGTATTAAAGTACCGGAAAATAAAGTATTTTTTTCCATAAATTAACAAATAAAAATTGGCTGAATGATACTACATGTATTTCATGTTTCATACCTGTCAACTGACCCGTATTCTACGGGTGTGACCCGAGATTTTCACAATTCTGAGGGATCACCCGGAACACCCGCCGGGTCATTGAAATAACCCGGGAATTCAAAAAATGACCCGATTTCACCCGTATTTCTTAGCCTTGAGATTGATTTCATAAGTGATATTCCTTTGAAATACCAGCAAATTTGTAATTCTTCCATGAACAGGAAGTTCATCTAGCTATGTAAACTGTCAAATTAAGTGACCCATTAATTGCATGGCTTCACTTGACAGCTTTGGTGTTAAACACACTGTTAATTAACACCAATTACCTTAGCTTTAGGTCGTAAATAAATTGCACCCGTCTGGTCAATTGGTTTACAAACTGAACTAGAGTTACTTCCCCTTATTTGCCACCATTCAAAATTATTCCTTATATTTACGTTTTATGGGTGAAAAAGATCAAATCATAAAAATATAAAATTCAAATACATATTGAAAAATAACTTTTCATTATTTTTATACCTTTATACATTTTTTTTTAAAAAGTTGAAAATTATTTTTTACATTTATACTTCCTTTAACTGTATGACTATATTTTTTCATAGTTTAATTTCCTTGTTTAATGGAAAATGTTAAGGTTAAAGGCTACATAGTCATTAGTCTCAAACATTTAAGAATTACATTAAATTCTAGTGCTTGATGATTGTAGTATTTATTCTCAAGAAGTAAAGCACATAAGACTGAGTTACACAAATTTATAAAAATCTTTAAAAGTGCAATGAAATAATATTTAATATGATTTAAAATGACTTAACAAAGTGAACATGCATTGATGTTTTGGTATCTTTGATATACGTTATAAGAAAATGTACCATAAATACTGAAATTCAGCTCGAAAAAGTTTGTACGCGTTATGACCTGAGATTTGATTCTTCAATGCAGGTCATGACCTGCATTTTCATCATCACAGGTTGACAGGTATGATGTTTAAGTGGCAAATATTACATATATATTTAGAAGATAATTACCTTTATGATTAATAATTTCAGTTGAAACAAGGGATCTCAATAGATGAGATTTTTGTCAACTTAATACTTAATCATACAAGGCAGTGCGACACAAAGCTTCTATGAATGCTATTCATCAAAGTACACCATTATGTCATCATTACAGCGTGAATTATTCTAACAATTTTTTCATTCTTCAAAACTTGGCCATATATTAGAAAGAGAGGAGCAAAAGATACCAGAGGAACAGAACTGTCAAACTCATTAATCGAAAATAAACTGACAATGAGTCAGATCATTCACTTAACATTTACCTCTGGTGCATCTGAAGGACCTGTCAGATTAGTGGTATGATCGTCTGGTCTGAAGATAGCATATCCTTCTTGTACAAGCTTGTCATTGTAACAGACATCCTCTTCTCCTGAAGTGTCTACCAGAACAAGGGACATTACTCTATCCTAAATACAAAAATATATTATGCATAATAAGAATATGTCCTTAGGACATTATGTCCCATTTATGCCATCCTTTCATGTAAGGCAAATTGTGAAATAGGGGTCAAATCATCTGTTATTTTATTTATTGATTGATCATTGGTGCTTAATACAATTTTCAGCACCCTTCGCTTTAGCATGGTGAAGGAAGCAGAGTGCTGGGAGAAATCTGCAAATCATAGTCAATAAAGATTGGAGTCGAATACACCTGTCACAAGCATGGGTTAAAACTCACAACCTCAGTATTGACAGGCTAGTGATTGCCGCAGGTGAACTACTTAGCCACCTCTGCCCTTTTTAATTTGGCATATCATATACCGGTATAAAGTTTTTTAGCTTTGTATCGATCTAATGAATTAAGCGCATAACTAATTTTTAAAGTGTATTCTTATGTTGTGCTGTTACACCTCAGTTCCAGGTTAGGTGAGGCTTTGGGTGCTGCAAACTTGTTTAACTCAGCCACACTTTTGATTCTGTGTATCATATTTTTTTTGTTTATTGTTTTGTTAATAAATCAGGCTTTTAGTTTTCTTGTTTGAACTATTAAACATTTGTCATTTTTGGCCTTTTTAACGTGTTAAACACTGCACCTTGACCTATAATTGCTATATCCACATAATTTGAACTTTGGTGGAAAGTTTTCTGATTGGCAATCATGCCACATCTTTTAATATTTTCTTGACTGAACGACAGGTAAACAGTTATATATCTCCCAACTGCTTAGTAGCAAGGGCTAAATAAAATATCTTAGTTTTAATTTGTGTTTACCTTTTCTTTTGTTGCTAATGCCACCAGTGGTTTATTTATACACATGGAAAGTAGTTTGTTTCTTGCATTCATTGTCCATTTCTAAAAAAGAAATGTCCTTATCAAACAATATAATTGAACATAAGTAAAAGTTGATAGGCAATTAAAGAACCTTAGTGAGCACGCTCACATACCCCACGTCCCCACATTGTCATTGGAGAAATTAAATAAATATAAGAAAAAAAAATTGTATAAGAAAAAATACTGAACAATAATTTCCTGTCAATATACACATCTACATAGTATGTTCATATTATCTACAAAATTTCATGAAATTCTGTTGTGTGTTTTCAGAGGAGTTGAGATGACAAACTGTTGCAGAAGTACATTGAAGCAAATAAGTTCAAAGGGGCTTAACTCCTAGAAAAAATACTGAACAATAATTTCCTGTCAATATACACATCTACATAGTATGTTCATATTATCTACAAAATTTCATGAAATTCTGTTGTGTGTTTTCAGAGGAGTTGAGATGACAAACTGTTGTAGAAGTACATTGAAGCAAATAAGTTCAAAGGGGCATAACTCCTAGAAAAAAAATTGAATCGTAATTTCCTGTTGATATGCACATCTACATAGTATGTCCTTATTATCTACAAAGTTTCATGAAATTCTGTTGTGTGGTTTGAGAGGAGTTGAGATGACAAACTGTTGAAGTAGTACCTAAAGCAAATAAGTTCAAAGAGGTGTAACTCCTAGAAAAAAAATTGAATCGTGATTTCCTGTCGATATGCACATCTACATAGTATGTTCTTATTATCTGAAAAGGTTTCATGAAATTCTGTTATGTAGTTTCAGAGGAGTTGCGATGACAAACTGTTGCAGTAGTGCATTGAAGCAAATAAGTTCAAAGGGGCGTAACTCCTAGAAAAAAATTGAATCGCAATTTCCCGTCGATATGCACAACTACATAGTATGTCCTTATTATCTGTAAAGGTTTTGTGAAATTCTGTTGTGTGGTTTGAGAGGAGTTGCGATGACAAACTGTTGCAGTAGTACATTAAAGTAAATAAGTTCAAAGGGGCGTAACTCCTAGAAAAAAAAATTGAATCGTAATTTCCTGTCGATATGCACAACTACATAGTATGTCCTTATTATCTGAAAAGGTTTCGTGAAATTCTGTTGTGTGGTTTAAGAGGAGTTGCGATGACAAAAACAGGACTGACGGATGGACAGACGAACAGGTCAAAAACATTATACCCTCCGCAACTTCGTTGCGTGGGGTATAATAAGTAAGTTGTTAAGCTTACCATTATTAGATTTGATTTCAAATATAAAGAATCGCGGATTTGTTGTTACACAGAAAAAATGCAAGAAATACATTACATTCAGTAATGAAATTAACATACAGAACATGAAGAAGAAATGAGATAGATCTGAAAATTATCACACCAATAAACAAAATAAGGCAAAGTACCCAATATAAAGAAGGTATTATCTGTATTGGCTTACAAAAAAAATGAAGTTAATTTCTAATACATGCATAAATGCCACAGACTAACATGTATATTTCAAACAGCAAGTGAAGATACAGCAACCTGTAAAGGTGTCCCATGATTTAGCTTTAGTACTTATATGAACCTTGGTACACAAAATGTCAAACAGTTGTATTTTGTATTTGCTGTGACAAATACATGTATGACTAAAGTGTGTTACAGATAGAAAGACATCAGATGGAATTACTACTTGACAGATAAACAGACATACAGATAGAATGACTACTTGACAGACAGACAAACATACAGATAGAATGACTACTTGACAGACAGACAAACATAGATAGAATGACTACTTGACAGACAGACAAACATACAGATAGAATGACTACTTGACAGACAGACAAACATACAGACAGAATGACTACTTGACAGACAGACAAACATATAGATAGAATGACTACTTGACAGACAGACACATACAGATAGAATGACTACTTGACAGACAAACATACAGATAGAATGACTACTTGACAGACAGACAAACATATTGACAGACAGAGGTAAAGCTGTGTATAACAAGTGTTACATGAAATATTCTGCAACCTTGAAATTCTTTAAGTGAACCAACAGCTGAATTGGTGATTGTGTGATAAGGCTAAACCATGTTGATACCATTAGGTACAAAAGACTACAACACTCAAATATTTTTACCACATTAGGCCAATTAAAATTAATTGATAGATTTTCATCCCCGCCCGCCCCGATTTTTTTTATTTTTGAAAAAAATTACGATTTCCGGATTTTGTTCATTTCCGTTACCGGTAACCGTCGATATTTCGTTTCGTGTAAAACTTCCTGTTTCAATTTCGGTTTTCGTATTTCTTAGAGTATTCTAACTGAATGATTACAATGTAAGTCGATATATTCTGCTGATCTATGATGACAACATCATTTACCGAGAATAAAGATTGATTACGAGAAGGGCGTGAAATATTCGGGTAACGAGTAATACGCTGTGTCCAAGAACGCAAATCGCCGTACACTACGTCACAAATGACACAAATGTTTGTGAGTAAAACACCTTGGGTTTATTTTATTTATAAAATGTCTTTGGACAAGAAATTTGGACTGTGAAGGAAACTCAAAAGCGTCAGAATCGTGAAACACATTTGACTGGAATAAAGAAATTGACACAAGCATGAACTTTTTAGATTAATGAGCGTATATTGAGTTCAGAAAAACAACAAACATATGCAATTTTTTTTATTATTATTAATTTTTAACAGCAAGCTCTTAGAAATAAATTTAGCCATGCCTTTCGTTTTTTGTAAAAAAAAAACCAGCAAACATCCTCTGTACCAATACCCACGATAGAGTCATTAAACAACTTTATCATGTTCTACATTGTAATTATATTTGCATCTTGCATATTAAGGACCAACTCTATTATTTCAACACTGTTTGAGTTTTTATTTTATTCTGTACTTATCGTACTCATGTTGCATACCAATGTATTTGCTTCACTTTATTAGGACAACAAAACATAGCTGAGAAATCAAAATACATTTGATGTAGGTAGTCCAACTGAAGAGAGCATTTCTTCACATTTCTGCTGTTTACTATAGAATAGGTTTCTAAAGCGGCAATTACATGTAGAACAGTGGTTGCCAATCAGAGATATATATTTACGAATTTAAAAAAGCGGCAAAAGCATATGGAGTAAATGTGTCTCAATATTGATACGTTACTCTAGAGCTAGCTCAAAGTAGGCTGATTTTGTTGAACGATGAATACTGCTTTCTCAAAAGTTGCTACGACAGGGCTATGAATCATCAAATTAAGGTCATCACTCAATTTTATGGTTGCCATTATGAGCTGATTGGCCATTTTGACAAAAGTGTGTCAGAAATCATATCTCAGTGATATTCTTCCTCAGTCACAACAACCTTCCATCATTTATACCGAACTGAACAAAGAAATAACATGACGGGTGCCGTATACGGTGCAAGAAATGCTTACCCTTCCGGAGCACCTGATTTCATTCCTGGTTTTTAGTGGAGTTTGTGTTGTTTCCTACTTATTATTTGTAACTGTTGATGTAAATGTCTTTTGGTTTTATGAGTTTTTGGTTACTCCTTGGTTTTGATTGTTATTGTCTTATACACAATACCTTATGGATGTATTTACATGATATAAGCTTATTATTACACTTGCATATATGATTGAATAACACGTGACAAGAAGGTTTTATATGAAATAAAATTTAAAAAATAAAATCCTCCCACCCGCCCCATTTTTTTCAAAAATTTGGATGAAAATCTACTAATTAATTTTAGTTGGCCTTACAATGGTTTTATTGGTCATCATGTTTCACCAGCAAGCATTGTGCCTTCAGGCCTAGTATAAACATAAAATAAAACAGTGAAGGACACATTTTCGGTTATTCCTCAACTTTGTAAATGATGTCTGATTTTAATAATTGTTTAGAGACCAAAATATGATTGAGAGATTCTTTATTTCTATTAAGGTGGTACCTAACACTACAGGGAGATAACTCTGTAAATTCAACTAAACGTTTTAATTACGTTGTGATGTTAAGGGAATATTAAGCTTCTCAATGATCAAAATAAGTGTGTGTCAAACTGCTATATAACCAGTGTAATTTTCCTGATAAAACCGTTCGTTCATATTTTTTGAAATTTTTATGTGGAAATTTTTATATTTTTGTCAAAGTGTCAAAGCAAATACTTTGTCAAAATTTTATGAAAATTAAACCAGCCAAATTAATTTTAGTGAAGGTGTCACTTTAATTTTGAAATGATTTTCAATTGTCCAATCAGACAAGCTTTTGTTTGTTCCAAATGTGGCTTTTACTTCTTTGGCATATGTATCAACTTTTGAAGACAATTTTTTTCAAATTTGCCAGTGTGAGTGTGATAATGAGCAAATTCATTCTTTTGGTTTATCATTATACTAACAGAATAAAATTGTAGATAAACTATTCATGTAAAACTGGTAACTACTTCTTTTCTCTCTTATAATTACCAACACATGCCATGCACATAATTTATTTCACATATTTTGCTATGACATTAATTATTCAATAAACTATACCTGGCCCTCTGGTCCATTTGGTTGTACATTTCCCAGTCTTCCTTGAATTGCCTGAATTGGCAGTTTTAGAAATTTGGACCTAAAAGGTGAAACATAGACATAACATTACAAATTATAGGGAAGGTCTCATACTTCAAATAACAAGGTGAAACAAGGGATTTACATTTCAAATTACAAGGTGAAACAAAGGATTTACATACCAAATTACAAGGTGAAAGAAAGGACAGGGGTTCAAATTAACATTTGGTACTGGAAGGTCCAGGACCTTTGACACCTCAAACTGAAAGGTCCACAGCCTAAGGTCCAGGTCCTACTTTTACTTGAAATATTTCATAACTCAGAAAGATTCAAAATTTATGTGCTTTTGGTGTTAGGTTAGCTGTTTCATTGTCAGTGTCACTGTTGTAAAACATGTTTAATTATACGTGTAATTGTCTTATGTATAATAAAATCACATAATCTTTTTTTTTGTATGTGGATGGTGTTACTGTTGGTGGGTGTGTTGTCTTGTAGTTTTTACTATGATATAAAGGGCTTTATGTATCTCTTTTTTATATTGTTCATTTTTGGGTACACAATTTAAGTAGCAGTTCAAATTCAAAAATATTTATTTGGTTCCTCCATGAAAATAAATTTAGAAACTTCAAGATTTTACTGGGCGGCCCTTCAAAACTTAGAAGAAATTACCTCTTGGAATTGTAGTAATATGTCTACACTAAAATATCTATATGAAATATCAACAAATAAATGTTAACTTTCTTTCAAATTAAACGTCCGTCGGGCGTAACTAGTAACCAAAACAAAGATCTGATTGCAATAGTGGAAGGTCGCAGACCTCGGACCACCGCTAATTTGAACCCCTGAAGGATTCACATTTCAAATTACAAGGTGAAACAAAGGATTCACATTTCAGACTACATTGGGGAAACAAAGTATTCACATTTGAAATTACAAGGTGAAACAAAGGATTCACATTTCATACTACATTGGGAAACAAAGTATTCACATTTCAAATTACAAGGTGAAACAAAGGATTCACATTTGAAATTACAAGATGAAACAACAGATACACATGGATTAAATATCCAACATAATATACAGAGGACAGAACGGTTAGTTTGAAGACATGCTCTCTATTTATTTATATGTTAAGACATTTACCTGAGTAAGCGTAAATTTTTTCTGTGGACACTACATGTATTTCCATAATCTACAAAATACACCTACAAAAGACATAGAAGCACAATAAAATATAAGTTGTAGCCAGCAAACCCTTATTCACTTATTCTGTCAAGCATTAAAGATGATAAGTTATTCATTACAGATCAGGTATATTTGTCATAAAAATAGAGGGAACTATGTTTCTCTTTACTCTACTCTGTGTTTGATTGTCTATGTCGGAAGGTAAATGACATCCACATGGACAATAGATGTTAGTAAATGGTTGACTTGAAGGGCTGTGTCTGTAATGGCTGTACGATATTCCAATACCGTATCAAATCTTCTCTAAAATGCATTGTTCTAACAAGTTTGCAGGAAAGTACATCTTTTACTGATATGTTCCATTAACAAAAAGGTGAATCAGAATCTGATTACCCTGCTGGTGCAATCAATATAAACCCCTTGCTCAGTCTTTGGTTTTCTATATAAAGTTTTATATACTTTTGTTTGTCTTTTGGTAATGCCATGGCAATATCATTTCAGTTTCAACTTGTATAATTAATCCAGGTACTGGGGATTCATCTATTTTCATGGAATCCAATTTTCGTGGATTGCAGAAAACTTCCCTTTTTCGTGGATACAAAGTCTGCATTCAACCTGATTGAAAATTTGTTATTTGTTGAACATTTAAATTTTGTGGTTCAACTATACCTACAAATACACCTAAAATTTGTATCCCAACGAATAACAATGAATCCACAGTAATCTACTAAGTCACATAAAAGCAGCTTAAGGTGGCTCGGGTGTCTTCCTCCATCTTGGATTTTGAAAAAGCAGATAATTTTGGTCTAGATATTTGATGAAATGTGCAAATTTTCAGAGTTGTATGAAATTTATGTAAAATACTTTTGATATAAATGTAGAAAATTGTGTGTTTTATCATAGTTACAGCTGTAATTTCTCAAAAACATCTTGTTTGTGTTTGATTAGATTTTTTTCAACTTTGCCAAATAAGGGGAGATAACTCAGATAAAGTCATTTTTATAATGGAAAGTGTTATGAATTCACATATTTTGATATGTAGCAAGAAAATAAGTTCGGTGACCCCATTTTTTCTTTTTCTTATCTGAAAGCATGTTATAAGAGCAATATTCTCACATTTTATCTTAAAGTTCTGATATAACGTTTTCTTTTTATCACACAAAATTTTATTTTCCATGCATAAACTATACAAAATCTGACAATTTTGCACAACTTGTAGCGTGAAAAAAAGTCAGGTGACCCATACTTTTTAATACATTTTTTAAAAAGCATGACAAAAACTTGATTAAGACGCCCTAGCCACCTTAATGACTGAACAAGGTTACAACAGTTACTTAACAGAACACACACTCAAATAATTGAGCTATAATAACCTGTGCCTGATGTCCTATCTCCAGCTTGGTTACAATACATCTATGGTAGTTATCATCCTCAGGGAATACAGCGGCTACAACAAGTCCAACCACTAATAATTCATCTGGTATCTTGTATGTATTACCTTCAGCTGTTTTATAACAGTATCTGTAAAAGCAAAGAACAATAGTCTAATATTATAACTTTGAAATAAACAAGCAAGGACACACAAGCTGCTATGACTCAACTGCTTAACTGATTATAACTGAATAATATATTGAAAGTCTTAAAACTAATGGTTTTAGTATAAGTATCACATAAACTTAATTACCCAGTATTATTAATGAAAATGGGGTCAAGGTCACATTAACCCTGTCAATCTGACATGTTAACCTTACAAAAAGTTCCATTCACCATAATTATGTAGCTGATCCATTGCTTACAGTTTCTGAGTAAAGGACCTTTTCTTAATTCATGATTTCAGGATTAACCTTATCTTTTGATGAACACTTAAATTCAAACTTCAATAATACCAACATAATATTAGTACTCCACAAATATCAATAAATCTATAAAATCAGAATCAATACAATAATGTCACCTACTCCAACTGGTTCATCACTTTCTCTAATGCTACTGTAGTCTTCTTGGATCTGACTTGGAACCAGAATAGGCCAGGAGAAACAATATTCGAGACAAAGACTTCAAAATATTCTCCTAATTGTGGTAATTCCAAATGTCTATAGCAGGCACCTGGTAAGATTGCGTCTTCTGGTAGTGTACTTTTAGCAACTTCCTAAAATAAGATGCATACCTTTCATTCTAAAATATTATTATTACATGATGTGTATTCACCATACTTAAATATTTAAATTTCAATTTTACCCTTTTATCAATAGCAACCCGTTACATTAAGGCAATACTCGCAAGGAAATAAGAATACAAAAGATAGTAATTTGCTTTAAAATATTTGTATAAAATAGCCAACGATTAATTTTCATTTTACAAAACTCTTGAGATAGTCTAGCATCAGTTCTATATTCATATTATGTGACTAAGAATTAATATTAATAATTCCACCCATAAACATTTTATGATAGTATTTCCAGCCTTCAGGATAAAATTTTGAGACCACAAGCCTGAAACTCAATTTATAAAAAAAATCTTAGTTGGATTTTGTTTTACATGTTGAGAAGAATTTTAAAATCCTTGACTTCGTGTTTAAGCTTGAAGACTGTATTTATGAATATATCTTTTCAAATCTTGTTCTTTTTAAAGATAAAATGGATTAGACTTTGTAATAAAATGATTGGCAAGGAGAAAACAGGCTGTAAAAAATAGGGCCGATCAAGTTCCTAGAACACAACTAATCATCATTTTTGCCTGAGCATCCCCCCATAAAAAAACAACCAATTTCAAGCTTCAAGTCACAAACCTCAGGTTCTGGTAGGTATTTTAGCTTATCTGTTCTTTGAGGAGTAGTGGTATCCAATGGTAACACCATAATGATTCCTATAAATAAATTATTATCTTATTTTTTCCAATCATCTTGAAGTCAACAAATGGTCTAGAATGATTTACAATGGCCATACCAAATGTATTAATAATAGAACTTGCACACAGTTATCATACTTAGCATATCACCTGTGGTAGATCAAAATTTAAAGTTATCTGACAGTTCAGAAAATTGATAAAAAGTTTCAATTTACCACGGTCTAGGTGTTCAGTTGTTGCTTAGAAAAAAGTGACTTAGTTATTGGTGAGACAAACAGATGTGGAAAGACAAGTTTAATGCAATGTAGCCTAAATTCCTAAAGCGTTTTGTTCACAATTCATTTATTTTTTATTATGTACCTTCAAAATTTTCATCTATTTTTGAAGGTACCAATTTTCGTGGATTGAAGAAAACTTGCATTTAGCGTGGATATTTTATTTTGTTGTTTTGCCAAAGTCTGCATACATTCTTTAAGTAATTTTGTAATTTATTGAATATTTAAATTTGTAGTTCCTCATTACCCATGAAATCCACAAAAATTAGTATTCCACAAATATTAATGAATCCATAATATCTCACTTACCATCTCCTTTATACTTAAACTGTAACAATGTGTCCGTCAATGACAACAAAAATCTTTCAACAGAGCCAAAACCCAACTCTTCTACTGGTAAACTATCACCTATCAATTTCTGAAATTAAAACAGTTGTTATTTAAATGTGAAAACATTCTTGGTTAGCAACTTGCAAATTACTTACAATTTTCCAAATGATGCCTTTACAATATCTCAATAAAGTAAAGCAGTTCAGCATTTACTATATAACTTCAGTCTGTTTTTGCTGTCATCCGTAGTAATTGTTTAATTATCCAGTCATTTGAAAAAGTAAGACAGTACACCAACTCTATTGAATTGTGACATTGGGTGTAAACTAGTTGTGTGTGTACTTACTGCATCCAATGTTAGTTCTTATCTCTATAGTGGAGATTTGTCTCTTCAGCCATCAAACCACACTTTTGTATTTTAATTTAGAAGAACAGGATTTGTAGTCTTCCTTTTTAATTTGCAGTAATTCTTTATTTTTCTTTTAAATTGTTCCCTCTATTTGTTTGACAATAGTTGCATAAAACTGTTTTGACATTGTTCAATACTGACATATTTTTACTAATTACCTGATAAAATGCCAAGAAATCTTTTAATGGAATTCCCTCTTTTCGACACATGACAACTTGTCTAATTTTTTCTTTCAATTCTGGATCAGCACCTTTTTGACTATTATGACGTTTCCTTTCTCTCTCTATTATGGTTTTATCTGCATCATCACGGTCTATAATATAATCAAATAAATAATTTAATACTGTGGATTCATTATTATTTTTTGGATATCAATTTTTGTTGGTTTCGTGGGTATAAGTGAACCATGAATTCAAATGTTCAACCAATAACATATTTTCATTAGGCTTTGAATAGAGAGAGAATGGCAAAACCTCAAAATCAAATATTCATGTATATGCAAGTCTTTAGCAATGCACGAAAATTGATAGCCACGAAAATATATGAATCCACAGTATTACTGCTTTACAAAGTAGATTTATATATCAATGAGCCTAATCCAATGAAGCACTAGTTTTCAGAAACCTAATCTGCAGTTGTCATAAGAAGTTTGTGCTAGTGATAAATCTTTTACATGTTTGAAAGTCTATCAAATTTATCCACAGCTTATTTTACGACTCAAATTCAGAAAACAAGTTAGGAGAGTCATACTTGACAGTCATAATCGATTTAAAATGCATTAGCTAAGATCTTTAAAAAAAAAAAAATCAAATCCATGAATATCTATGAACATGAATATGACAACAATGCCCTTTAATAAACTGAAATTTAATATAATGGTGACTGATTTGAATAAGTTCCAGAGCTATGTAGCCTGAACACTATTTGTAATTATATGCTTTATAATTTTGGTGGCATGTGGAGAATATTTACCCTTTTCAGGTGATTTTCTAGGAACTCTAGCATCATACAATAACCAGTCTCCTTTGGATACAGGTCGTTCTATCAAAATCTGGTCAGGAAAGGAATTACAATAACTCTATCACACTCATGTATCCTAGGTCTTTAAAATTGAGGAGTTTACTGTATTTCATCTGAAATGAAAAGTATTCAAATATGGATACATAGCTTGGTATCGTACATGTATCTCAATTACAAGGCAAATGTTGATTTACCAAAGTAACATATTAGGCCACTTTTGATTGATACCAGAGATTACTGATTAAATAAATGCTAGAGGCCATCTTTACATTGGTAAAATTGATAGGCTGAACATGCTTAAGCAGGTTTGTTAATTGCTAAAACCCTACAAACAACTAATAATTTGTGGTACTGTGGATTTCTCATTATAGAGGTATTTACACTTGCATGCAAATTTGTCAGCTATTACATAAATTCACACAAATTCCCGTTCGATTTAACATCACAATTTAAAAACTTTAATCTCACAATTAAAAAGTGATTATTGTTTGACATTACAAGGTCATTCAGAGCAGATATAAGTTCATTTAGAGATAAAATTCAACTAAATTCCAAAAGTGTAAATGAATTTATTTGTGGGCTACCGATTTGCTTCATGGGTTTCAATGTTCATCAAAGAACATATATACTCTATATGTATTGAGACTATATCAAATATCCAAGAAAATATAATTTTTCCTCATTCCATAAATGTATTTTCTTTGACAAGGAGTTTTATCAAATTCAACATCTTAGAGATCACCATATCAGCTCAGAAAATCACCAAGCTCTAAATGGTTCTGGGTCTAGGGTTTAGATTTTCACTTAATCTTCTTCTTTTTCAATATTAATTTATCAGAACCCATGAATGTTCAGGCTATCTTTCCGAAATAACCATTGTAAAAAAGTAGAGGACACACAAAAATGTAAGGCTCTGTTGGAAACGCTGCTTTATACAAACCTTGTACAAGAAAGGTAACTGACTAGCCCATATACCATCTGGTTTTTCAGCAAGCAACTGAAAGCATACAATGTTTAGTTAAATTTTCATACAAGAGTGCACACACTGAAATGTCTCGCCTTCTTTACTAATCATTGATATTATGTTGATAGTCCTAAGTAAAAAGCTTTATTACAACTGTCACATTAACGTTACATTAACCAAGATAACTAAACAAAGACCAATGAACCATGAAAATGAGGTCAAGGTCATTTGAACCATGCCAGGCAGACATGTACAGCTAACAATGCTTCCATAAAACAAATATAGTTAACCTAATACTTATAGTTTAAGAAAAATAGACCAAAACAAAAAAACTTAACACTGAGCAATGAACCGTGAAAATGAGGTCAAGGTCCTGCGCGACTAATATATAAATCATAAAATATTTCCATACACTAAATATAGTTGACCTATGGCGTATAGTATCAGATAAAAAGACCAAAACTGAAAAACTTAACTTTGACCACTGAACCATGAAAATGAGGTCAAGGTCAAATGACATCTGTCCGCTAGACATGTTCACCTTACAATCATTCCATACAACAAATATAGTAGACCTATTGCATAAAGTATGAGAAAAACAGACCAAAACACAAAAACTTAACTATAACCACTGAACCATGAAAATGAGGTCAAGGTAAGATGACACCTGCCAGTTGGACATGTACACCTTACAGTCCTTCCATACACCCAATATACTAGCCCTATTGCTTATAGTATCTGAGATATGGACTTGACCACCAAAACTTAACCTTGTTCACTGAGCCATGAAATGAGGTCGAGGTCAAGTGAAAACTGTCTGACGGGCATGAGGACCTTGCAAGGTACGCACATACCAAATATAGTTATCCTATTACTTATAATAAGAGAGAATTCAACATTACAAAAAATCTGAACTTTTTTTTCAAGTGGTCACTGAACCATGAAAATGAGGTCAAGGACATTGGACATGTGACTGACGGAAACTTCGTAACATGAGGCATCTATATACAAAGTATGAAGCATCCAGGTCTTCCACCTTCTAAAATATAAAGAAGTGAGCTAACACCGCCGCCGGATCACTATCCCTATGTCGAGCTTTCTGCAACATAAGTTGCAGGCTCGACAATAAACTAGACACATACACAAACACAATGATTTTAGCATTGTAATATAACAGATAAAGTATAGTTGTTTATTTTATTATACTACTGTCCTGTCATTTATCATTTGTTTTTAGACTAGCTGCTATATATATTTTTCTTCAATCCAGCCAAAACAATTATATCTTAGGGGCATTTACTCCAAAACAAGGTTAACTTTTCAATTTTGCTCCTATTTAGTTTCGAAACAATAGAAAGGAACTGCTAAAAAGGTAAAAAAAAAAAACTACAAAATAAGTTGGCAAATTTATTTCCAAAATTTGAAAATAGATAGAACTTGTTTTGCTAATATTTTTACTATTGTCAGTTTTTTCTTTAATTTCTGTCATGTCTGTAGTTAAACAAACATTAGGCAAAACTGTTGTTTGGCAATTTTTTTTTTAAATTAAAGACAATGCTGTAATGTTGGTTGGAACTTGGTAGTTGACATCCTACAAATTAAGCAGACAAACTTTGGTTTCAATCCATTAAGGAAAAGATTTTTTGAGAGAAAAGTTCATGGATGACAGAAGAGGGACACAATTTGATGGCAAATATTCATAATTATCCTTTGGTTTTGGGCAAGGTGAGCTAAAAGAAGACCCATTAAGCAAACTTCTGCCAATTGAATCTAATCAAATTATTGGCAGTTTTGTGATAATGTCTATCAAACATTTTGTCAGATACATTGTCAGAGCCTAGGCCTAAATTAATATATTGTTTGTTTCCCCAATCGCGACCCTGTCAAAGAAGGTGGGGGTAAGGTGGGTAGGGAAATAATTTTATTTTTTCCAAAGAGCTGGAACAATATCAGTCAATTCGACAAGCCTGAAAATCAAAAATGAATAAAATAATATTTGTCTTAGGTTTTACAATTTTATGAGTAGCACCATTTTTGTAGGGTCGGTCGTGATTGGTGAAACAAACAATATTTTATTTTATGCCCTATCCGACCAATGGAAATGTGTCCTACATGTCAGATGATCAGACAGATTATAAGATCTATTTTTAAAAATATACAACTAACATCTCTTAACTCTGTCTGCAGTAGTTTTGTTCCATCATTGGGTTCTGTTTCAAGACAACATTCTAGATCTATTTCTGGTTCATTGGAATTATAACTAGATTCACTTTCTCTACCTACAGATGCTTGATCTCCACCGCTAGCACTTCTCTTCATTCCTGAAATCATAAACAGTAATCATGGTGACAAATGTATCAGATAAATAAGATCTACTTGCTATATATATGAATGAAAATCAATTATGGTAAAAAATTGTACCAGATAAATAAGATCTATTTAATATCATACATGCCAAGTGACATGATATTCGCGTGTAATACACGCTTTTTCAACGGTTTACACGCAAGGATTTTGTCACATGGCGTGCACACGCTTTTCAATACTTTACACGCAATTACATGCTTTTTCGTTCTTTTAATTTTTTGGTCGTTAGTGATATCGCTATTCTCTGTTTTTTTCCTTATTCGGCAATAAATACCGACAAAGTCGAAGTAATTGTTTGGCTGCCATATTGTTTATTTTTCTATATGGACAAACAGTAAAAGGTAAGTAGTTTGTGATTAGTTTTAACGATTTTGTGTCTTTCTTTCAAATTCACTTTAATGGGGAAACGTGCACAGAAAGAGGTCGCTTTCAGGGCCTGTACCGTCATCTAAAGCGCCAATTGTTAAGCCAAAACAATGTGTACGTACCAAGATTCAAGATTTATAATTTATATTTTGGTCGAGTGACAAGTAAGTAATGCATTGTGCATTCTATGTTGCAATGACAAAAAACAATATATGTGAGAGGAGAAATACAATGTAGCTATTTGATTAAGTATTAAAACATGTTTATTTAATGGAAATTAAATTTATAAAACATTTTTTTTTTTCAATTTCAGTTTCAGTTTCAAATCTATTCAACAGATTTCTACAGGCCATGGGGATGACCGAAAATATCACAGAACAGTTGGATCAGCTCTCATAGTACCAGCTATCTTCTGATGAACTACCCAGTTTTGACCAGGCAATAGCAATGGGAGCAATGGCAAAGATAATAGATGACATTTTACATTGCCAAAAAAAAAAAACATTATGACATTCTTTCAAATCTTGATAAAGCTAATTCAGTCAAATATATATTAATTCCTACTGTGGGAGAGCATTTTCCATTATATAAAGAAATTGACACTGAATTCTAACCAGAACTTGACTATGTTACATTTATATTGTGTGCTGTTATTAAATAAATGTAACTAAACTTGAAACTGGCAGTTGTTTTGAATATGTGATTAGTGGTGGTGCTTTAAAAGCAACATAACAGACCACTGTTGAATACAATAAAAGTTTACAGTAGAATAAATATTGTTTTTTATATTAACAAATTTGTATGTGAAATTATGAACATTACCAAGTCCACATCTATGTCACGCGTTTTCACACGCTTTTTGACATGTCATGACATGATTTCCCATTGTCAGAGGTTGGCAAGTATGTTTAATATATATATTAATCATATGTAAGGATAATCATTTATACATGTGTTTATACATGTATAAGGCATGTGACACAATCAAAAGCAAAGATTTCTTTTTCATTTTCATTAATGTCTTTCATTTTGTTTCAAATTCCTAAACTTTCATACAAGTCTTCCAAGTCTACTGTAAACAAGATTACAAGACTGACCTCATTTCAATAATAATTTGAACCCCTGCAACACCTTAGAAGTAACATTAGTTTAAGGTTTAATCTAATTGCACTTTAAGGGAAAGACCAATGGCACTAATTTGATGAAAGAGAAAGTATTATAAACATTATATTGCAGCCTATGAGCATGATGAGGTTCATAATCATGATAATAAATATACATGTAGGAACTTGTGATTTAATATGTAACCTAATTATGAGACTCTCACACTTAAGACTGTATAATAGGGCTCTTCACGGTTAGTTCGGCCATATTGGATAGGGGGCAGATTTTCATAATAGAGGTAAAAATGGTATGAAAAATACGGGAAAACATCATTAAAAAAGAGCTGTTGCTTGGAAACACACATAGGATTTCCCACACTTTCATACCATTTCCACCTCCTTCCAAAAAATCTGCCCCCTATCCAATATGGCCGAACTAACCGTGAGGAGCCCTATTCAATCTCTCTTGGTTGTGATATATCCCTCAATTTTTTTCTTTTAAACAGATTGTTTTCTCTTTTCAAATTTTGTATATCATAACATTTTTGCTATAGTTTTAATAGTTAAATACAAATTCCAACTACCTCTCCCTCTTCCTCTGACTGGCTTTTGTTGAGCAGTGGTTTCAGGTCTTCCTGTTTCAACTTTATATGGCAAGGTGCTGTTGTATTGTTGTGGTGTTTCTACAATGGCTTGTCTTTGGTCATACTGCATAGACCAACCATCTGGGGGTTTGTTTTGTGGACTTAAAGTTCTTTCTTCTGGTTTGTGTCCTCTTTTTCTCCAATTGCCTTCAGGTGCTTTCATATGTACAGGCAAAACTCTCCACTCTCCACCTTGAAATTCTTTAAGTAAAACACATTCAGGAATAGAATATAAAAGTTCTTTAATAGACACAAAGCCAAGTCTATTAAATGAAAACATTGAACCAAAGCGCTTCGAATAAGCAGTATCTAAATGAGTTAATGGTAAGCCATTGGAATAAGATCTAAATAATTCTGAGATGTTGTCTTTTATATAACGTGGCAAAGAAGGTGTAACTTTATATTGCTGTCTTCTAGGAGGTGGCCCTCTCCTCATTGTGGCATATTTGTTTTTGTTTGGAATTTTTTGTTTAGACACAAGTTTTGCAATGTGGCGGGTTGTGTCATCTGGGATAACTTCAAGACACATCATTCCCTTTCTATAAGTAATATGTAAAACATCTGTCATGTCTCTTAACAGGTCTTCAAGATTGGAGTACCCAAGTTCCCTAAAGGGAATAGGTTTGTCCATGAACTGATGAAAATCTCTCCTTAGTTCATCAATTGTCAGGGCTGCAGGACTTGACATCAATAAGGCCCTAATCTCCTTGGCAATTTCATGCCTTTTATTTGCAATGTCAGTCATATTGTTGAGTGTTTATTTTCAGTTCTTTCGCGCCAGCCTATCAAAAATAAGTTTTGCTAACTTCCATGTGGTTGTAGAAAAATTATGTCCTACTGGTTCCCACACTGAAATGCAAAAAAATACTGATTTAGGACTAAAATTATACTATGATTTTTATTTTAAATGCAAAATTTCAAGTAAATGATATTATTTATTGAATAGACAAATCTTAATTTAAGTCGGAGACCTTGTTTTATATGTTCATTTCTGTACACTAGGAATGGAAATCTTTATTTTAGCAATTATGATCTGGTTTACTGTTTTAAAAATGTTTCCTTTCCCCGGTCTCACTAATTAGCGACAACAAGAATTTTAGCGACAACAAGCGTCAACAAGCGACAACAAGCGACACCAAGAATTATTTTAGCGACAACAAGCGACAAGAAACTATTTAGCGACAACAAAACATTTTTTTTTTAATTAAAATAAATTATTGCAAAAAAAGATAAAAGAATATGCAAAAGAAAATAATTTTAGCGACAAGAAAGATAAAATTGATAGAAAAAATGAAACATTATTTACATATTTATTTTATCATTTATTATGTATAACAGCTAGTATTACGTTTAATTATTGTATTATGATATTACTTTAAAGTTTTCCTTGTGTTATAGAATATATTATTTATCTTATAATTTGTTTTTTAAAACTCAACTTTTCGTTTATTTATACTTTGACTTTGATGAAAACAGATACATCCATTATCTTATACATATTCTTCATATTTAGAAATAAAAAAAAGAAGCTCAATCTCTTTCTTCTTCACAAATGTTTAATATATACTAATATAAACTTCACAATATCTTTCTTCCTCACAAATGTTTCATTTCTTCGTCTATCTTTATAATAAAACATTTAAATTAAACATATCTGCTCGTAAATTAAAAAAAAAATCTTGACATACAAATTTCTTTATATCTAATATTTAATATTTAATAAAAAAAAAATGTTTTCTTGTCGCTAAATAGTCTTCTTGTCGCTTGTTGTCGCTAAAATAATTTTTGTTGTCGCTTCTTGTCGCTTGTTGACGCTTGTTGTCGCTTCTTGACGCTTGTTGTCGCTAATTAGTGAGACCCCCTTTCCCTATCGATACTTTCCTCGATTTTGTTATGTACGGGTACCAACACAACTTATACAATGACAACATCGGGAAGAACTGTGATAAATGCATTTCGATTTACATTACTACGATGTCTGAATGAATTGAAGAGAAGAAAATTACATCCACGTGAATGCGTTCCACATCATGAAAATACATCAAAATTTTCCAGGTATGCAAAAATGCAATTGATAGGAAGGGTAGCATGAAAATGTGGAAAATACAACTAAACAACTGACCTGTTGCCAGTGTTGGTGTTGGGCTACTGTATTTTCATAAACTATATGTCTAAAGGAAGGAACTGTTTTGCTGCTAAGCTAATAGTTATTTGCAGCAAAGCTGAGTCGTTTAGTAATGACAAACTTCAAATTATACCAAACAACTATAAAGTATAAAAATAGTATTTGACAAAAAAATAAATGAATAAAGTCCTATATAAAACGAATCCATGATATCTCGGCCTATAACAAAATCGGACTATAACAAACTCGGCCTCCGGAAATCGGACTATAACAAACTCGGACTACTAGAAGAATTTAAGTATAATGTTGGTTGTTAAAAAAATACGTTAACAAGATATATTTAAAAATAAAAACACCAAAAAAAATCTTTTTGATATTTATATTGAAAATTTACCAC
>CM034353.1:67767776-67992400 GCA_019925275.1 Mytilus edulis
TGATTTAAGTAAACCACAGAAGTAAGATTGGGATTGATTTTGTGGGTTGTGGTCCCAACAGTTTATAAAGGGGTCCAAATAATCTTTTTTTCTAGTTTCCAATAACTTGCGTGTAATGTATGGATCATTCTGGAATTCTGGAATTAGGGGGCAAAAATTCAGTGCTCCAAAACAAGCCATTAACTTTAGACTATTTCCATATATTTTTTTTTTTTTACTAATTTAGAGAACTTATACCATATTAATATCTGAGTAAATTTATTTACCTTTAAAGTAACAGATAACTGTATGGTATTTTACGCTCCGACGGCATCAGTTGGGGATTTGATGGTCGCAAATTTATTTTCGATTTATGAGTTTGACTGACCCTCTGATATCTTTCGTCTCTCTTTTGTATTGATGGTAACATTTTACATGGAGGTATATATTTTTTTAGTCTGATTTTTTCCAGACAATGTGCAATCATAGTATCAGTTTAGTTTATCGACACAATCAGTCAAACAATTTTTTTTTTTAATTTAAAAGGCCTAGGTTATCTTAATATTTATTTTATTATTATTATCTAAAATAAAAATGATAGTGTCTTTTTAATGATGTGACAAACAAGGGTCATACCTAATGAAAAGTTGAGCATTTTATTATAAGTCAACGTGTTAATTATATACTCAAACGGTCATGACCATACGAGAATGGTCAAAATAGCAATATGGTCCGGAACATACACATCAATGTTTATATTTAGACCGAAGTAAATTTGGTTTGACAATCAAACAATCCCTGTTAAAACACGCGGACGTGACAGAAGACACCATTATGTAGCGTCAACAGTCAGCTAGAAAGTCCTGGACATGAAACACACACAAAACTAGAAGAGGAGAAAACAATAAACAAAAAGCGAGTATAACAAACAGCGACACAAAGCCAGGCAAGAAACCAGTCATTCCTGGTGATGTGGAGACACAAATGATAAAGAAGGTTATGGGTCTCCCTGAGCAAGGATTTGGTATTAGTCGTCAGCAGATGTTGGGCAGAGCTGCTACTGTGTGTAGTCAATTAAAACTGAAGAACAATTTCAAAGATGGGGTCCCTGTAATGGACTGGCTCGCGGTTCTGCGTCGTAGACATCCCGTTCTTGTGTTACGCAAACCAGAAAAATTAGCCACCGTCGGCTCTAGAATGCTTAATCCCATCAAGGTTGGGAGATCTTTTAAAGATTTGTATGAATATAGTAAAGATATGTCTCCTACAGAAATCTGGAACATGGATGAGACAAACCTCAACATGGAGCATCGTCCAGTAAAGGTATTGGCATCCGTTGGTGCCAGGAGTGTGCCTGGTAGAACCGGTAACACTAGGGAAGGGGTGACTGTCCTTCCATGTGTAAATGCTGCTGGTGAAAAAATTCCGCCTCTATTAATTGTAAGAGGGAAAACTGAGCGATCCCTTAGGTCGTTTAATACCCATGAGGGACCTCCTGGTGCAAAATGGACATACCAACCAAAGGGTTGGATGATTGACTCAATAGGAGTAGAGTGGTTTAGGAAAATCTTTCTTCCCAACTGTGGTACCAAACGGGCCGATCTAAAATTAGACCATCTTGCGGAAGTGATTGGAAAGTGAAACTAATACAGGCCACAACAATTTCGGCAGGTTTATTATCATAATTGTATGCATTGAATTGAATATTATAAAACCAAAGTGACCGAATGTACCCAGTAAATTTTATTTCATAGAAAGGGTACATTCGGACAGAGTGAAAGGTATTTAATTCCGTTGATAATGATGAGAATGGTTTTAAACAGATATGTTATTGAAAACGGTAATAATTGGCAATACAAAAGGATACGTTTCAGGTTAATACTTCTCGGATGTTCTTCAGAAATAATGAAAAAGCAACAGTGATATTTTGAAGTTTCTGTATTCTAAGTTTTTGAAAAATGGCGCCTTGTCACATGATTTTGCATTACAGCTATTTTGACCAATAATTTGTTCTGTACTGTTACATGTAATTTGGGTGACAGCAAGTAGAAAGGAAAAGACGTATGATTAGCTGTTACAAAAGATTAAACTTCTTTTGATTGGACGAATATCTATTTTTTATTTCTTTAGTAAACAAAATGTCCGAATGTACCCAAGTGTCCGAATATACCCAGTCTTCCCCTAAATAATGGATCGAAATATTTGGTAAACTATTTTGTTTAACATAGCTTGTATGGGACTATGGTTTGAGTCCAGATATATATGTTTTTTTATACTAGATAATTTACCATTTAAGTCCATAGCACTCTCAGTCTAGAAGAAAGACAGTATATTTTGTTTTGTGACGTCAAAATTTTTCGGGAACCTGTGTGATATTCAGTAATGGCGGACAATTAGCGATAAGGTGTATTGCTGAAAGACATAAGCTTCCGTCTTATCATATAGTTTTCTGACGGAAGATACACGTTAATTAACAAGCTTTTTTTAATCTATGTCTCCATATAATATTTGTGGACGGGTTGATTTTATATAAAAACCCAAGACTCGTATACTTACTTCATCTTGGCATCACAAATGGCTTGCACATTCAAGCTGTGGAAATTTTTTTCTGCACACAAAAATCTGCTCATCCTCACGTGGTCTTATTCAACGTTCCGTCAACTGCTCCAACAACATTTGTCATACCAGACATTGTATAAAAATCCTGCTTGATTTCTCTCAAAGAAGGCTGGTCAAGTTGGAATTTTATTTTGTACTTAAGTGTGGCAACCAAACAAATTGTAACTGAGGATATTATCCTGCTAACAAAAGAACGGCTTATTCCATGGATGTCTCCTATCTCGGACAGGAAACCCCCCTTTGCATAGTACCTTAAAGTTGTCAAAACTTGATGCAAAAAGGGGGGGGCAAAGTTTCTAAGTGTTGGTCTCTCTAAATGAGGGGCAGGCACATCTTCCAAGTCAAAAATACTACGTCTATCTAAACGGTATCCGGAAATAAGTTCAATATCATTTAAATTGTCCACAATATTGGTCCCATCTCAGAAGACTCTTTCCCTCCGCAGTGCCCCGCGTTGATTGTGTCTGAGTATAAGTAATGCGACGGCCATCTTTGCGGACGCTGCGATTAATCTGCGATAGGTTCAAGTACACGCCAATGACGTACGCGATTTGCACGCAATGTACGACCATCGCAAAGTACGTTTGGTTAACGTTCAAACGTACGCTAACGATCGTTTTATGAAACGGCAGCTAGGTCTGTTTAATTTCATTTAAGGTTTATTTATGTACCCTTCTGTAGCCATTTTTGTACGAATTTTTCAAACCTCAATTGTATCAAAACTAAAGATATAATAAATAATAGAGATAGGACATTTAGTACATGTTCCAAGGGGAAACTTGATACAAAGCATTATTTTTTACTGTTTATTTGCATTTGATAGAAAAAGGGGATTTTGTGGCAAATAAATCAAAATTTTTATAGAAAATCCACAGCCTTTAATACAGAGATTTTTGTTATAAAATTTGAAACATAAATTACTCACTTGATTTTCTATGATGTGCTAGTGTTTATTTTTTACAAAAAGTTCTAAGTAACCTGTAAATTCGAAAACACCTCGTGCTGAGTCACTAAAGTCGAGCGCACCCTAAAAGGTGTACTTGATTTTGGTCATATTTATACTTGTCTTAACCACAGGGACTCGGTTAGCAGATTAAAATTTTGTAAATCAATGTTTTTAATTTATTTTTTATTATTTCCTGTCTATTTGCATTACTATATTAACATATTTAAAGTTGCCATCACTATTTCTTTGTTTTCTGGCAATGTGCAGTTTACTATCCATATCCTTATACTGAAAAAACCTAAAGGGATCTAAGTCGCCATCTTGGATTGCCTTCCCTACTTTAGATAAAAAATAATTAAAAATATTAATCAATTACTATATACCTTACAACAGCCCTCATTTTCTTCCGAAATTATTCTTCTATCACATGCATATATTGATTTGTGGATTAACAGAACCATTACGCAGCTTCAGTTGCATTTGTGTCAGAATATTCAAATTTCCCGGCGAAAGCAACGTATCATTCGGAAACTTCCGGGTTGGTGCGTTTACCACAACGATAAATCCTTATAAACAGACGAGTGCTGTCCCCTGATTTATTATTACATATCGAGCGCAAAATAATTAACCATGTTAACGAATAGAACCTTTCTTCAAACGGGGTAACATATAAAATCATTGACTTTTCGTAGACACATCAATAAAATGAAGAAGTTACTTAAATATTGACATGTTCAATGGGATTTATCAGGTTTACTAACAGTACCAGGATATAAAAAAGGGGGAGGGCTGGTTGGTAGATCAACTTAGAGTAATACTTTGAAAAAGTATATCAACTTATCATACATGCATGTATGAAGTTCAATCAGAAGGCCCCTTTTCCATATACATACATACTCCTCTGATTATATAAGTGTTGTACTGCATAAATCCATGATTAGAAAAATATCAGGACGATGTCACAAATACAACACGATAGTTTGGGACAGTCATTTGATATTTTCATTGGGCGGAAGGATAGGAGGATAATCTGATATTGAAAAAATACATGCACTAACTGTTTAAAGCCATTTTTGTTTGATATTTAATTTATATGAAGGATATCTTGGTGTGGCGTAGGTATGAAGTTAGGGGACAGCACTCGTCTGTTTATAAGGATTTATCGTTGTGGTAAACGCACCAACCCGGAAGTTTCCGAATGATACGTTGCTTTCGCCGGGAAATTTGAATATTCTGACACAAATGCAACTGAAGCTGCGTAAGGGTTCTGTTAATCCACAAATCAAAATATGCATGTGATAGAAGAATAATTTCGGAAGAAAATGAAGGCTGTTGTAAGATATATAGTAATTTATTAATATTTTTAATTATTTTTTATCTAAAGTAGGGAAGGCAATCCAAGATGGCGACTTAGATCCCTTTAGGTTTTTTCAGTATAAGGATATGGATAGTAAACTGCACATTGCCAGAAAACAAAGAAATAGTGATGGCAACTTTAAATATGTTAATATAGTAATGCAAATAGACAGGAAATAATAAAAAATAAATTAAAAACATTGATTTACAAAATTTTAATCTGCTAACCGAGTCCCTGTGGTCTTAACCAATAACTACATTTATAAACTTGTTTTAAGGAAATCAATGTTAGCACTGCATGCAATAATCCTATATCTATCAGTCATCAAATTGCCAAATATGAGAGTACAAGGATAAAGGCTGTGGATTTTCTATAAAAATCTTGATTTATTTGCCACAAAGTCCTCTTTTTCTATTAAATGCAATGGAACAGTAAAAAATAATGCTTTGCATCAAGTTTCCCCTTGGAATATGTACAAAATGGCCTATCTCTATTATTCATTATATCTGTAGTTTTGATACAATTGAAGTTTGAAAAGTTCGTACAAAAATGGCGACAGAAGGGTACATAAACCTTAATAAGAATAAATTTTGGAGGATCGAATCGGGCAATCAAATGATTTACCTTTGTTTCACTTTCAATGTTGACATTCTGTTCCTTTAAATAATTAAACACGCACACTATTCATGTGTTATCCATCTCTAGTTAAGGGGTTAAATTGAATTTCACATGAATACGGATTCAATGAAGTCAAATTATTAACTTGCCAGTAAATAATTCATCATGAATGTTTATTAGCTTATTTTGACAGATTTGGATCATACTTCATGCTAATAGCGAATGATTATTTCACTATTTCAAACATGACATTATTATCTATGACAAACAAGACGATTTTAATTTTGAAATTAAAAATTTCCCCCATCTTAGTAGCAAATACCAACTTCACCTGCATATGGGATATAAATTTCACAACTTATTAGTTCAAGAGCTTGCAGCTCCTACTCAGACTTTGTAAAACGTCATCAGAGTCTGAGCAGAAAGTTGATAAACCAGGGTCATGTCGAAGAAAGTTTAGTCCTTTTAAAAAAAAAAGTTCATCGGAAGGTACAAAGACCTTGTTGACAAATATTCCGTATCAACTTCACAAATAATACAAGGATGGTCTTGATGTATAGATTCTGCGTACTGACGTTGTTTAGCATTTTAACAAATTGCATCTTAAAATATTGTTATTTCATTCGTCTTTGTTCCATCATTAATATTACTTTTACTGTTGGATTGTTTTCTGTGATATCCATTTAACGTGGCTCGGTACTTATACATCCCGTCAATGTGGTATTATCTTTAATTTTTGCTGGTATGTTTTTGTATATGCAACTTTTTGAGTTTCGTTGGTTCTTTTAACGCCACTCTGTACTTTGAAACATCCTGTCAGTATGTTATTGTTCTATTTTAAGTCATGTTATATTGCTATTATGAATTAAAAAATACGTAGATCCATAAACGTCAAAATTATTTGATTATGGAATGAAACATGGATTCTTAGGGACGGCATCAAAAGTTCAATGAAGGATAACAAACTTAATTCACATAGTTTTTGTCACTGACCCCCAACACCCCCCTCTTAACTTAATTTGGGATAAGTTGATTGACCAATAGGGATATATGTAAATTCGATTTTAGATTAATAAAACTTGCAGCAATGTTGACCCCCACCCCCAAACTATTTGATTTAAGTTTTTTATCCTACATCGATCTTTTGATGTCGTCCCTTATAAATTCAATAGAACTTTTGGACTATTTTAGATTTCGGTCTATTTCTGAAACTAATTCTTACATACTTTTGATTGTTTAACCCTGTATGCTAACATTGCCCATGTGAAATTTTATAGTTGTTTTGTATAAACATTAAACGACAAAAATATGTGACGTTTTAACACGTCAGACACGCGAAATTGTTTCTTTTAAAATTGTAACACTGATGACTGCTGTACCCGTATTTTGACTATTTTATTTATTAGTGAGTCTGTTTAGTTCACGCATCATAGTAAATAAAACGGAATTTGATGACACTGTCGTACAAACTGAGAGGTGTATCGCTACAAAACCAGGTTTAATCCACCATTTTCTATATTTGAAAATGCCTGTATCAAGTGAGGAATATGACAGTTGTTGTCCATTCGTTTTTGATGTGTTTGTCATTTGATTTTGCCAAGTATAAGGGACTTTCCGATTTGATTTCCCCTGAATTTAGTATTATTGTGATTTTACTTTTCACTCTCATTAATGATTGATTAAAAAAAAATCATATTTTACATTATCCCAGACAGAAAATCCTAGTCGTATTAGACACAACTTTTGGTCCTCGATGCTTTTCAACTTTGTACTTGTTTTGGCTTTCAAACTTTTGTATCTGGGCGTCACTAGTAAGTCTTGTGTGGACAAAACGCACTTCTGGCGTTTTAAAAATTTTTAACTTTGTTGCCTTTTGTTAGCTATTTCTCGTGTGTTTCATTTTAACGTTGTGTTTCCGTTGTGTCGTTTCTTTTCTTTTATTTTTGAGTATGTATTCACATTACTATAAGACGTGTCACGGTACTTATCTATCCCAAATTCATGTAGTTGGTTTTGATGTTATATTTGTTATTCTCATAGGATTTTGTCTAATGCTTAGTCCGTTTCTGTGTGTGTGTGTAACATTTTAATGGTGTGTCGTTGTTCCCCTCTTATATGTAATGCGTTTCCCTCAGTTTTAGTTTGAAACCCCGATTTAGTTTTTTGTCCATGAATTTATGAGTTTTGAACAGCGGTATACTACTGTTGCCTTTATTTGGAACTTTTGGTCCTCAATGCTCGTCAACTTTGTACTTGTATTGGCTTACGAACTTTTTTTCTGGAGAAAACAAGGAAAAATATGAAGAGAAAAAATTACGATAAGACAACCACCGACATGTCGACTCAAAATATCTTGGCGTTTGGATCTTTCAATCATCCCCCCCTTTTCTCTCCAAAAACATATTCTTCCTTAGATAGATTGTCATGTTCCATTGTTGAACCATCAACGACATCTTTTGGGGAAAGCCGAATACATGTTCAATAGCTAGTTACATTTTTTTTTTATCTGAATAACACTTTAGTGCATGCAAACGTTGATTTCTCAAACGTTAACAAAGGGCGTCAGAAAAGATTAGTTCGTTGCTAAATGTGAACAGTTGGAAAGTCACGGTTTGATCCCAACTCTAACAACAACAATTGAGTCACTCGACCTGCAAAAACAATGTTTCTTTTAATAAACAAGGAGTAAATGAAGAACTAAAAATTGATAAAACTTATGAATAACATCATTTTGCTCTAATCTGTTGCTTTTACATAATTTAGCTCTGTTTAAATCGTATAATAAAATTAACGGTACCAATTTTCTTGCACCAGATGCGCATTTCGACAATACATGTCTCTTCAGTGATGCTCGTGGCCAAAATATTTGCAATCCAAAGCTTATATAAGAGATGAAGAGCTATAATCCAAAGTCCAAAAGTATAGCCAAATCCGTGAAAGGAATCAGAGCTTTGCATGAGGGAGATACATATCTTTATTTAAAATAATTTCTAATATTTTGTAACAGCAAATTTTAATAACACAATAAATCCGTATTTTCATACATTTTCTTTTATTGTGCCTTTTTAATATAAGGGAATTGCTCATCTGATTGTTAAAGGTTTAACAGGTTCGTATAGATTTTTACATTTTGGTTCTTTGGTCTCTGTAGTGATCCTTATTTGTATGCCTTTTAAACCTTTACATTTATGGTTAAAAGTTGTAAAGATATACTCAAATACAGTTGGTATGTAACATATTATTTGGTTGTAATCTAAAACAAGAGATTGAACATAGGTGTTTTTGAAACAGTAAAGTTTGAAATAATGTCATTTAAAAAAAAAAGTTTCATGCATAATCATTATTAAGAAAAAAAAAGCTTTTGATTTACTATTTTGCAGTTTACATTTTGTATATCCTTTACTTATATGTGTGTCTTTGCTTATTGTAATTAATAGTACAGTTTGTTATAAAGAAAGGCAACAGTAGTATACCACTGTTCAAAACTCATAAATCCATGGACAAAAAACAAAATCGGGGTAACAAACTAAAACCGAGGGAAACGCATTAAATATAAGAGGAGAACAACGACATGACACTAAAATGTAACACACATAGACAAAATCCCACGAGAATAACAAATATAACATATATATATAACATCAAAACCAAATACATGAATTTGGGATAGACAAGTACCGTGACACGTCTTATCGCAATGTGAATTTACACTCAAAAATAAGAGAAAACGAACGACACAACGTTATAATGTAATACACACAGAAACGAACTATAATATAACAATGGCCATATTCCTGACTTGGTACAGGGCATTTTTAAAGGAAAAAATGGTGGGTTGAACCTGGTTTTGTGGCATGCCAAACCTCGCACTTTTATGGCTAAAGCATTAATGATATCTGACAATCAATACCAGTGTACAGTTATATGTCATTGCTGTCCATATTTTATTTTAGGTATTAAGGTGTATTATTTTCTTGGACTATTAAGGTGTATTATTTTCTTAGGCTATTTTCAATCTCGGTCTATTTCTGATGTTTATTCTTACATACTTTTGATTTTTTGATATGCTAACGTTGCCTTATGTAAATTTTATAATTGATTGTATACACATTGAACGACAAATTTATGTGACGTATACAATTTTCTGACGTCAGACACTCAAAATCAATGAACGTGTTTGTAGATCGATGTTTTTGTTTTATGATGACTGATAGTGGAATTAACTATTTGTGGATTCTTATAAATTCTATATATAACTTTTAGACTATTTTCAATCTCGGTCTATTTCTGATATTTATTCTTACATACTTTTGATTTTTTAACCCTGTATGCTAAATAGTTATCAAAGGTACCAGGATTATAATTTAGTACGCCAGACGCGCGTTTCGTCTACATAAGACTCATCAGTGACGCTCATATCAAAATATTCATAAAGCCAAACAAGTACAAAGTTGAAGAGCATTGAGGATCCAAAATTCCAAAAAGTTGTGCCAAATACGGCTAAGGTAATCTATGCCTGGGATAAGAAAATCCAAAATCCTTAGTTTTTCGATAATTCAAAGTTTTGTAACAGGAAATTTATTAAAATGACCACATTATTGATATTCATGTCAACACCACTGGGCTGGTGATACCCTAACATTGCCTATGTAAATTTTAAAATTGTTTGCATGCACATTGAACGACAAATTTATGTGACGTATTAAAAAATTTCTGACGTCAGACACTCAAATCAATGAATGTGTTTGTAGATAGATGTATTTGTGTTCTGTTAAATTGTTCCTTTTAAAATTGTTAAACGATGATGACTGATGTACCCATATTTTGACTATTTCATTTATTGTGTTTAGTTTACGCATCAAAGTAAATATAACGGAATTTGATGAGACAGTCATCAAAGTGAGAGGGTTAGCGCTATAAATCCAGGTTTAATCCACCATTTTCTACATTTGAAAATGCCTGTACCAAGTCAGGAATATGACAGTTCTTGTCCATTCGTTTTGATGCGTTTTGTTGTTTAATTTTGCCATGTAATTATGGACTTTCCGAATTGATTTTCCTCTTAAGTTCAGTATTTTTGTGATCTTACTCTTTAGTGACCTCTTTCCCTTCCTCTTTCCCTTAATATCTACCGTTTATTCCGTATGAACAGCAAATTGTTATAAACACACTATTGTTTTTTGTTTCTTTTTTGAGTACTTAGGGCACATTATTGGTCTCTTTTTTCAATAGATACTTAACTAAAAATGAAATGATACACTGATTAAACTTTAACTTTACATAATCATTAACACCACATATATACATTGCCTTTCCAAATATGGAGCAGGATCTGCTTATCCTTGCGGAGCACCTGAGATCACCCCTAGTTTTTTGGTGGGGATCGTGTTGTTTATTCTTTTGTTTTCTATGTTGTGTTATGTGTGCTGTTGTTTGTTTGTCTTTTTCATTTTTAGCCATGGCGTTGTCAGTTTGCTTTAGATTTATGAGTTTGACTGTCCCTTTGATATCTTTTGTCATTCTTTTCCACTTACATAGACATATGTTGTTGACACCGCCTGTGTTATAATTTCATCCATTTGTAAGAAAGAGGACAGTATGTTGAAATCGAGAATAGTTTTCTGTAGTATCCCATATTATAGACAAGCAAGACTCAGATTTCATTTCCAATTCATATTCAATAGGATTTAGTAGTTTAACAGGGGAATGTAGGGCTTCGATACCCAGCAACCACGCATCCGTTTAATATGCTTCTGCTGTTGGCATCATCTCATCTTCATTGACCACATGATCCCAAATATTTTTTGTTAACCTTCTCTAAGAAATCTAAAGATTCCTTTGAATAAATGCCAAGTAGGTATATTCATGTGCAACAATAAGAAAACAACCCAAATGCCAACGAGAATTCAAAGACGTCTAGAGGTCAATACACAATTTCAAACAATCGACAAAATAAAACTAAAAGTAAAGCCAATTGTAATATTTTAAAATCAAAATCAAAGATATGATGAAAATTAAAAAAATATTCATCCAGTAAAATACAGAAAATAAACTACCACTATAAGTAAATAAATTGTCTAATTACACTGATTCTTCTTATCCGTTTTTTTGGAAGCAGGAAAGCAACGAATAGATGATATCTCGGAAGGTATGTTTCTTCTTCATGTTTGGTCCATCTGAAAAATAAACACAAGCAGTCATGAATGAATAAATTGGACAAAACAACTGCATCATTTCTTTTTATGCCCCACCTACGATAGTAGAGGGGCATTATGTTTTCTGGTCTGTGCCTCCGTCCGTCCGGTTAAAGTTTTTGGTCGACGTAGTTTTTGATGAAGCTGAAGTCCAATCAACTTGAAACTTAATACACATGTTCCCCATGATATGATCTTTCTAATTTTAATGCCAAATTATAGTTTTGACCCCAATTTCATGGTCCACTGAACAAAGAAAATGATAGTGCAAAGTTCAGGTTAAAGTTTTTGGTCAAGGTAGTTTTTGGTGAAGTTAAAGTTACATCAACTTGAAACTTAGTACACAAGTTCCCTATGATATGATCTTTCTAATTTTTATTCCAAATTAAAGGTTTTACCCCAATTTCACGGTCCACTGAACATAGAAAATGATAGTGGGAGTGGGGCATCCGTGTACTATGGACACATTCTTGTTAGTTTTTAAGAAGCAGGAAAACAAAGAATAGATGATATCTCGGAAGGTGGGTTTCTACTTCATGTTTAGTCCATCTGAAAAATAAGCACAACCAGTTAGAAATATAAATTTGACAAAACTGCATTGTTAACTACAAACTTAATTCCAACGTAAAGCGCATGTCCACTACGATATATTTTTGTATTTTTTTTTAAAGATAACCTCTTATATAAATATAAATTCAAAAATGCATTTGATAATGACGAAAACATTTTAGAAATGTATGTATCACAAAAACATATTGTCCGAAAAAATGATCATATACATTATGAGATAAAAAGAACTTTGGAACTGAGTGAGTTCTATATATATTTGTTATACCTTTTGTTTATCCTCCTCCGTCTGACTTCTATTTTTAACACCGTAATTTAATGTTATTTATTTCTGTTTTTTTTTTTTTTTTTTTAGTTTGGCTATTCTCCTCTATTTTTACCAACGTGAAAAGGTAACTTGTAAAATTTAAAAAAAAAAGTTTCATGCATTGTCATAATTAAGAATAAAAAAGGCTTTTTCATTAACTATTTTGTATATCCTTTAATTTATGTTTGGCTTTGTTTATTGTAATTTTAATAGTTCATTTCACTATTACCATTCATGATATGTGACAAATTAATACAGTTATATGTCATTGCTGGCAATATTTTATTTTAGGCTTTAAGGTGTATTAGTGACCTCTTTCCTTAATATCTACTATTTAATCCGTATGAACAGCAAACTGTTATAAACACACTTGTTTTTTGTTTCTTTTTTTAGTACTTAGTAAAGGCAACAGTAGTATACCAGATGTTCAAAACTCATAAATCCATGGACAAAAAACAAAATCGGGGTAACAAACTAAAACCGAGGGAAACGCATTAAATATAGAGGAGAACAACGACATATCACCGAAACGTAAACACACACAGAAACGGACCAAGCATCAGACAAAACACCACGAGAATAACAAATATAACATAAAAACCAAATACATGAATTTGGGATAGACAAGTACCGTGCCACGTCTTATCTCAATTTCTCAAAAATAAGAGAAAACACAAACGACATTATTGGTCTCTTTCCTCAATATACAAACATTTTTTTCAATAAATACTATAACTAAAAATGAAATGATACACTGATAAAACTTTAACTTTACAACACCACATACATTGCCTTTCCACTTACATAGAAACATTGTAACGGCCGTGGCCTGTCCCGGGGGAGATTCAAGATGTCAAGTACAGAAATACTGAACGTAATTACCGGTGAAATGGCTCTGGGCCTACACTATCTTTCAAGTTATTACAGTTATAAACGTATTGAATGATTATGAAATGTGCTTCTTACCTCTGATTGATACTTGTTGGCATTTTTCTTGGTAGTTTAGCATATATTTTTAGGGATTTAAAAGGTATTTTGCAGCGTTAATGTTACACGACACGGTCTGTGTTGTTATATTGTCGTCAGCCATTATTGTACTGCATCTTGGGATAGCGCAAGTGGCATGACGTCACAGACGTTACCATGCTATTGGCGTTATGCCTTCAATGAACTTTGTGTCGCACCGTGTCGTACTCATTTTAAAACGGAAGTTCGCATCTCTCAGGTGTGTCGTTCTTGGTAAGAACTGACCATGGGGCCCTCAACTGGTTGTTAAATTTTAAAAACCCAGAGGGCCAAATGGCTACATGGTTAAATTTTTTGGCATCGTACAACTTTACTATCCAGCATAGGCCGGGAAATCAACACAGTAATGCAGACGGCCTATCACGCCGACCTTGTACAACATGCAGTTACTGCAGTAGACAAGAAGAGAAGGACGAAAGCAATTCGGAGTCCGATAATATACAAGATCTACGAGTGACAAAGACCGAAAAAGAACCTGAGATCCTTGGTACCGAAGAAGAAGACACAAAGGACAGTGATGAGTCTGAAATGGGTGGATGGGAGAAGTAGAGAAGAAATATCCCGAGCACAGCAGGCAGATAAGATTTTGGAACAGTAATGGAAACTGAAGGACAGTCCAACTCAACCAAAGTGGGAAAGAATTTCGAAACAAAGTCGGGTATTTAAAGTATACTGGTCTCAGTGGGATAGAATTAAATTGACAAATGGTATTTTATACCATGATTGTATTTCAAAAACTAAGGGAGAAATATCCCAGTTACTTTTGCCAGCTTGTTGGCAAGATGAAGTTTTGAGAATGCTTCATGATGACCCTACTGCTGACCATTTTGGTCAACATCGAACCATGGCAAGAGTCTCCAGAAGGTTTTATTGGGTAGACTATAAGTATATTGTCGCCGAATGGTGTAGGACATGTTAAATCTGCGGTTCCCGGAAAGGCCCCCAAAAACATCCCAGAGGTCTGATACAACAATATCTGGTGGGAGCACCATTGGAACGAGTGGCAATTAATATTATTGGCCAATTGCCGAAAACAGAAGGAAACAAATACATACTGGTACTCACTGACTATTTCAGTAGATGGGCTGAAGCTTACCCATTGAAGGGGATTGGTGCCGAAGAAGTCGCGCGCGTCTTTGTGTATCAGTTTATTGCCAGATTCGGCGTCCCAAGACAGATCCATATGGACAAAGGTTCGCAATTGGAATCTAAATTGTTCCGTGAGCTCGGTAAGCGCTTGCGAATCGACAAAACAAGGACCACTGCCATGCATCCTCAAAGCGACGGCATGGTCGAGCGACTGAATCGAACGGTTGAAGATGTGCTCAGCAAGTACGTGGCAAAACATCATAGAGATTAGGACAGGCACCTGCAATTGGCCCTCATGGGTTATAGGTCCTCCGAATATGAAAGTACCGGATTTTCCCCAGACATGTTCATGTTTGGCCGGGAAATAGACCTGCCATTAGATCTTCCTTTCGGACAACCTCCTGCAACCGACGAGACAGAAATAAAAACCGAGGGCGATTACGTGCACGAATTGACTCGAGAATTGTGGAAAGCGCGCGACACTACAATGTTGGGGAACCGGTTTGGATCTTTAATCCATTTAAATCTAAAGGAAAGAGCCCAAAACTTCAATGCCATTGACTGGGTCCATATTTCATAACCGAAGTGTACTCAGATTTAGTCTATAAAACGAGACATTCAGAGTCAAAGGACATCATTATACATCATGACCGATTAAAACCATATCTTGGACAGGTCGATAAATGGCCTGTGATGGAGTCACCAAATCCATCAATCCAGAAATCAGAAGAAGCTGTCCCTGAAAAAGAAGACGAAAATGAACAGTTAGGGACTCGACGTCGTCATAAACCAGCTTATCTCAAAGATTATGTTGAATAATTGAATTGGTTTACTGGCTGTTCATAATTTACCTGTATATACTAGTATGTTGGAATTTTTATTATGTTACTAACCTTTAAACTTTGAACTTCATAGTAGTTTCAGGCAATGCAGTAGGAAGAATCATCATAGCTCTGGTATCATTAATCCCTACCCTAAACGTCGGTTCATGATTAACCCATTATTATATTTTTCTTTTATTTATTTATTAATAGATGAACACAGGTATGGTATGTATGAGGACATACGGGAGTTAAGAAAGTTTGAGGTATGCTCACAACGAGAATAAGACTAGATGTAGGTGGTGCCCATACGATATTTCATCAAATGAGAGGTTCCGTATGAGAGACCACGAGCGGTCTCAGGACTGGTATCGATTCCATCTGGAACAGGCTGCAGAAAGAGAACTCGAGTAAATACAGAAATCATAATAGTAAAAAGGGAGAAAGGAAGAAGCACACAGCTGTTTCAACTATGAAATCCACTGTCAACAAAAGGAGTAGGTCCGGTAAGGACTCATTTTGGCCTCAAATTTCAGTTTCATCTGACGAAAGATTTTGACCATGTTTTAAACACTTAAGTGTCTATTTCACTCAATTCAATTAGTTTATGTGAAAGATTTTAACTGATTAAAGTCATTAAAAACGATCCGATTGAAGCTCAAATATGAAAAATCTCTCAAATATGCCAAAAAACGTCACTTTTCAGATGATTTTTGTCAAAAATGAAAGTGGCCGCATCCGTGTTCATCCACAACCTTTATATATGTTATGTATTATCATAAAATACAACTTACATTGCAATATTAAGGATGAACACGAATGCGGCCACTTTCGTTTTACACGGAAACCGTCTAAAATTTAACTAAAATGATAGAATTTTGAAGATTTCAGTAATTTAGCATGACTTAATGGTGCTACAACCCTATATATGTGTATTGTATTGTCAAAAACAGCCCATATTTATGTAGCAGAAGCATTCAACTGTCCAATAAATAACTAAAAGTTTACATTTTAACAATTTTGTAAAACTGTTATATTTTTGGGCCAAAAAAGGGCCTTACCGGACCTACTCCTTTGTGGCAAGATAGAGGAAGAAATAAAGAAGCTTTTCAACGAAGGAATTCCCAAATATATTGCTAGACCAATTTCTCCACTCATGGAGCCATCGCCAGTGGACACAGAATTCGAAGAGTTGGTGGCCACTAAACTGACGTCAGATAAATAAGACCGGTTATTCAGTGCGCCGAGGAAGAGGGTGGCTACATTTCCAATGCCGCTGGCAGAGAAGAATGACTAAATGGTGGAGTGTGAGAAGGAGAAAGCAGATTCATTGTCTGGTTTCTACAGAAACAAAGGACGAACCCAATGAGAAGGGAATAGGAACAAAAGAACATCGTGGAGATAGAGGAATTAGACGAAGGAAAGAGTGATCGTACAGAAATTAATTATACTACAACAGAAAAAGAGGACCTACCGGCCGAGAAGGATAGAGGAACCGATGAAGAGGGTGCAATGGAGATCGCAGAGATAGGGGAACTAGGAAAAGGAGGGAGTGCAGAAATTAATCACATGACAACAACAATAGAAATCCTGGAGGGAGTGCTACAGAAACTAGAGGAGGATATCCGGTTGGTAGAGATTGACGGCACCCGACCTACCCCGCGATATCTCCCAGCGAAAGTGACGGTAACAGATAGGAAGTATGGCAGGGTTTACGACCATAGGCATTACTTGGTTCCGGAGGAGAAAGACATGTACTGGCATGCCCGCCTTCATCTTATAGTCTGGCGGAAGAGGCCGCATTGCTAAGGCGCCTTAGAGAGGAAGCAAGACGGAAGGGGGTGATCTCAACCACTATTACCCGACGGGTATTCTGGTCTTATAAAGACAGAAAGATGCGAGTTACCCGATGGCACCATTTATTCAATTACCAGCCATTGGGTACCGGAAATACCAATAAAGAGGAGAAATAGCATCGGTACACCAGTAGAGGAAAAGAAAGTGTCCTTTACAGCAACACAGACTGAAACTGGACTTGAGAATACCACAGAAACAGCCGAGAAGGCAATAGATTGTGATATAATTGCCTGCAGATTTTATTAGAGATACAATTGTATAATATATATTTTGGATAAGTTTCAATGTAATTTTAAATTTATAAACAGGTTTAGATAGAAAGGTTGTAAAATCGAATACAAATTATTTATATTTATAGGGATATCTTTTATCACATTGTATTATGGGAAGATTTTGAATTAGTATGTTAGTTTTGAGCTTCGGCTATTAAGGAATAGTTTGGAGACAAACTGTTTTTGTAAAGGGGACATTGTTAACGGCCGCGGCCTGTCCCGGGGGAGATTCAAGTTTAGGAGGGATATTTTTATTATAAAAAAAATTGTCATTGTCAAGTACAGAAATACTGAACGTAATTACCGGTGAAATGGCACTGAACCCACATTATCTTTTTCACGTTGTTACGGTTATAAACGTATTGAATTATCATGAACTGTGCTTATAACCTTTACTTGATACTAGTTGGCAAATTTCTTGGTAGTTTCTTGGCATATATTTTTAGGGATTTAAAAGGTATTTTGTAGCGTTAATGTTGCACGACACGGTCTGTGTTGTTATATTGTCGTCAGCCATTATTGTTGACGTTATTGTATTGCATCTTGGGATAGCGCAGGTGGCATGACGTCACAGACGTTACCATGCTATTGGCGTTATGCCTTTAATGAACTTTGTATCGCACCGTTTCGTACTCATTATAAATACGGAAGTTCGCATCTCTCGGGTTCAGTCTTGTCTTTTCTGGGCACCATATCCAAATTCTTTTGTCGTAATTGTCGTTAAGGTGGGCACAATAAACATTAGTGTTGAAAGTAATTTCGATTCATTTTATCTATAACAATTAATTTATCCTAATAAAGAAAACAGTTAAAGATAATATACTGTCTTAGCTGTGTCTCGAAACGACACGGCCCCGACACTGCTGGAGTGTCATTTCTAGAAAATAGGTTAAATCCCTTTTGGGAAAATAAATACCCGAAATTTGATATAGAGTTGCGTAATTGAAATTAATTCTACTATTACAAGATAATATTTATTATTTGTTAAAGGCCAACAAGGTTTTTTATTTACACACACGAAAATTAATTGCAAGTCCGACACGCTAGTGACACATTTTTGAGCTATCATATTGAATATTTATTACTATATCAGTATAAAGTAGATTGACACTCACAGAGATAATAAACTGTTTATTATACGAACAATCATAATATCAGACATTGATTATTGAGAAATATAATTTTATTGCTAGACTTATTGTGTACTATTTTTGTTAACACCCTTGTGTCTATCATATTTTGATACCAGAGCTAACAAAACAACTGCATCATTCTTTTTAGTTTTTAGTAGTGTTGTCAAATTGAACAGTTTTGATTAACCGGTTACTCGGACAATCTTTCGACCGATTAACTGGTTAACCGATCGTTGAATTGAAGTTTATGGTTTGGCTTGGCTTTGAGCAGTCTGATAAAAGTTTATTTTTGATATCTACTCATCGTGTTTGGGGGTCATAAAGGGTATACATCATATAGTAATATATAAAGTATATAATATAATGGTTGTGTGGCGTTCTAAACTAGATTTTATGAATTGCAAATGATTTTTTTATGAATTGCAAATGATTTTTCGTCTAATCTAAAACAGCTGGGATGTAAAATAGTTATCCCACTCGAACTTGGTGTCAGTGTTAGATCACCCTCCGGCCATCGGGGTGATCTTACACTGACATACCGCGTCCTTGTGGGATAACTATTAATTACCAGCCTGTTTTTTTGTTACCTTTGTTCAATTAATACTTACTTTTAAATTAGATCGTGCCCCGAGCTGATTTAAAAGTTGTCTGTGTGTTAATTAATTTTGTAAAATTGGAGTGTTTTCAAGGTAAACAAATAGTAATCAATATACTGGACAATAGATCTCTCAAATTAATTAGCAAGACTATCATTTTAATAATTAATCAATCATTTCCATTCGCATTTATATCAAATCTATTAACAGGTTAACTAGTTTTTAGGAAGCAGGAAAACAACGAATAGATGATATCTCGGAAGGTGGGTTTCTACTTCATGTATAGTCCATCTGAAAAAATAAGCGCAACCAGTTACAAATATAAATTTGACAAAACTGCATTGTTAACTACAAACTTAATTCCAACGTAAAGCGCATGTCCACCACGATATATTTTTGTATTTTTTTTTTTTTTAAAGATAACCTCTTCTTATACAAATATAAATACAAAACTGCATTTGATAATGACGAAAACATGTTAGAAATGTATGTATCACAAAATCAAATTTTGACAATATACAATATGAGATACTGATTGAGTTCTATATATTTATGTTATACCTTTTGTTTATCCTTCTCCGTCTGACTTCACCGTAATTTAATGTTATTTATTTCTGTTCCCCTCTTTTTAGTTCGGCTATTCTCCTCCGTCTGTCTTCTATTTTTACCAACGTAAAAAGGTTTAATACTTGTAAAATTTTAAAAATAAAGTTTCATGCATTGTCATAATTAAGAATAAAAAAAACTTTTTGATTAATTATTTTGTATATCCTTTAATTATATGTTTGTCTTTGCTTATTGCAATTTTAATAGTTCGTTTCACTATTAACATCAATGATATGTGACAAATCAATACCTGTGTACAGTTATTCGTAATTGCTGTCCATATTTTGGTTTAGGTAATTAAGGTGCATAAGTGACCTATTTCCCTTTGATATCTACCGTTCATTTATGAACAGTAAAGTGTTATTTGACATATCTTGTCATGTGCAAAGACATTGGTTTTTTTTTGTTATACTGGCTATTTCAGGCTAATTTATATATTCATATTGAAAAAAGAGCCTACATCATAACTAAATAAAATGTATGGTCAGTAAATCAATAGCGAAATTAATTTAGTAATGAATTCTAACTATATACTATAACTAAAAATGAAATGATACACTGATAAAACTTTAGATTTACATAATCGTTAACACCACATATATACATTGCCTTTCCACTCACATAGACATCTGTTGTTGCCACAGCCTGTGTTATAATTGCATCCGTTTGTAAGAAAAAGGACAGTATGTTCAACTCAAAAATAGTTTTCTGTAGTATCCAATATTATGGACAAACAAGGCTCAGATTTAAGTACCCATCCATATTCAATAGGATTAGAAGTTTAACAGAGGAATGGAGGGCTTTGTCCCACATATTGGATAACTAGCAACCACGCATCCAGTGATTTTTTATGCTTCTTCTGTTGATGTCATCTCATCTTCATTGACTATACGATCCCAAACGTTTTCTCTTATCTTCTGTGAGAAATCTAAATGAATTTGTAAGTTGTCCTTTTCGTGTGATCTTTGGAGAATGAGAAGGCTTTTTTGGTGAAGGTTGTTTTTAGGAAATGCTGTCCTTCAAAAAGTATAATGTACCAATAAGTCTGTAACATGCAAAATGATCATCGGGATTGGTTTCTGCAAGAGAACCTGTGAATTATATACCTAATATGAAATCAGAGTGTTTCCAAATGTTGGCAAACACATATTTTTTGTAAATCCTCTGTAGAAAGAGAGAAAGGTAAAAGCAATTACTTTTAGTACAATGAATAGATTGTGTAGGCATTTATAAAGGTTTTCAATTGTGTTACAAGAGATAATTTGCTATCTAACTGCTTAATGTGTTCATGTCGAGGTATCTTTTTTTAATAATTTGCTGCCCTTCAGTTGAATGAGAATTGTTTTAGTTTTATGAGAATTTTCAGACTATAATCAGAGGTCAACATATGAAGCCGGTACCTGTATCAGGACTGTAGGACAAAATATTTGTACTCGGAGATGAAGAGGCGTGAAACCATGCTCTGCTATCCCTTTCATCGTGAGTGCTGTTGTCCTTAGAATATTCAAAAATTTCAATCGCCTTCAATCGCCTTCAAGAACACAGATGGCCTTGTCGTCATTGTCACCTTCACAACCCACTGCTGGAACAAAAACAAAATCATGTAACTTTTAAAGTTCTAAAAAATAATTTTAATACTTCGGGTGTTGGCATCAATTCATCTTCATTGACTATACAATCCCAATTTTTTCTCTTATCCTCTTTAAGAAATCTAAATCAATTTGTAGGTTAACCTTTTCGTAGCAATTTTAGTGAAAGGAAAGGCTTTTTGGTGAAGAGATTTTGTCAGGGATTGTTTTCCTAAGCTTTTAACAAATCCAATGTACCATTAAGTCTATAACATGCTAAAAGATCATCGCGATTGGTTTCTACAAGAGAACCTGGGAATTCTGTGCCTGATATTAAATCACAGGGTTTCATAAAGTTGTCAAAAACTATTCTTCTAGTAAATTCTCTGAAGAAAGAGAGGTAGTCACAACCAGTTACAATGAATAGATTGTGTAGGTATTTATGAAGGTTTTCAATTTTATAGCAAGAAATCATTTGAAACCTCACTGCTTAATGTATTCATGTCAAGGTATGTTTTTGAAATAAATTTGCTGTCAATCAAACATTTGTAAAGTAACAAAGTAGACAAACATCATCCATACTCTGCTACCCCCCCCCCCCCCCCCCCCCCCCCCCCCAGTAAGAAACTGGCATATGGAAGTAGGGAAACGTTGAAACAAAGTGGGTGATAATTCGTGATAAACATTCCATCCAAAATAATACCTGTTGTATTAGAACTTGAAAAGGAAAGGCTGTCTGTGTAAAAAGACTTGTAGAGTGATTTCAAGAGGATCACAACACTTGATTCGTCTCCGTTTTTGTCTTCATCAGCAGTACATATAGCTCGAGGCAGTATTATTTAGATGATGCAATTCTTCTACAAGCTTTTCTAATGTTTTTGAATAAGCCTTTTGATTTTTCTTAAACAGTGAATAACCGTTTTATTGTCTTGTACTTTTTATCGTTGGTTGTGTTTTGGAGTGGTTGCAGAAAATGTTTGAAGGTTTCTTCGTCTTCTATGAACCTATATTTTTCTTTAGTCTTTAGATCTACACAACTTTTAAAATCCTCACTCCTTATTTCCAGTAGTTGCGCATGTCGGTTAAATGTTTAGTGTGGATGTTAATCCTGTAAATATCCGGTGTAATGTTGTATTGGTTCCATTTGTTAATAAAGATGATGTCTTGGCTTTTCATGTTTTCCTTTGATGTTTTTTTTAAATCATTTTGCCTGATTGACATTTCCCAATAGTTGAAAATTGATGCTTAATTTAAAGCTGGTTTTTTTCAAATTTTGTAGGGCTTTTGCTCTTAAAGATAATGATAAGAAAGTAGAAGCTTAGGACTGTTTTGTTGTAGAATTCAGTGCTTGTTTGGTTTAAAAAAATTAATTTGCATTGCATGCGTTTCATCTCAAGCTACACGGTTGAATTCGGTGACATTGCTGAACACTGGAAACGCCCCTAAGGAGAAGAAATCTAAAATAGGTTCTGGAAAGGTCAACAAGTCTGCTAAATGATAAGGTACAAATTTAAGATTCTTATCTTCCAGTTCCTTGCTGATCCTTGATCTATTGGAAATATACAGAGCAAAGAGTGAGAGTAATTAGTGTGTATGAAGTTGTCCCAAAATCTGAATGTTTCGTTTTCCTCTCTATTTTGGGAACGCCGGGGTTTGAAATCAGAATCTGAATTAAATTATGATATAAAACTTTGTTATAAGAAAAAAATGGAAACCTCATATAAGAACTCGTTTTCAGTGAAGGAAGCATTAATGTTTGAAAAAAGAGATATAAAATCATTATGAACCTTGGTACATCTTTAGTTTAGAAGATTTTAATCGAGAACCAGCATAAAGAAGTTAAGCTATATCTTTCAGACCTTCCTCATAGGGTATCTTCATTAATACAGAATGGAAACTTTTCAGTATATACCAGTCACAAAGATAAATCAAAAGCCACTTTAATGAAAGTCATTATTCAAATTGTATTTTCATGAGAGTGACGTAGAATTTTCCATCGCCAACCAATACTACATGTTAAACATATTTTCCCCACTTGCATTTTTAATATGATAAATTTTAAAACTTTAGCACTGCATCTTTGTCATCCAGCACTGCAACAAAAATAAGTATTGGATTTTTCAGGTGAAAAACTTTCGTTTAATAGAGCAGGAAAGTATTGAAACCGTGTTGTCATTTTTGTTTAATGCGGTTTTGAATTGGTTCATGCAGTTAAAAACAACCATGCCATTTGGAATAATTCCAAAGACTTTTTAAAACTTTCTGACATTTCAAAATTATTAAAAGTTAGGAGTCATGATTTTGTTGAAGGACCAATGGTTTTCCTATTTGGTCAAATGGTTCGTATAAGCTCTTAAATAGTTCTGAAGACATGTTTGTCTTACTTGACTGGACATGGGATTTTTTCTGAATACTTTTTATAGTGAGAACTGTTATCAAAGGTACAAGGATTATAATTTCGTACGCCAGACGCGCGTTTCGTCTACATAAGACTCATCAATGACGCTCATATCAAAATATTTATAAAGACAAAAAAGTACAAAGTTGAAGAGCATTGAGGACCCAAAATTCCAAAAAGTTGTGCCAAATACGGCTAAGGTAATTTATGCCTGGGATAAGAAAATCCTTAGTTTTTCGAAAAATTCAATGTTTTGTAAGAAGGAAATTTATAAAAATGACCACATTATTGATATTCATGTCAACACCGAAGTTTTGACTACTGGGCTGGTGATACCCTCGGGGACGAAACGTCAGCCAGCAATGGCATCGACCCAGTTGTGTAAATAGTTATCAGGTACCAGGTTTATAATTTAGTACGCCAGACGCGGGTTTTGTCTACATAAGACTCATCATTGTCATTTTGATTTTATATTTCACATGGCCATAAAAGTGCGAGGTTTGGCATGCCACAAAACCAGGTTCAACCCACCATTTTTTCCTTTAAAAATGCCCTGTACCAAGTCAGGAATATGGCCATTGTTATATTATAGTTCGTTTCTGTGTGTATTACATTTTAACGTTGTGTCGTTTGATTTCTCTTATTTTTGAGTGTAAATTCACATTGCGATAAGACGTGTCACGGTACTTGTCTATCCCAAATTCATGTATTTGGTTTTGATGGTATATATATATGTTATATTTGTTATTCTCGTGGGATTTTGTCTATGTGTGTTTCATTTTAGTGTTATGTCGTTGTTCTCCTCTTATATTTAATGCTTTTCCCTCGGTTTTAGTTTGTTACCCCGATTTTGTTATTTGTCCATGGATTTATGAGTTTTGAACAGCGGTATACTACTGTTGCCTTTATTCATCAGGGCCGCTCATATCAAAATATTTACGGCTAAGGCATTTTATGCCTGGGATAAGAAAATCCTTAGTTTTTCGAAAAATTCAAAGTTTTGTAAGGGGCCGACCATTTGATATTCTGGTGGGGGGGGGGGGGGGGGGTGGGCAAGAGGATTTTGAAAATAAATAACTCAGCCTTGATAATCACAAAAATAAATGGTTTGTTCTGTGGTAGTTTGAAAATAATTTACCTGACTTGCAATGTATTGAAAATAAATAACTCAGCAGGTCTAATCGAAAGTATGAGATGGCACCAGATTCTTCATAAATTCATCCTTTTCCTTAAAAATAATCGGGAAACATTTCCCATTTTTTTTAATAATTAAAATATAGATATTATTTGAATATACTTGAAATGTCTGAAAATTGGTTTCATTTAACTTGAGGTATATTGTCTCAGGAAACCTTACCTCACTTTTATTTTTAACAGGACCAAATGCCTCATGTAGGAAAAGACCAAACGCTTGTCTCCAGATCAAATTGTGTTCACGTCAAGTGCCTTGCAAGAAGCAAGTTCTGTTTTCCCTCAGACGTAGGCCTGATGTTTCTGGATCAATGTTTCTCTATTATTTGTCTTTTGTTCATTGATTGACCTTCTGTATTCTGTTAGTGTTGCATTCCTTTTGTAATCTAGTAATTTTGTTATGAATTTGATCATGAGTGATCAAAAAACCAGCAGCCACAGACTTAACTATGTGAAATTCATTTTTGCTTTATCATGCACATTGGTCTTTTGATGTTGTCCCTAGAAACTTAAGTTTAAATTATTAAAACAAAACTTGCATTTTCAGATTAAGAAAGGATCTGGGAAACACCTATTAAAAGAGCATGATTTTGCATCATTTGTTCTATAGCTTCTTGGGCCTTCAATGGCTCCAGAATCTTTTTTTTTTTTAAAATCCCTCGCTCCGCTCGGCAAAATATGTTTGCCAATATTTTTGCAGAAGCTAGTTACAACCAAACTTTAATACTAAATAAGTATGCCATACATGTACATGCAGTTGGGAATATAAAAGATTAATTTCTGCAGAGGATGATGATTAATTCTGATTAAATGGTACACAATGACTTGACTATACATGTATTATTTATATTAAACAAATCATTTTAAAAATTTATGTTTTCGAATGTCATAAATATAGTTTGAAAATGAATAATCAGTCCCTTGCTTTAATGAAAATGAAAAATCTTGCTTCAATAGTGCAGAAAATGAATAATCTGTCCTCTTAGTTTACAAAAATAAATAACCGATCAAAAACAAATCAAGAGGCATGTCCTTTTTGTCTGCTACTGTTGCTGTAATAAAATCGACAAAATGCCCACACACAGGGTCATTTCTTTTTTAATTTCTGTTACGATGTCTTTTCTATATTTAGTTGAATATCGGTTTGTTTCAAAGATGTTACTCAAAAACACTCTGTCTGACTCTCTGTTTTCTATTTCTCTATTTTTATTTTTATCCATATTGGAATCACCATTCTTCAGTAGAGCGTTAGTATGCACATATTTTCATATTCATACTTGTTTTGTATAACTTTCTTCCAGCTATTCTGGGGTTTCTTCTGGAGTATATTCTAACATTGTTTTTGCCAGCTACAACATATTAAATGACTAGCGAGTTTTTTTAACGAAGTTATTTTTGTTTTAATCCCTATTTGATCTAAATGTATCATAGTTTGAATAAAAAGTATATAACATTTCAGGTTTATCTCCTAGAAACTCATTGTGAACATGACACACATATTGTAACACATCATATAAGCATTTCTACCATTTTGTTCAAACTGGCCAAATTTTCCAATTCATATTTATAGAATTTGTCATGTTGCCTCTTGTTTTTGATATTTCATTAAATTTAATAATACATGCACATGGATGTTTTTGTGGAGTTTTTGGAAGTTTCATCAAATTCAACTAAAGAACTGAGGGTATTATTATATTGTATATCTGCAATAGAAACCTGTCTGCCATTTAAAATAGTTTTGTAACATGCAATGCATATATTCAGAAATCGACTGTCTTTTTTTATCCGTTTACAATAATGTTGATGACATAATGAAATGTGTACATTATTATCTGAAAATGTATCCAACTCTCTTTTAAATATTTTATTAAATGAATAAACTTCAAAAGTTTGGATTATTAAGTTATGGATACTGCTGTTCCTGTAATTAAAAAATAGTAAATCATCTGAAACTGAAGGCAATGAATTAGTATTTATATTATTGCTGCGTTTAATTTTGGCAGGTGGACTCTTGTACTCACTTTTTGTTGTTGAAATTTCCTTTTCATTTTTCATTCACATCTTTGGCAAATGCAAACTTCTATGTAGTGTAGTGCAGATTACATACAAATGCACATAAAAATGGTAGGGTTTTCTTTTTTTGTTGGAGATGAATATATGTGGAGAAGGTAATATGGAATACAACAAGGGACAGGGGATTTCTCTAGGTGGAAAGACGGTCAGTTTGACGGTAAACCTACCATATTTACAGGTTTCACTTCAAATTTAAGTAGATAAATGATAATAATCAATGTTATATATTGAATGAAGCTAATCATGTGAATTGTTTATTAATTTTAGTTAGTGTTAGCCTAGAAAAATCATATGTAATTTGTTTGTACACAGATATGGCTTCTTATGCAAGATAAAATGGAAGATGACGTAACTTCGGTGGCGACACTAATATGTATCTTAACGGTTGAATGATGGCTTGAATCTTGGACATTTTTTGAGTTTTAAATATTAGGTTTAGGTCATTACTTGTGAAGCTTGGATACGCAAACTTAGTATCCAACTGTTAGAATCAGTAGGCTGTAGTTGTCCATTTGTGTGCATTTTTTTGACTGTGACCAAGAAAAAAATAATATAGATTCATTTGGGTTTTTTTAAACTCTATGCCTACATCTGAATGTGTCAGAGAGATGGTCCATGTTTAAATTGTATGCCTCCGATGCATTATCCTGGATTGACCTTTATCAAGAACGCTGAAATCCAAACATTTTAATTGATAAAATTCTTGAAAAGACTGTCATACCATTAGTGGTTACGCTCTATATAATCAGTATTGAACCACAACTTCTCTCATTAAAATGTCTTGTAGAAAGTTAGGACTTTAGTCCAATAAAATAGTAGAATTGAAATAATTTTGTTTTTTTTTAATTTTTATTTTAAAAAAAAACAGATAGAAACCACTAAAAATTTATTGATTTATTAAATAATATTGGTAAAACACAAAAACATACAGTACCGTTACGAAGGGAAGGATTTTTATTTACATCAAGAATTGTGAACAGTTAATTGCTGCAAAACATTTGTCCTAAGGTTTCCTGTTAATAATAATCACACATTCTTGGTTTATTTATGACAGCAATGCTATCACGCCTTGTGAGTAACTTAAATTTGTTCTGCATGAAATTTTTATCTGAATAAAATTTGGGAACTTTACCGTTGATGTCAACTGCAAACTGATCGGCCCCATTTTCCTTAAGAATTTCAATAATATCCTGGCATCCATTTATACAAGCATAATGTAGTGGTGTTCGGTCATCGTTGTCCTTAGCATTGACGTCAGCGCCATTTCTAATAAGACATGCTATGACTTCACATTTCTTTTCCAAATGTCTGTCGTCGATTACAGCATCACATGCCGCCATCAATGGAGTAATACCAGAGGGTAGCGTTGCCTTAACATCAACTCCCCCTTCTGCTAAAATCCTGGCAAGTTTGAACTTCTTTGATACAATGGCTGCAAACAGTTTATCCGTGATAAGCTGGTCTTCTTCAAAACTGGAATCATTTCCATTCGTATCTAAAAGGCTTTTCCTTTTTATGTCCATCGTCAAAGGAAATTGTGATTTGTTTAGTATGCTTACAGTTTGTTACCTGACTAAAACGTGTGCCAGATATCAATCGTTTTATATCTTCTTTCCTGTGATACATTGAACGGACAGATGGTTCATAGAATACCAACGGAAAGTTTATGACATTTACATTAACAGTTTGGTCAATCTTAATTAGCACATTCATTAACTATCCTATGTTATGTTATGTGTATTTGTCTTTTGGTCGTTATTTATTTGTTTGAGGATACTCAAATCTTCATATCTCCCGAAGCCAAGGGAAATGAATGTTTTATTCCACTGATTGTGCTTAGTTTACTACCTGAACATACAATATAAGTTTGCATATATTTATTTTTACTTATCCGCATGTTTTTACAACTAAACACAACCTACACATGATTGGTAAACAGTAAGGATCAAAAGTTAATTATTAGTCTTGTTTTGTTTTAACGTCTGGAATGATCATGATAATGATTTTTGGTATCACTATTTAAAAAAGAAGTTCAAAGAAAGGCAACAGTAGTCTACCGCTGTTCGAAAGGTAAAAATCGATTGAGAGAAAAAAATCCGGGTTATAAAATAAAACTGAGGTAAACACATCAACTATAAGAGGATGTTTTTTCATTCAATTAAGATCCAAGAAGGAAGGCATAGGATAATTGACCTAGAATATAAAACCAACGGCCCACCGGGCGCCCAGTAAATAAATAATGGTTGTAAATATAATTACAATAAGATGACGATGTAGTTGACATTTGTGAACGCCTTCATGTATTTGGGTAATTGGAAGAAAAGGTGAAAAAGTCTGATTACTTCTGATTTGTAGAGTTCGCTGCTTCAAACTATCATTTCGATTTATAAATAGTAGCATTCCTTTCAGATAATCATTGTCAGGGTTTAAGTCCCTAACCTGTGTTCACACGAGGATCCAAATTGTTTTTATCTTGCATTCAGTTTCCACAATCTATTGGTGTCATTTATATTTATATTTGACAGTACATTTGCCATAATTAGCTATATGCCACTACCCTCATATTTTCAGATATATCGAAGACGGTTCTATTACAGCAATCTACAGTGTCTTTATATATTTGTATTGTTTGAATACATTAAGTTTCAATCTGGAAATAATAATATTAAGGCTGTGGCAATAAACTTCTCAGTTATTGTTTTGCATGGCATAATAGAATTGAGGTCTTGTACTTATATAAAGTTATCATGATGCACTGTTCCATAATGTCACACAGTAAGTGTAATGAGACCATGATCTCGTCGTTAGTTACTTAACCGAAATTCTGACGAAACGATTCTTTTTCAATTTGGAATCAAAAAAGAAAGCTGAAGACAACTGAACAACACTATAAAACCCGATATCACCCTTTCTTCCTGGAAATAGAAATTGGTTTTCTACAAGAAACTGCTTTGATTTAGTTATAAATTCCAGGTGTCGTAACTAGTAGTGTTGACCCTAACGAACGCCTTCATGTATTTGGCTAAAATGACAGATGAAGACTTCTAGTTATAATGTTATCGAACTTTCAGACACAGACTAACTCTACGTTGTTGGTGATTTACAGAATTCGCTCCTCAAAAATATTTCGTTTTATATAGATAGTATCACTCATTTAAACTGATTTATAAAGTGTGTTCTTATGTTATTTTGTTGCACCACCGTCAATTAATGAGATAGTTTGGAGCCAGCAAACATTTTAACCCCAACACATTCCGTATGTGTCTGTATCGTGTATTAAGCATGTTATTCAGTAATTGTTTGAGACTGTATGACATGTTTAACGTATGTTTTGTTCATAAACCAGGCCATTCGTTTTCACGTTTGAATTTTTAGCATTTGTCATTTGGGGCTTCTTACGGTTGCTATGTGGTATCGAGCTTTCTCATTGTTAAAAGCCATACACTTTTTAACTTCTACGTTATTTGTTCTATGATGGTGGAATTTTCTCACTGGCAATCATACAACACCTTATATTCAAACGTAAGGATTTTGATCCCTCATCCGTGTTTCCACAATCCATGGTAGTCATTTAAATTTATACTTGACACAATATGGTTGTATTTATAAGCGATCTGCGGGATTTTTGATAATATAATCTAACCCAGTTTCACAATATAACATTGCACTAAAAGTAGACCTGTAACAATTCATAAGCTTCACGCTGTAGTTTTTCCAACAGTTCAGTTTTTATCAACACCATATTTATCCTATACTCAAATAATGTTTCATAAGTTGAATACAGTTTTTCGACAGATGAACGAGCTAGCGGTGCAACAGTGCAACACAAGAACTAACTATACCTATTAGATTTTGCAGCAGAAAAAAAATGGGAAGGTATTCTAGATAAAGTTGTAGAAAATTGGAAAAAAATACTTTCGTGTTAACAGGTTTCAAAAACACTACGTTATGTTTGTTTCAATATAGAATTATTCATTATATTTTGGGTACAAACGCTCTATTCCTTAACATGAACCTTATAAATTGTAATTTGTGTACGTTATGCAAGGAGGAGCCAGAAACTTGAACATTTACTTTGGGGTTGTCATACTGTAGCCGACATTTGGCACAATCTGAATTCTTGAATTTTCGATATAGTTCATACTAAATTTGGATATTGTCACTTTTGGCTGCTATAAAAATTATAAAATGAATTTTATCAAAAAAAAGCCATGACCTTGTGAAAGGTAAAATAAAATAGGCATCGACAGGTTGTAGGACCGTGAATGTAAATATGTGTATTACGATATTATTTAATTGATAAAACAAACAAAAAATATTTATAACAATATACAATATTCAAATATCTAAAAATTAATATTTATAACAATAAAACAATATTCAAAGATCTAAAAATTAATATTTATAACACTAAAACAACATTCAAAGATCTAAAAATTAATATTTATAACACTAAAACAACATTCAAAGATCTAATAACAGTGTTGACCTTTTAGATTAAGTTTCTATAAAGGATCGATTAGTTTACCCGGATCGTATCGAAATTTATGGTAGGATAACAACATCACCGTAAAATTAAGATGTGATTTTCCGTTTGTAATAAGTTTTCTACAGGTACTACCAAACATTAAAACTAAATCTTTGTTTCTATGAAAGATTATAGTTTAAACTCGCTGAAGCTTTGTGTCAACCATCCATTGTTATGATTATAGTCGAAGCTTCTATGTTATAATTTTTTTTTCTTTCTATTTTTTTGGTGTGAATGGTAAAAAGGATAGAAGAACTGGCTATTTCAAACGCATTACTGATGTACATGGTTAATCAATAACCAAGGTCTAATTTATAATAAATATTTTACTGTTATTCAGTTCTTTTAAAGACAGTATATGTTTGTTGTTAAAGATGTTATTTATTATTTATAATCTACATTATTGTATTTGCCAGTGAGAAGTGTTTTACGGCACTTAGGCTCTATGAATGGTCTTGATGTCGTTCTCTATTAAATACTATTTCCAATTTCAGTATTGATTATGTTCTAAAAGATTATGGTAAAACAAATGTTCTATTGGTACCGCTAATGTTATTATTTATTCTAGATATATACTGGAAATAATTAAAGGAGAGGCGAAAGATATCGAAAAGACATGTGAATATTGACTTGCTAGTTTTGATAAAACAAAATCTGCGAGGAACCTTTGATGACTGTCTGTCATTGTTCTTGCCCGGTACGTGAACTTTGAAAGAAGATAGCAGTGTCAACCAAATTTAACAGTGCGTTTAACCTCTTTCTTGGGCGACATTATTTTTTATAGTTCCAAATATGTATTTTAAAATCAATATGTCCAATTGGGCTCGACATTGCATCCACACAGCCAAAAGAACGTAAAAGTTGTATTTTTATATAAACAGACACCTATGTCAAGATTAGTTTTAATGACTTTGTGAGTCCAAATTCTATACAAAAACATTTGCATTTAATTACCTGTTCCTAATAAGACAGGACGTGACAATCGAGGCCTAATTTCTTTGCTAGTTCATTATTTTCAATTCTTTTCTCAACTTATTTTTTTTTTTTTTTTTTTTTTTTGTAATTACCTTTGTACTATCATTAATCCTTGTATCTAACTTACACGGGTCATCATTATTACCTATATTCAATGAATAAAACTTTTGGTTCATCGGTTTTATTGTTTTGCTGTCTCATTTACTGAACTAATTTTATACACCGTTAAGTATGTTAAAACTGTATTTTAATCAATCGTTACTTGCCAAGTAAGAAAATAAACATGTGTTGTGTAAGTTGCTGTTTAATTAAGCTTACCCCTTTATCTAAATAAGTGAGAGGTTTAGTTAGCTATCAAACCAGGTTTATTCATAATTTTCTACTTAAGAAAATGCCTGTACCAAGTCAAAAATATGACAGTTGTTATCCATTCGTTTGATGTGTGTAAGCTTTTGCTTTTGCCATTTGATTACGGAAAGTCCGTTTAGAATTTCCTCGGAGTTCGGTATTTTTGTTATTTTACTTTTTTATACTTCTTGATATATTTATTTAAGAATTGAATGCTTCTTTTTGTAAATTCATTGGGGTGTAAAAGCGTTGATCGAAGTACATTTTGTATGAAGCGCGGAAGCGCTTCATTCTAAAAATGTGCGCACGGTCAACGCTTTTACAATCCTATGAAGTTACAAAAAGAAGCATTCAATACTTATAATTACATTTTTTTATCTATGATCAAGAAAAAACGAATTGTATATTGTTTTTATTTAATTCACCTGTGCACTTTATTGTGGGACCACGTGCTATCATGAATGAAAAGTATTATTGAGTGATACAATTGCTTACGGAATAACACGTGATGTGCTGTTAGCTAATCAGAATAAAGTATTATAATGAAACATACATCTAATGTAATTATTATTTAATACAACTCCAAATAATCCTATCATTTCCATTGTTAAACCAATTCGATATTGTACGATCAAATTGATTAAGACGACACCTACATGAAACTGTTTCATCTTGCAAATTGGAATTAACACTAATTGTATCTATAATAAGAAAACGTTCGTTGTTGTAAATATACCTTATGTTATTGGTTAACTGCAATGTTAAATATCGAGTGACAAAATAACGATGACGTTTGAATTACATTTATTTTACTAATCTTGTCTCTTGGCTAATGACAGCAACACACACAACATGGAGGAAAGAAACAAAAGTCCACCAGGAATCAACTCACAATCTACTGTTGATGAAGATCAATTGATTACCGATAAACTTTTTGCATCTATTGTGTTAAAACGGTTTAAACTTGCTAGAATTTTAGCTGAAGGAGGAGCAGACGTTAAGGCAACACTTTCATCTGGAGTCACTCCGTTAATGGCAGCATGTGATGCAGTCACAGAAAAAAGACACCTGAAAAAGAAATGTTAGGTAATATTTTGCTTGCTTAAAAATGGTGCTGATATCAATGCTAAAGACAAATATGACAGAACGCCATTGCATTACGCCTGCATAAATGGTTGTGCCGAAGTAATCAAAATACTTGAAGAAAATGGCGCCGACAAAGAGGAATTCGACTTGAACGGAAAGAAACCTAGTTTTTACACAGAAAATGAACTCACACAGAAAAAGTTTTCTATTCGAACACAGCGCGACAGTATAGCTACAGAGAGTATGATGAACACAAATTTCTCTTATCGTCACTGGGACTCCAGGGAATTTTTGAACGTATTTTAAAAGTTTGGTTCTTCATGTGATTTTATAAACATATAAATGTATATGATTTGACTCGCATATTTTTGTTAAGGGTTCTTTGAATTTGTTAAATATTCATTATCTTTGTTAAGTCTTGATTCTTTTTGTTTAGTATTGTTTATTTTTTGTTTAATGATTTTTAGATTGTTTAGTGTTGTATATTTGGATTTTTTAAGCAAATAAAAGTAGCATCAGACGAGTGATAGATTTGTTTTTCACTGTCTGACTAATATAATCATTTTATTGGACACTCTGAAAGTGATAAATAAACCGAACACTTACGAACATAAATTTGTTTAAACATATAGATAAAATTGAGAATGGAAATGGGGAATGTGCCAAAGAGACAACAACCCGACCATAGAAAAAACAACAGCAGAAGGTCACCAACAGGTCTTCAATGTAGCGAGAAATTCCCGCATTCGGAGGCGTCCTTCAGCTGGCCCCTAAACAAATATATACTAGTTCAGTGATAATGAACGCCATACTAATTTCCAAATTGTACACAAGAAACTAAAATTAAAATAATACAAGACTAACAAAGGCTAGAGGCTACTGGCTTGGGACAGGCGCAAAAATGCGGCGGGGTTAAACATGTTTGTGAGATCTCAACCCTCCCCCTATACCTCTAGCCAATGTAGAAAAGTAAACGCATAACAATACGCACATTAAAATTCAGTCCAAGAGATGTCCGAGTCTGATGTCAGAAGATGTAACCAAAGAAAATAAACAAAATGACAATAATACATAAATAACAACAGACTACTAGCAGTTAACTGACATGCCAGCTCCAGACTTCAATTAAACTGACTGAAAGGTTATGATTTCATCATATGAACATCAGGCACAATCTTTCCCGTTAGGGGTTTAGTAGCATACCATCATAACATATATGAGAAGAACATAACCCGTGTCATGCCAACAACTGGTTATACATTTGGTTCGAATCTTCTTTGGATCGTCTGAATAATGTAATCTCATTAGCATATGAAATAATGAAAACGTTAAATTTGTAGGGATTTGAACTGTAACCTTATTAATTTACAACACGAGGTTAGTTCAAACTATGAACTTATTTAATGTTACAATCTTGAATCCAAATAAAGCGGCTGAACCTGATTTGATTAGTCACAAGCTACTGATCAGCTGTAAAGAAGCAATGTAGCAGTGCCATAATGTATTTATTTAGATTTTTTACATGTTCGTGTTCTTCTAAAGGGAAATTGGCTTATGTTATTCATGTCTTTAAAGGGAGATCCTTCGATTCCTTCTTACTATCGTTTGATTTCACTTAAACGCTGTGTAGATTAAATTATTGACAGGGCTATATATAACCGCTTTATAATTTGATAGTTGAACATAGCTTTTTTTTTACCTTTACCGGTCTTGATTTTTTTGGCAAATGATTTAACTTCACACCAACTCTTGGACATCTATAATTCGATTGTATTGCATTCGAAAATAAGGAAGATATTTGCTTTGTTTTTTGCAGATTCCGCAAAAGCATTATTTTAGACTTACATAAATGATATAAGCAAAATGTAACGTCTCTCGGTAGATTATATGTGATAACTCCTTTGGGTATTCTTGTAGAATAGCCATACTACAAAATATTTTTCAATTTTAAATCAATTAAATAACTGGTTAATAACGTGGTTAATGTCTTCAGACAGATTTTTATTTAACTTCACAAACAAGAAACTCCCAGATGACCTTTCATTTCGATTAGACAATCAATAAATTCCGATAGCATCTAATCACAACACTTGGGTATATCTTTAAGATAAGATTGTAAATGGAACGATCTTGTTCTCAAAATTACTAAAAGACATATTAAATCATCAAGGCTTGCTAAGAAAATTAAAATATAAGCTAGCTCTCTCGGGTTAGGGGGAGAGTAAGACACCCGCTAACATGTTAAAACCCACTACATTTTGTTTGTTCCTGTATATTAGTCAGGAGTCTGTATTTCAGTGGTTGTTATTTATAGTTTTGTTCATTAGTCCATTAGTTTTCTGGTTTAAATTGTTTTATATTTGTTAACATTGTTTTCTAACCTGAAATTGGTTGTTTAAGAAATCCTTCCAACGAATACTGGGATATAGAAATTAGTAACAATTGACTTCTTTCGACCGGAAATAAAAACCTTATCAAAGTAGGGCGTTCGTTTTGCTGTCGGATTGTATACATTCGTAGTCATGTTCATGGTGACATTAAATCTGGTACATCGTGTAGAAAGAGTGTCATACTTTCTGCACGTTAAAGAATCATTGCACCGGAGCACCTGTGATCACCACCAGTTTTGATGGGGTTCGTGTTGCTTATTCTTTAGCTTTCTATGTTGTGTTTTGTGTACTAATGTTTGTCTGTTTTTCTTTTTTTTTAGCATGGCGTTGTCATGAGTTTGAATGTCCCTTAGCTAACTTTAGACACTCTTTTGGGACATTTCTATGATTGGTGCTTAGGTGGTCTGCTGCAAAGCAAAACTTCGACCCCTTTCTAGCATATCAATGTTTTTCAATGCCAATGCAAAGGCCTCGCCCTCCATCTATCTCGCTTCACCTTGCAGAACCTTCCTGTTGTATTACGAGTTAATAGTTTCTCGTCATATGCATGAAACAATTGCCACTGAACATTAAGCAAGTATCAATCAATCACATGTTAACCATGCAGAATAGAGATGAAGGATATTCAAAATATTCATTTGGACAGAAAACACACATTACAATTACGTCTCGGGAAAAAAATACTTACAAGTGTCTTTGTATAGTGTGTTACTAGTATGTATTCCTCAACTTGACCACACTGATAAAAGAAAAATATATAAACCCACGTAGGTAACTAATTTCATTCTTTACATAACAAATGTATCGTCAATACAATATGTCGTTGAAATTATGTGCGAATCATGTCCATAGGATTTATTTCTTCTTTGCTGAATATCTTTTGTGAAAAGTGTAAGATGTCTTTCAAACAAACAAATGGTTCTGTATAACATCTTGGGATAGCATTGATTCAATACTACTCAAAACACACGTATTATAAGGCTTCAATTGTAGTGCCTAATTTCATAGTAATAAAACATGCCAATGTAAACAGAAATGTCCATTTAAAAATTTATAATGGGCAAACGATCAAGTTTTCATCCCATGGGAGTTTTTTTACGACAATTTGCGACTATATATTTTTTACCAGGTCAATGAAAAAATGCCTCCATGGGCAATTTAAGGTGGCTGGGAGGGGGGCGTCTCAATTAAAATCCATACAATTTTTTGATAATTTGTCGAAATGAAGTTTTTATCATGCTTTTTTTTTCAAAAATATAATAAAAAGTACAGGTCACCGGACTTTTTTTCATGCTACAGGTTGTGCAAAATTGTCATATTTTGTATAGATAATGCATGGAAAATCCTACCTTGTGTGATAAAAAGAAAACTACGTGATAGAATTTTAAGATAAAATATGAGAAGATAGCTCTTATAACATGCTTTCAGAAAAGAAAAAAATGGGGTCACCGAACTTGTTTTCTTCCTACATATTGAAATAGGTAAATTCACAACACTTTCTATAATAAAATTTCTTTATCTCAGTTATCACCCCTACTATCTGAGTTATCTCCCCTTATTTGTCAAAATTGATAAAAAAATAATCAAACACAAATATGGTGTTTTATAGAAATTACAGCCGTAAATATGATAATAGTTATCAAAGGTACCAGGATTATAATTTAATGAAACACATAACTTTCTGTGTTTACATCAAAAGTCCTACGCATGAATAATAGTTATCAAAGGTACCAGGATTATAATTTAGTACGCCAGACGCGCGTTTCGTCTACATAAGACTCATCAGTGACGCTCGTATCAAAATATTTAAAAAGCCAAACAAGTACAAAGTTGAAGAGCATTGCGGATCCAAAATTCCAAAAAGTTGTTCCAAATACGGCTACGGTAATCTATGCCTGGGATAAGAAAATCCTTAGTTTTTCGAAAAATTTAACGATTTGTAAACAGGAAATTTATTTTAAAAATTACCACATTATTGATATTCATGTCAACACCGAAATGTTGACTACTGAGCTGGTGATACCCTCGGGGACGAAACGTCCACCAGCAGTGGCATCAACCCAGTGGTGTAAATACTACTCTTAAAATTTGCTCATTTCATTAAAGATCAAGACCAACTGTTATCTGCTACTTCAAAATCCAAGATGGAGGAAGACACCCGGAGCCACCTAAAGGGATGAATAGGGTCGAAATGTTAGATGTTTACTCAAAATTTCTGGGTGTTTTTAACAATGTTATCCATTGAGTAGAAATACCCAACGTTTTTTTTTTTAAACGTTCGATTAACCTTCTTTGCATACTATGATCTTAATATGTGTAACAGGGCTTTTGAAATATTTCATTTTTTACTAAATTTTCACGATTTTAGACTCAAGTAATCTTCCTACATAAACCAAAAGTTAAAAAAAAAAGAGGAGTCAATGTATTCACTTGTCTTATAAAAATAAAAATAAAAGGTGTTTAAATGAATTGTAATACGCCTTTTTTTTCAGCACACCTTTTGCCTTCTAAGGAACGGCTAATATCAAAACAATTACATAATTCGTATCTTCAAGTGAAATACCTTCTTTAATAATTTGAACTGTGAAGAATAAGAGAATTTTAATAAAAACATATTAAGGACAAAAGGATGAAAAGAGTGTGTAGGCCGGGAAAGGAAATGCCAAATTATTTCATTTGTTATTTAAAAAAATTTGTAAGGGTTCCGCGGAACACAGTGTCTCGCCTACTCTCTCTGTTTATCGCAAGCTCAACAAAAATGAGGAAACAAATCAATAAAATATTCCTGTTGATACTATCTTTTGATTGTAAGAAGCTTCTGTCCAAGTTTGGTAAAAATCAAGGATATTTTATGTAATAAATGTTTAAAAAATTTAACTGCACACTGAATGTAATGTTAACTAGAAGAAAACAAATTATCCTTCTAGATACTAGCTTTTGGTCATAAACAAGCTTCTTTCCAAGTTTGGTACAAATCCAAAATAGTATAAGAAAGTTATTAAAATTTTAAAAAGTTAAACCACAGAGTGAATGTGTTGTTTCGCAGCAAATCTAAGTCACTTTAAAAGTAAAATACAAAAAATAGATTTAGTTTTTTACAAAATTTCCTTCTAGATACTAGCTTTTGATCATAAACAAGCTTCTGTCCAAGTTTGGTACAAATCCAAGATAGTATAAGAAAGTTATTAAAATTTTAAAAGTTTAACCACAGAGTGATTGTATTGTTTCCTGGCAGAAAATCTAAGTCCATTTAAAAGTAAAATACAGAAAAATGGATTTTTTTTTACAAAATTTACTTCTGGATACTATCTTATGATCATAAACAATCTTCTGTCCAAGTTTGGTACCAACCCAGGATAGTTTAAGAAAGTTATTAAAATTTTAAAAACTTTAACCACAGAGTGAATGTAATATTTCCCGGCAGAAAAAATAAGTCCATTTATAAGTAAAATACGGAAAAAACGGAATTTTATTTTTACAAAATTTACTTCTGAATACTATCTTTTGATCATACATAAGCTTCTGTCCAAGTTTGGTAGAAATCCAGGATCGTTTGAGAAAGTTATTCAAATTTCAAAAACTTTAACCACAGAGTGAATATTTGTGGAGACGCCGCCGACGACGACGGAATGTAGGATCGCTTAGTCTCGCTTTTTCGACTAAAGTCGAAGGCTCGACAAAAAGCGATGAAGAAAAGTTTCTTCACAGCAGGTCTACAAAACCATCTGTTATTGATCGGGCTATATGGGCTTTGTTTTGATGTGGTTCGTGTTGCTTAGTCTTTAGTTTTCTATGTTGTGTTTTGTGTACTCTTGTTTGTTTGTTTTTCTTTTTTTAGCATGGCGTTGTCAGTTTATTTTCGACAATGAGTTTGAATGTCCCTCTGCTAATTTTCTTCACTCTTTTGGAACATTGTTTTGATTGGTGCTTAGGTGGTCTGCTGCAAAGCAAAACTTCCGGCCCTTTCTAGCATATCAATGTTTTTCAACGCCAATGCACATACCTCGCCCTCCACCTATCTCGCTTCACCTTGCAGAACCTTCCTGTTGTATTACGAGTTAATAGTTTCTCGTCATATGCATGAAACAATTGCCACTGAACATTAAGCAAGTATCAATCAATCACATTTTAACCATGCAGAATAGAGAGGAAGGATATTCAAAATATTTATTTGGACAGAAAACACACGTTACAATTACGTCTCGGGAAAAAATTACTTGCAAGTGTCTTTGTATAGTGTGTTACTAGTATGTATTCCTCAACTTGACCACACTGATGAAAAGAAAAATATAAACCTCCGTAGGTAACTAATTTCATTCTTTACATAACAAATGTATCAAATTTGTCAATACAATATGTCGTTGAAATTATGTGCGAATCATGTCCATAGGATTTATTTCTTCTTTGCTGAATATATTTTGTGAAAAGTGTAAGATGTCTTTCAAACAAACAAATGGTTCTGTATAACATCTTGGGATAGCATTGATTCAATACTACTCAAAACAGACGTATTATAAGGCTTCAATTGTAGTGCCTAATTTCATAGTACTAAAAACATGCCAATGTAAACAGATAGGTCCATTTTAAAGTTTATAATGGGCAAACGATCAAGTTTTCATCCCATGGGAATTTTTTACGAAGTCAATGAAAAAATGCCTCCATGGGCAATTTAAGGTGGCTGGGATGGGGGGCGTCTTAATTAAAATCCATAGAATTTTTTGATAATTTGTAAAAATGAAGGTTTTATCATGCTTTTTTTTCAAAAATATAATAAAGAGTACAGTTCACCGGACTTCTTTTCATGATACAGGTTGTGCAAAATTGTCATATTTTGTATAGATAATGCATGGAAAATCCTATCTTGTGTGGTAAAAAGAAAACTACATGATAGAATTTTAAGATAAAGTATGAGAAGATAGCTCTTATAACATGATTGATTCAATACAGATAAGAAAAGAAAACAATGGGGTCACCGAACTTGTTTTCTTGCTACGTATTAAAATAGGTAAATTCACAACACTTTCTATTATTATATTTCTTTATCTTAGTTATCACCTCTACTATCTGAGTTATCTCTCCTTATTTGACAAAATTAAAAAAAAAATAATCAAACACAAATTTGGTGTTTTATAGAAATTACAGCCGTAAATATGATAATAATTTAATAAAACACATATTTTTCTGTATTTACATCAAAAGTCCTACGCATGAATAACATGCTACTCTCAAAATTTGCACATTTCATTAAAGATCTAGACCAACTGTTATCTGCTACTTCAAAATCCAAGATGGAGGAAGACACCCGGAGCCACCTAAAGAGATGAATAGGGTCAAAATTTTAGATATTCACTCAAAATTTCTGAGTGTTTTTAACAATGTTATCCATTGAGTAGAAATACCCAACGTTTTTGTCAAAACGTTCGATTAATCTTCTTTGCATACTATGATCTAAATATGTGTAACAGGGCTTTTGAAATATTTCATTTTTACTAAATTTTCACGATTTTAGACCCGAGTAATCTTCCTACATAAACCAAAAGTTAAAAAAAAAGAGGAGTCAATGTATTCACTTGTCTTATAAAAATAAAAATAAAAGGTGTTTAAATGAATTGTAATACGCCTTTTTCTTTCAGCAGACCTTTCGCGTTCTAAGAAACGGCTAAGAATCACACATTTTTTTATCTTCAAGTGATAATTACATTCTTCAATAATTTGAACTGTGAAGAATAAGAGAATTTTAATAAAAAACATATTAACACTATAAGGACAAAAGGATAAAAGGAGTGTGTAGGCCGGAAAGGAAATGCCAGATATTTCATTTGTGATTTAAAAAAAGCGACGAAAAAAAGTTTCTTCACAGCAGGTCTACAAAACCATCTGTTATTGATCGGGCTATATGGGCTTTGTTCTCTCCTTGGCTTCACGTTCAAAGACATGTTAGTTTGTACTAAAAAAAAACAGGACAAGACCTCAAATAAAAAGATAACCTATTGCAAAACGTTAATCTTCAAAACCTGTCTATCCTCGGGATTATAAAATCTGAGACATATGATTAAGATAGACTTGTATGATGAACATGAACACCGTATGTATAAATCCTACTGTTTTAGGTTGTTGTTCGGTTTCATAATTCACTAATTAATGAGAAAAGTAACATAATACTCATCAAAAAATTATAAAACATGATATTATGGGGATTAACACCAAAAATGTATCCGATACGCCTGTAAATTGACTTTATTCAGTTCCACGAGAAAAAAATGTCAGTAAAAAACATATTCATAAATGTTCTTTCAAACAGCGGCAAAAAATACAAATATATGATATATTAGTCAAATGTAAAGTGCAAGGTTCACCTTTCATATGCGCAATATTACATGGCCCCATTTATCAAGGATTTCATTAGAGTATACATGTTTATTTAACTACAAACTACACACACAATGTTTACAATTTCAAAAACAGCAGTATACAGAAAAAAAGTATTTTGATGCCATGGGAAAAGTTACTCCATACAACCTAACAGAATATTATAGTTGTGAACAATGTTTTGGGTAAATAAACTATTGATGGACACATTTGCGAATCTAAAGATTCAGCACTTTCAAATAAGCTTGATGTTGATTAAAATCCCCAAAACAACAATTCACGTTCAAAAAGTGTTTCATTCTGCCAACAAATTGACATTTAAAAACACATCTAAATTATGTAAACGTACACACTTGTATCCCTGGCATAAGTATCAATGCCAGACCAAAGTAATATGTGTAGGAATAATCCAGTGCTAAGATACTTTGAATCTTGATTTAATAAAGCAGCAATTTTGAGTATTAAGATGACCCTAAAAGTTTGAATAATTTTTTTTTAATAGTTTACTCTTTAATTTTTTTTATAATTTTTTTTATTATTATTATTCATGGATTAACAGGCATTTACATAAATTATCTATAGTGGCACATAATAAAGCAAGCAAGAAAAATAAGCATAATCAAGCAAAAAAGGGTAAATAAAAATAATACTAATAATAAGATATGATATAACCTAATATAGATGAAGTATAACATTTTCGTCAAAAAATATATAGTGATAATGGAAAGTACATTTCAAGCACATCTATACATAATAATTCACTATTAAATTAATTAATGACTTTATCCCAGGGGTTCCAGTACATGTTATAATCTTTCACAATCATATTTTTTGAGGAAATATGTTTATCTAAAATTTAAATTTTCTTTAATAAAGTATATATAATAAGTCCCTCTATATGAGGTTTTTTCCACTTGTATCTTTGATCTGTATATAAAATATTTTACTAGTAAAATGACTTTATTTTTTATAAAAGTTAGTTTATAGTTATCATAAAGAATAAACATGACTATGTCTACATTTAGTGGAATTTCAATATGTGTTGTTTCAAAAATCCAGGCATTCAGATGGTGCCAAATGTCTGCTACAATATGACAGCCCAACAATAAGTGTTCTATTCTTTCTAGTTCTTCCTTGCAAAATGTACATAAATTACACTGTACACGGTTCATCATTAAAAATTAAGTATTAGTACCTAAAAAACGGTGAATAATTCGATATTAGTTTACTCTTTAATGCTCTTCAACTTTGTAAATTTTTATGACTTCCGACTGTTTTGATTTTAGCGACATCGATTCGACTTGAAACATGAAACGCGCGTCTGGCATGCAAGGTATAAGGCTGGTATGTTTGGGTATTCGATGCAATTCTTTATCCACGTTTGTTCTTCGCGGGGTTTTGCATTCAAACTGTTTTAATACGAGCGTCACAGAAACAAGCGACTGGAATACCAAATAAGCATTGTATAGTTGATGATTTGTTTCCTACGTCCGTAATTAATGTTTATTTGTTCCTCTTTGACGTACAAGTAAAGGGTAATATTTAAATCATAGTGACCTTTCTATTCATTTGGTTGATTGATTCGATCCACCAAAATATCAATCTTATACAGGTAAAAACAATGATGAACATACTTTCTAACCTACAATATGAAATCAAACAGACCTAGAAAAATACAATTGCACGTGAACGCTATATGTTTATATTGATTTTTATGTTTATAACGGGTAATATGACCGTCGGCAGTCTTCGGAGGTTATCTCGATGGTTAATGATATGACGTCTAGACAAAATTACATATGAAATGTTGATACATATTATCGTCCATGCATTTTAGACTTTTTTTAATTTGGATATATATGCTTTATTATATTATAAATCAAATATGAGAATTTGAGTCAAATCGGTGAACATGATTTTGAGAGCTTATGCTCCTTTAAATCGCTGGAATAGGTACGGTGAAATCGCATTTTGTTTTGTTATTTAGTATCTACTGTCGATGCATTTTCTTGTACATGTGTTTATTTATTTACTAGTACTGCGTTTGCAATCAGCCTCAAAGTTAAATGTGACTATTTAGATTTATTGTTATTGCGCTTTTAAGAAAAAACTTTATTGAAACATATCGCATTTTTTAAACCATATACATTTTTTGTAGAATGCTAAGAAATAATGTTCCATTTTTAAAAGTTTGCTACTACAGGGACTTCTGTAAAATGAATCGCAGTAAGGTATAATAGACTATTTTCATTTACCGACTTTTGACTCCGGATTATATTAATTTTCGACAGGTTACCTACTCTGCGGTCGGACATCCTGGTATTCAGTCAAGTAAGAGCGACCAGAAAAAGTAAAATCAAATATACAATCAGTGCAATTTGGTAGGAAAAATTACTGTTTTCTAATGATTTTGTTGTGTATAGAAAACATAAAACAGTTAATTTCCCCCCAAAAGTGTACCGATTGAAAGTTTGATTTGACTTACCCTGACCAAGTTACAGGATTTTCTACAAGGTGAAAGGTAACCTGTCGAAAAAATATATATTCCGGAGTCAAAAGTCGATATTATGAAAATGGTCTATTGTATAAAGGCAACAGTAGTAAACCGCTATTCAAAGTCAAATCGATTAAGAGGAAACAAATTCGGGTTACAAACTAAAACCTAGGGAAACACATCAACTATTAAAGGAAAACAACGGAACAACAGAAACACTGAACAAAACAAAAACAAATGCCAACATATATAGAAACGGACTGTTTGATATAGACAATTTAAGAACAAATGGTGGGTTGAGCCTGGTTTGGTGGCTAGCCAAACCTCCCGCTTATATGGCAATGTTAAAAAATATCGCAAAAATGACAACACTGCGTGACAGGCATACAGTACAAACAAACGCAAGAACACTCAGCACAGAGAAATACATAAATGAATTATATACTAGTACATTACAACATGTAAATCACAGAATAACAACGGACACCACAAAAAGTGGCGTATTTTTGTGTACAAAATGTCATTTTGTTAAAATGTGCTGACTTTTTCCATTTTGACTCTTGACTTCTTTCCACAGGTGACACAACTTAATATCCAATAATAAACCAACCAGATAAATGTTTTATCCCTAATGATACAAATATAACATACATGTACATTTAGCATTGACTTTTTTTGGCACAAAGCTGCAAAGGTTGACAAAAGATTGGGTTGGATTCTATTTAAATATTTTCGTTTGTATTAGTTTCTTAGTTTATTGAATATCTGATAGCATCATTATATTATTTTTATATCAGCGTAATGACTTATCAGAATAAAATTAGCATGACATGTAGTCATGTACAAATGAGTCATGTACATATTTTAAGCTTGGTATTTATGACGTGATAATGACAGAGATAAGCTTCTTCAATATTCAAATATATGTGTGTGGTTTTTTTTATTATTAATTAAGGTGAGAGATTTTCAAAATAGTAATAACTTGAACAAATATTTTGTGAAAATAATCAATTGTTCACAATTTGTGCATAACATTAAAATATAGTTTTCTCTTGTTTGTTAATGCTTATAATAATGAGTTATTAAGATAAATCCAATGGTTGGAGTTAACCTAAATCCCATTTGAAGCAGCCGTAGTGATCTACACTACAGCCGGTTTCTCATATGAAATCCTAATCCAATTCCACAAATAAACAAATGCAAATCATTAAGAAAAATTAACGAGTGACTTATAGCTGACTATGCGGTATGAGCTTTGCTCATTGTTGAAGGCCTTACGGTGACCTAGAGTTGTTAATGTCTGTCATTTTGGTCTTTTTGTGGATAGTAGTCTCATTGGCAATCATACCACATCTTCTTTTTTATATTATCACTTAGTTTATAATAATGCAATATTTCATTTGACCGACTCCTTTTGAATAATGTTTTAGAGACGATACAAACTCAGATGGTCAAAAGTATAAACTGTTGCTCATCTTATTTTCATGGTGATGGTTGTTTTTTTATGATATATTTATACGAAAGTAGTAGGACTAGTAGAGAATCCTATATTAATTGAATAACAAACTAGAACACTTTAAAATGAATATTTCAAACAACAAGTTCGATTGTCGAGCAAGTCTTTATTAGTATCTTTTAAAGCCCCGGTCAAAACAGATCGTACGATTTTTTGTCGTGGAAGATCTATAAAATAGTTGTCGTGGCGCTGTCGTGCAAAATGTCAAAAAAAAATTTCGAGTGGTCACATCAGCTACGACATGTCAACAATGGGTACACGAGGGGTACAAAACAGAAAAAAAAGAATTGTAGTTGTACTATCGTGGATTTGTCGCAAGTCAGTCGTGTGACTGTCGTGCAACAGTCGCGCGATAATCGTACTGCAATCGTGAGTTATTTGGGGCTATTTTTCAGGTTTTCATGTCAGGGGATGCGCGTGTTACTGTCGTGTCACTTTCGTGTCGCTGTCGTGTCACTTTCGTGTCGCTGTCGTGCCACTTTCGTGTCGCTGTCGTGCCACTGTGATGCGACTCTCAACAAAAGCTCTTTAATCATGCCAGGCTCCATCCGCATGAATCTAACGAAATCACCGGCAGATTCCGTCTCCAAATCTAACATCAGTGTACTATACTGCCTAAACATCAGACGCCGTATGATCTATGGCCTAACTCACCAATATTCTTCTAAATACAACGAAAATATGTTGCACTACGAACGTACCACTGCCGTACGACCGACAATCAATGTTGTGCGATCATCGTACGAAATTTGGAATTCGTGAGACAATCGTGCGACTGTATTACGAGTGTCTTGCGACAGTCGTGAGATTGTGGTACGACAGCCGTGTGACGGTTGTTTGATTAAAATGCATTGTATTGATACCCACGACAATGTGTTTATTGCACGTAGGCTGGGGCCATTACATTTCAATGTAATTACAATTACTTTGCCTATGTAATACATTACATTACACATTACTTTTTCAATATAAAAACTAAAAACATTTCAAAAACAGATTTTTATAAGAAATTATTACCAGGGTACATGTTTATATACAGTTTTATAGACATAGACTTCAAAACAACAGCACACATGACACGACATAGAAAACTAAAGAATAAACAACACGAACCCCATCAAAAAACATGGGGTGATCTCAGGTGCTCCGGAAGGGTAAGCAGATCCTGCTCCAAATGTGGCACCCGTCGTGTTGCTTATGTGATAACAAATTCGGTAAATAGTCTTTATTCGGTAGGTCACATTCATAAAAGTGAAGGGGATTGTAGTTATGACGTAAGGAACATATCCGATATCATTTGTGAAACGGTTATTCCATAACGGTCAACCAACTCATGATGGCGTCCGTAAAATTTACGAAGGGATGATTTCAACTTCACAATTTGGAACTCTTGGTTTAATAGCTTCCTTGTGAGCAGCAACCCTCTATCAAGAAAATCATGATAGGAAATGCAAGCACGGGAATATCGTATCAATTGGGAAATATATACCCCGCATGCAGGTACTGCTGGAATGTTGCTACTTAGAAATGGAAAGTTCACAATTGGAAAGCTGAAATCATCTCTTTTGTCGTAAAGTTTTGTTTTCAACCGACCCTCATTGTCAATTTCTAGATGTAAGTCAAGATATGAGGCCGACTTAACTGTATCTGTAGTATCCTTTATCTCTAGCTCGATGGGATAGATGCGTTCCACATCGTCACCAAATTTTGAATTATTTAGTGAAAGAACATCATCTATATAGCGGAAAGTAGAGGTAAAGGATATTGCAAACTTCTTATCCTTCTTCCTAAGAAGTTCCTGCATGAAGTCAGCCTCATAATAATAAAGAAACAAGTCGGCAAGTAGAGGGGCACAGTTTGTTCCCATTGGAATGCCGACAGTCTGTTGAAAAACACGTCCTCCGAACGTAAAAAATATGTTGTCAATCAAGAAATCAAGCATCTTGATAATATCAGTTTCTGAGAATTTTTTGTTTGAGTCAGAGTGATCTTTTACAAAGAAGGATTTATCCCTCCCTAAGACAAGATACTTGTATCTACGTTGGCCATTCTTTTTTATGAAGCAAAGCAATACCAACCTCTTTCAATTTGTCTCTTAGTTTGGAATGTGGAATACTTGTGTAAAGAGTAGAAAAGTAAAATATTTTAATACTGTTACAAGATGAAAGAGAGTTAGATTGTATGTACTCTAAAAAAATCTTTGGAATTTTTAAGTATCCACATCTGATTCACACCCCCTCTAGAATAGGCAATTTCACAATAACTTTGAAGCCCGTCTTTAATGCTGATAAAATCGATTTTAATAATTTAGAAAGAGGTTTCGTGGAGCACTTGGAAGATCCAGCAATATACCGTTGTTTGTAAGGACACTTATGTAGTTTAGGTATCCAATACAGTGATGGAAGATCCAGTTCTTCATCTTTGGTTGAAATTCCAAAGGAACACAGAACAGACCTATGATTATCCAGGATTTCCTCTTTGGTAAGTGTCGTGAGGGTATATGACGTATATGTTGAGTTTCCAAGTGAATTGTCAATACCTAATTCGTTTATCAAGCAGTTGATGTAATGAGTTTTACACACAAAAACGATGTTGTTTGGGGCTTTATCTGCGGGGACAACAACATATTTGTCATGAGGTAGGATAGGTGTTTTGCAACATTTGGGTCTTTACAGATTGACGTAGCATGGGCATTGATAGACCCATTCAGTTTCTTAATTCTGATTTGTATCAACGACCTCACTGCCTTAATCCATTCGGAAAGAGTGTCTACGTCTTTCTTGTCGTGCTTAGCCAATTGCCTGGCATAATCCTCAACTGAATTCATCAAAATTTTAAAGTTGTATTTCCAATTGATGGATTTAGGCTCACGATATTTCGGACCTTTCACAAGTGTTTCAAACATGCTGTCATTAAGAGAACAATGATCAGGTCTGTACACCTTTCCGGCAATTAATACTAAAAAGCCTTTCAATAGTAGCTGATGTGGAGGGAAAGGCTAAATACTTGATATAGCTGTATTAGCTAAAGAAAGATGTACTGAATTTGACTTCACGTATCCAGTGGATTGATTGAGTTCTTCACATGGCTCTGACAAGTAAATATCAAAATCATGTACTGCACCAAACTTGTGTCTACTCTTTGGTGGAGTAGTAGAAGCCATGAAACTGAAAAAGTCACTTTTAAATTTCTTTGGTGGTGATCACTTAATCATTAAGACATCATAGAGGGATTTCAAAGGGGATATGATAAACGGTCATTGAAGGGTTATCTTGTTAAATGCCTAAGGGCTCTGTGAGGACAAACATAAGTTGAGCAGATTTGATTGCAATAAAAACATTTTGATATTAATTAGGTGAAATAACAACAGACAGGACCAAAACCCCAGTTTGGTGTAAAAATATGTTGTTTGACATATTCAACATGTTCAATCTTTCATTGAAATAGTAAGGTGTGTATAGAATTATGAAGGTTTCATCTTCATATTTTTTTCCATCCATTTATATAGTTTTGTTTAATATTTTATTAGATTTTTCATAGACCACCAAACACCAAAATATTTCCAATATCTTTTTATACAAATATCAGAAACCAAAATTAAGACTTGATGATTTTAACAATTTTATATTTCTTACCTTAATATGTGTTTTGTGCTGACATGAATTGTCATAGATGTGGTTATATTTATAAATTTACTGTTTACAAATTTTTTAATTTTTTGAAATACTAAGGCTTTTCTACCTCAGGCATAGATTACCTTAGCTGTATTTGGCAAAACTTTTAGGAATGTTGGTCCTCAATGCTCTTCAACTTCGTACTTTTTTTGGCCTCTTTAACTTTTTTGGATTCGAGCGTCACTGATGAGTCTTTTGTAGACGAAACGCGCGTCTGGCGTATATACTTAATTTAGTCCTGGTATCTATGATGAGTTTATTTACAACCACTGGGTCGATGCCACTGCTGGTGGAGATTTCTTTCCCCGAGGGTATCACAAGCCAGCACTTTTTGTGCTGACATGAATTGTCATTGATATGGTTATATTTATAAATTTACTGTTTACAAATTTTTGAATTTTTTGAAATACTAAGGCTTTTCTACCTCAGGCATAGATTACCTTAGCTGTATTTGGCAAAACTTTTAGGAATTTTGGTCCTCAATGCTCTTCAACTTCGTACTTTATTTGGCCTTTTTAACCTTTTTTGGATTCGAGCGTCACTGATGAGTCTTTTGTAGACGAAACGCGCGTCTGTCGTATATACTAAATTTAGTCCTGGTATCTGTGATGAGTTTATTTTAACGTTTGATGCAATTTATTGAATCAAGGATTTGTATAGTTATAGCTTGTATAGCTTGCTTTAATACAGTAATTAACTGTGACAATAATTTTATTCAATACTTTCTTTTGTTTTTGTTAATATTTTATTTTTATTTTACATTATTCTTCAATTTCATGTATTTAACAAATTGTCTTTTATTTTTTCATAAAAATCAGTGTCATAGGTTCATGTCCGTACTTGAAATTTTTAAATATGTCGTATGTGTTGAATAATTAACCAAATAGTTATGACTTATAACTTTTTAAAATGTTTTGGAAGATTATTTAGAACATCCGTACATACGTAACACTTTGTAAAATAACATCATAAATTTTTGTTGCTAAAATTAACACTTTCCATGTTGTGAGACTTCCTTCTTCCTTAGATACTAAATTGATTAATACTTTCTATTTCAATAACATTATCTATTCTAATTTATATTTATCTCCCAATTAAACCATATATTCATTTAAGTCACATTACATCTACAACTGACTGATGGTAAACTACATAAAATTGCATGTATACCTGCATCATTCTCGTTTTGTGTAAGAGAAATATCGTGTTGATCTATTATAACAGTGCATACGCCAAAGTGTATCATTTCTTATCATTATATTGAATTGTATGTTGAAAAGCATTCATATGAGGTTGTACATGTATGACATGTACTTGACATTATCAATGATAAATAAATGTGTTTGTTACATTTTAATGTTGTGTTTGTGTCGTAATTCTCTTATATTTGATGCGTTTCCTCAGTTTTAGTTTGTATAAACTCGGATTTGTTTTTTCTCTATCGATTTATGAATTTCGAAACAGCGGTATACTACTGTTGCCTTTATTTATAAATAAAAATCATCTAGGTCTGACGAACATTGCAAGAATGCGATAAACATGTTAACCTCACTAAAAATACGGATAATGCTTAAATGAAATTTAATGGTATTTTATTTTTTATTTTCTTGAATTAAGATCATTTAGGTTTTGGATTTCAATTACTTTGGCCTGAAGCATCGCCTTAAACAGTAATTGTCAATATGATGAACTGGTGCCGTAAAGCTTGGTATCACAAGCCCGTTAGCCAGTAATTTGGCACTGGACTCAAAATACAAATGTTTTAATGAAATTTGCTTATAAAACATTTTTGATAATCATTTTGAATATGGAATTTATCTCGATATGCATAGCTATGACTTTAATTTTGGTCCCCATGAAATATACCAACTTCACCTTATGGGATATACATTTCCCAACTTATTCCGTTTTAAAGAACTTGCAGCTACTACTCAGACTTCACTAGTGTCTGCGCAAAAAGTTAATGAACCAGGGGTTCGTCAAAGAATGTCTCGTCCTTTTTCTAAAAGTTCATCGGAAGGTACCAAGACCTTGTTAATAAATATTATATAGCAACATCACCAATGTAAGACGATGGTTTTGAATGATAAGATTCAGGATACTGGTGTTTATCATCCTTTAATAACATCCTGTCATTGTGTTATTGTGCTTTGTTACATATTTGTTTTTTTTTTATAGCGATTTAGTTATATAACACAATGTAGAGTGCTGTAACCCTATTTCTGACATTTTTACCTAATATGTCTGTTTGTTTTCTTCAAATATTGTTGTCAATATAATGGAATTTGATGCCACTGTCATACAAGTGAGGGCTTTAGCTAGCTATTAAACCAGGTTTATTAAACCATTTTCTACACAAGAAAATGCCTGTACCAAATCAGCATTATGACAGTTGTTATCCATTCGTTTGATGCGTTTAAGCTTTTGATTTTGCCATTTGATTAAGGACTTTCATTTTTTAATTTTCCTCAGAGTTCAGAATTTTTGTGATTTTACCTTTGTCTTTTACTAAAGGAATCTGTATATAATAGATAAGGTATCCAGATCTTCGCTTAATTGATTAATGACTTTTGAACAGTGATATACTAATGTAACAAGTGTCACTAGCCACCACAAGTGATATATATCGCATATTATTGTATGTACATGTATATACGCCTCACATTCGACATGAGAATTTCTAACACCTGTACTACAGCATTTGTCATATAAATGTTTTAACGTTAGTAATGTAAGAATTTATAAGTCACTTAAAATTAGCTATAAATGAACATGGCTTATCATTCATCTTATACTCCTCTATAAAAATGCCTCAACTGAAAACCTTATATTGAAGCAATGTAAATAGTCAACATAAACCATTAGTCAGACGAATACAGTATCATATTCTTTTTTGGGAACTGAAATTGATTAAAAGTATGCTAATGCATCATGTCATGTAACAATGGTCTTCAAAAACTTATATTCATAAACACAACTAATCAGAAAGTTTATGAATTAACTAGAGGCTCTAAAGAGCCTGTGTCGCTCACCTTGGTCTATGTGAATATTCGACAAAGGACACAGATGGATTCATGACAAAATTGTGTTTTGGTGATGAGGTGTTTGTAGATCTTAATTTACTAAACATTCTTGCTGCTTACAATTATCTCTATCTATAATGATTGGCCCACCAGTTTCAGTAAGTAAAAATTTACAAATTTTATGAAAATTGTTAAAAATTAACTATAAGGGGCAATAACTCCTTAGGGGGTCAATTGACCATTTTGGTCATGTTGACTTATTTTTAGGACTTACTTTGTTGTAAATTATTGCTGTTTACAGTTTATCTCTATCTATAATATTATTCAAGATAATAACAAAAAACGGCAAAATATCCTTAAAATTACCAAATTCAGGGGCAGCAACCTAACAACCAGTTGTCCAATTCATCTGAAAAATTTAGATCAGATAGATCTTGACCTGGTAAACAATATCAAACCCTGTCAGATTTGCTCTAAATGCTTTGGTTTTTGAGTTATAAGCCAAAAACTGCATTTTACCCCTATGTTCTATGTTAAGCCATGGCAGCCATCTTGGTTGGTAAGCCATGTCACCGGACTCATTTTTTAAACTAATTACCCAAATGATGATTGTGGCCAAGTTTGATTTAATTTGGTCCAGTAGTTTCAGAGGAGAAGATTTTTGTAAAGATAACTAAGATATACGAAAAATGGTTAAAAATTGATTATAAAGGGCAAAAACTCCTAAAGGGTCAACTGACCATTTTGGTCTTATTGACTTATTTGTAAATCTTACTTTGCTGAACATTTTTGCTGTTTACAGTTTATCTCTATCTATAATTATATTCAAGATAAAAACCAAAAACAGCAAAATTTCCTTAAAATTACCAATTCAGGGGCAGCAACCTAACAACGGATTGAGTTATAAGCCAAAAACTGCATTTTACCCCTATGTTCTATGTTTAGCCATGGCGGTCATCTTGGTTGGCTGACTGGGTCATCAGCCACAATTTTATAACTAGTTACCCCAATGATGATTGTGGCCATGTTTGATTAAATTTGGCCCAGTTGTTTCAGAGAAGATTTTTGTAAAAGATAACTAAGATTTACGAAAAATGGTTAAAAATTGACTATAAAGGGCAAAAACTCCTAAAGGTGTCAACTGACCATTTTGGTCCTGTTGACTTATTTGTAAATTTTACTTTGCTGAACATTTTTGCTGTTTACAGTTTTTGTCTGTCTTTAATAATATTCAAGATAAAAACCAAAAACAGCAAAAATTCCTTAAAATTATCAATTCAGCAACCGAACAACAGGTTGTCCAATTCATCTGAAAATTTCAGGGCATATAGATCTTGACCTGATAAACAATTTTACCCAGATCAGATTTGCTCTAAATGCTTTGTTTTTTGAGTTATAAGCAAAAAAACTGCATTTTACCCCTATTATCTATTTTTAGCCATGGCGGCCATCTTGTTTGGCTGGCTGGGTCACTGGACACAATTTTTAAACTAGATACCCTAATAATGATTTTGGACATGTTTGGTTAAATTTGGCCAAGTAGTTTCAGAGATGAATTTTTGTAAAAGTTTACAACGACGGACGACAGATGACGGCCACGGACGCCAAGTGATGAGAAAAGCTCACTTGGCCCTTCGGGCCAGGTGAGCTAAAAAGACGCTTAATATCTGAGACAGCAATCCATAAACATTATCACATACCTTAGAATATGATATTTGACTATCAAATCAGTCATCGATGATTTTACTATACCACGTTTTAGAATTGTTTAAATAAAGGCTACAACAGATCTGCCTTCAACTTAAATTTCATACATTTAAACAGACACAATTAAGTTGCTAAAAATCTGCTTCATTTGGTCTTTGTTGGATTATTGTCTGGTTAGAATTCATCTCACATTTCCCAACTTTAAAATAATTGGCAATTTAACAATCTTATAAAGTCAATTGAGCTTGACTGGAGGCATTCTAAATGGAAGGATATTGTCAAAAAATCCTAAAGCCATTACCAGTGCTCAAATTTTAGATGTCATGGATCAAGATAAGCACACAAGCTTTTGTTAACTTTATAAAAGTAAAAATAATTAGACAACTGACATTAGAACATACTCACCCCTTCTCGTCCAATGAAAAGTCAGTTTTTCCCACTCTAATTTCATAGTACATGGTTTTCCATGCACTATGAAATGCTATACAGCCCGTAACAGAGAAGTGATGGAATTGGCGTTTCTTTACCGTCAAAATAAGTTACGTTATCGACAAACTTATTTCAGAAGTGACATAACTTAATTTTCTTCATCGACAAAATATTTCATGTCCAACGTGTAAGTGTACATTGTTGAAGTCGAAGTTTTTTTTAACACAGTAAAACATTTTTTATAATCAACCTCTGTCATTGGCATTTTCATTTTAACGGTAAAGGATCAAATGCGGGATCTCCGAAATTTCTATCATTTGTTACGAGGAAATCATTATTCAATCGAACATATGCTCAATGTAGATATTATATACTGCTTGCACTGTGAATATTTATGGGATTCAACACTGTAAATAGTTTTTCTTTCGTCTGATACAAAATACCCCATATATTTTCTTTTTCATACCTATCTGTTTATTATGTCCCCAGTATTTATGTCAATCATACATTGTTGCAATACCGACATGCTTGTACTTTGTCACAGAAAAAACTGAAATAAATTTCCTTCAAATCGAAGTAAAAAATACAAATGTACCCTTTAACATTTGAAATGTTGAAGACAAGATTGCTCTATATCTTAAGTTATTGACGAATATTTGAAATTTAAACCTCTATAAGATGTGATGTACGGCACAGGTTTTCAACAAGAGTAGAATTCAAAACCTTGAATATGAAAGCCTCGAAATCCATGATACTTTTTCTGTGCGGCAGTTATAGCTACAAAATCCAAACATGTACACGACATATAATACATGTATATTTATATATTGGGAATTTATTTTTGTTTCCAAACAGAATTATAAGGTTATGTATAAGTGCCTCCGTTCACTGCACAACTATTTCTTGCAATGGCAATTTTGTTGAGAAATTTTCCCGTTTAAACTGTACTAGAAAAAAGTTTGGCATGTGAAACGGACGAAGACATATTCTAACAGAAGTACAAATACCAGTCCTCCCTTTTGTGTATACATATGAGAAAACATTTCAAAGTTATTGATTGAATTCAAATCCATCACACATACGGTACACATTGTAGTCCGAAAAAATAAAGGACTTCATTCCTATCAAACACCTTTTTAATTGTTTACCAGTATATTTATTTTAGTTTTGAGTAAAATTGTAAAGGTAATAATACCATCAAAACGTCCTTCCATAAATCTTTTTTTTCTGTTCTGACTTTGAAGAAATGACTACCTTTCGCCCAATCGAAATGGTGAATGGACATATTTTGTTTCATATTATTAGAATTATTTTCAATATTATCGGTATTAAACTTGATTATCAACTCATGAAAGTTTGTCAGCATTGTCAATCTTTTTAACGTTAAAGTACCAATAGTTCGGTCACTACTCAATTAAGTTTGTCGATAACATAGTAAATTTTGACGGTAAAGAAACATCAATTCGATCACTTCTCTGTTACGGGCTGTACATGAATGACTTTTCATTGTCAGTTAATTATGAAAGTGAACTCTTAATAACTGCACTAACAAAGTGTACAAGCCCCTGAGGCAATTTCCATGGAAAAGAGTTTACTGATTAAAGATAAAAGAGCAAAGTTTAAACAAAACATTTTGAATTTTGCAAATTTTCATGCATTTTTTAACGGTACACATATATAGAATAAACAAAAACAATTTGGGTAAGGATGTAGGTAAAATAATACTTATTTAATTTATATACCTGACATTTGAGAGATTGTTTTCTTTCAAGAAAACAATGTCAGACTGCTGATATATAAAGCAAACTTTTTTTTTTGGAGAAACACAAAAACATGTAAATTTATCAATAAAAAGAAAGCATTTAATGTTGAATGGTCTGATTTTAAATATTTATACAGAGTGTTTTTTTATTTATAAAAAAAAAGTCAAATTTCAAAAAAGGGGATTTATATAACATTGTGTTGCTTTTTAAAATAAAAAATCTCAATATATATAACTATTAAATTTTACCTTAAGCAGAAGAAAAACAATTTATGCATTCGGTCCTCACAAACTATGTCTGAGCTTTTTCATTCCATCCATTGAAATGATGATTACCTATGTTTTACATTTATTTCATTATAAAAAGTGAACTCTTATTCAGGTTTGAATATTACAATGGGAAAGGATAATTTTGTAAGGTCACTCGAAAGTGTGAATATGTTCTAAATTGGTCAGACAATACTTGGTCATGTTTTATGAAGATTTAAGCCCTTGGCTTCGTATTGTCTAACCTATAAATATACTTAAGATTTCTTAAATATTTATTCAGAAATATCCATAAAAGATTATTCAGTTACATGCTCATGCCAAATTTCTATTTTCAGTGTAGTAAGTATCATATGTTGGATTGGGTTATAAACCTTAATTCTATAATACCTTTTGAACTTATTATTTTCCCAAGATTAAGTATCGTAAAAAATTTCGACTGCTTCATATTTTAAAATGAGTCATGCTGGTAGGGGTATATAGATATAAGAAGATGTGTTATCAACTTATGAGTGCAAATGTGCAAATGAGACAACTCTCCATCCAAGTCACAATTTATAAAAGTAAACCAGTATAGGGCAAATATGGTCTTCAACACCCAGCCTTTATATGTATATAAAAATAAAATAAACAAAACCATCATTGTTGTATCGTATATTTTATAAAGTATTATTTTTTAACTTCTACAGAACACATGTGGTGGAAGATGTCACACATTATTTAATTACAACAGAAAAAAAATATTACAAGCTGTTCTAATTTTTGCACCTGTCAAAGAGATCTTAATGTGTTGTACATGTACTACAGATTATTAACATAACAAGAGAACACAAAGATACTAAAATGCTATTGAAAACAATTCAAAAATTTAAAAAGTGGCAATTGTTTCTTTAAAAATATTTTTTTATGAAATATAAACTAATCACTTTCAGTTCTGATGGAAAATATTTATTTACATTTCTGTCAAAAAAAATCCAATCAGGTAGTAGGAAATAGCACCATTTAAGATTATTCTTCATACTAGTATTAAATGGAAGAAGAAACAGTTAAGGATGTACTTAGGTGAGGTTTTGGAATTTGTGTCAAATGTTCGGACTCCTTGGGTTTTTTCCATATAATGCAAGATAAAAAATTTTGCCCCATAACACCCATTTATTTTTTTATATAAGTCTTAATAGCTCATGAAAGGTCATTTACCAAAATTTTAGAAGATTCTTAATTTTTTTCTTTTGTTTTGAGACTCATATAATACCAATGCAAATATAAGGTAAAAGTCCGAGTCAGCCTTTTCCCGCCATATTTTAAATCTCAAATATCTCGAAAAGGAGGTCCATGACCTATCAATATTGTTAGCTTATTTTTATCCTTAACAAATGCTCTACCAGCTTAAAGTATCAATTTCAAATTCTTAATTTATTAATTTTTACCTAACATCACCTAAGTACATCCTTAAGGACTATAAACACAAAATATTTAATGAGATATAAGATGAAACCAAGGTAAGAATATTCACATAGTAAAATACATAAAAATGTACACATTCAAAAAACTACACAATAGTCATGTATAAATTAAAATGATATGTACCCTTCAAAAGCAATGACTATATATAACTATATACATTTGTACATTCATTTTCTTTCAGACTGAATCAGCTTGACACATGAACTTGTAAGAATATAATGATTCAGGAAAAATGAAACTATAAATGTGGCCTCTTTAGCACAGACAACTGTTTGTCTAAATTGCATGGAAAAGTTTACTAAGGAGCTACAGGTCAAATGTATTATACAATTTAAGTTTAAGCTTCCTAATCAACATAATTAAGAAGCAGACAGATTTACAAACAAACAGAAAGCAAGAATATAGGAAAACAAACATGTCTAAAAATAATCTTTTGTAGTAATCATAAAATTTGATCTATAGTGAATATGAGATGTAACTTGAACTCTCTGGAGTTTGCAAAAAAACAAAACTATTTTTTTAACTAGAATATACCCTAAAAGTAGGAGTGAATCAACTCAGATATAATAAACACACAGTAATCCACTGGATTTTGTTTTCACACATGATTAAGAGGGATGGAGTTTCATTTCATTATATATACAAAATTGAGTATTTCTATCATATTATAAAGATGAAAATAGAAAAATTAGTGACAATAATATGACAGAATACAACAAACTGATAACTATAACATTGATTTCATTTATTTGTTAAGCTAATCTATGATTGGTTTCAAATGAACAAGAAAACCAGAAAATGTGGGGATAGCGAATTCAAATGAAACCACCTAATATGCATGCTTACCATCCCTTTTTATTATTTCTTATTCCAAAGGCAATTAATTTTCCAAATTATTGCATTAATCAATTCAAGTAGGATGTTTTGGCCGCAAGACTTTTTCAAGAATTGCAAAAATTGAAAAGGAGAAACTAGTCTTAACCTGAATTCTAAAAGAATACTAAAAAAGTTTTTTGAACAATCAAATCTATCAATTAGAAATTATTTATAAATCTATTAATTCTAACAAAAATCATTTATCAATGAGTTAGTTTTGACAATCCTTGTAAAGGGCCAAAAAACCTTTGACTTGAGGTTTCAAACACCTCCTACATTCATTACTGATGAAGATTAGAATTGTATTTCTAACTAACTTTCTATTCATCTCAATTTTATAAGAAGAAGTCCTATATACAGGAACTATTACATCTCCAAACAACAACTAGGGCACTACGATTAGAGGGCAGCCTTAGACTCGAACTGCCACATGTCCGAACAAAAACGTACGGTGAAAGACAATTTAATCGTGCTGCCGCTACCCTATGGAACAATCTACCTGTACAAATTTGTCACTCTAAATCTGTTCAGTGTTTTAAAAAACAATTGAAGACATATTTTTACAGACTTGCGTTTGATAAGCTGTTATCTTAATTCTTATTCCTTTTATTTGAAAATGTGCTGTGATTTTTGTTTTTTTTTTGTTTTCTTCGTACAATTTTTATTCTAGCAAAAGTTTTCATGACCATTTCAATTATTTATTATAATTTTTCTGCTAAATTTTTAATATATTTTCGCTTTCTATGTTTTAATTATTTTTTATTTTTTTATTTTTTTTTTGGTACTTATTATTGATTTTAATTCTATTATTTTTCTATCAATATAATTATTTATGTTCATATATCTTTCATATATACGTTTTTAGTTCTTTTAAACATAACATTTTTTATTTCATTTTGTTTTGTGGTTAACTTAATATATTTTTATCATGTATATATATATGTAAAGCGCCTTAGAGTGATTTTATTGTTATATAGGGCGCTATAGAAATTTTTTTCTATTATTATTATTATAAGAAATATTTCAATAAAAAAAGATGGATTCACCATCATCATTTTCTTTAAATCACATTAGTCAAGTTAGTTTACTAGCAATGAAAAGTAATTAGATTGAATAACCTTGAATAATAAATTGATTGACCTTGGAATGCTTTTTGTTTACTCCTACTTGTTTTTAATAGCATGACCTTGGACAGTTGTTGATAACACCTATCTTAATAAATAATTAGATAGGATTCCAAATGTCGTTGAATCAGTTTGTTTACTACATCAATGTTTACACCATCTTAATCAATTGCTAAATTAGATTCCATGACTATTCACACGTCTGATTCTACTGTCATTCGACTATCTGCACTTGATACAGATATCTCACTAAAATTACTGTCTAAAGAAGTTAAAGAGAGTTGTCTCCTCATGTTAGAAGATGGTTTCACGCTTCCTTTTTTTGGACTGAGGAATCTTCCTGGTGACTTTGGTCTAGAAGTAAAACAATAATAAAAGATGAATAAATGTAATATCATATTGCAATTCCTTGTCTTTGATAGCTGATCGAGCATGAACATTATGTTTAATGACCACATTTTTACCAATATTATAACAAAACAAATCAAAAGACAAATCCAAAATATCTAAGAAAGATTAAGCATTGAAAATAAAAATAATTAATTGAGTAAATTTGAAAGATAAACTTGTGATTGATAAACAAGAGACACTATGTCAAAAAAAAAAAAAAAAAAAAAAACCCAAAAAATCATCAATTCAAGTAATTTGTTTTTTAGTCTTGACCATTACTAGGAGGTCTTAAACCTCATCTTGTGGAACAGACCTAATTTCTTATATACATTTCTAACAACAACAAAAATGGCTATTAAAAGCAAATCTTAAATTTTTACAATAATGTTTCCAGAAGGTCCAATTTATCTTTAACAAAATAGCTTTCATTAGAACATTAATATTGTACATATGTTAACATTGCCATTTTAAAAGTATAAAACATTTACTGTGTATATTTTAAAATTACCATTTCAGTATAAAAATTGAAACAGTCTGTTATAACCCACTCAATCTTTTGTTTTTTAAAAACTGACCTATTTTCTTTATCGTCCTCATCCTTGAATTCTCTAGAGATTCCATCGTTTCCTTGGAGAACTATTAACTCTGTCAGGTATCCTGTTCCCATGGAAATGTAAACAGTACCACGAGTAATACCTACACCCAGAAATCGGGGGCCTTGAATATCTATACAGGTCTGTTTACCTCTATAAGGATAAGATACCAACAAAATTATTATTAAATAATAAAGGGCTGCGCTTTAGCGCATGATACGCCCGTTGCTCTTTTAACTTGTCTTTTATTGGAAAATCCCCCCTTTTTTAAGCATTAAAATTCATAACACGGAAATGTAAAATCTGAAAGGGAGCTTACATCAAAAGATATAAACAATTCACCAAAGTTTCAAGGACATTGGTGAAAGCCTTTTTGAGTTATTGTCCGAAGTGTTAAAAATCCCCTTTTTTTATGAATAAAGCCCCATAAATCCAAAACTTAAAATTTGAAATTTATAAAAATTGAAAGGGAGCTTACATCAATAGATATAAACAATTCACCAAAGTTTCATGGACATTGGTGAAAGCCTTTTTGAGTTATTGTCAGAAGTGTTAAAAATCCCCCTTTTTTTATGAATAAAGCCCCATTAATCCAAAACTTAAAATCTGAAATTTATAAAAATTGAAAGGGAGCTTACATCAATAGATATAAACAATTCACCAAAGTTTCATGGACATTAGTGAAAGCCTTTTTGAGATATTGTCCGAAGTGTTGAAAATCCCCCTTTTTTTATGAATAAAGCCCCATAAATCCAAAACTTAAAATCTGAAATTAAAAAAAAACGAAAGGGAGCTTACGTCAATAGATATAAACAATTCACCAAAGTTTCATGGACATTGGTGAAAGCCTTTTTGAGTTATTGTCCGAAGTGTTAAAAATCCCCCTTTTTTATGAATAAAGCCCCATAAATCCAAAACTTAAAATCTGAAATTAAAAAAAAACGAAAGGGAGCTTACGTCAATAGATATAAACAATTCACTTAAATTTCATGGAAATTAGTGAAAGAGTTTTTGAGTTATTGTCCGAAGTGTGGACGACGGACGGACGGACAACGGTATACCATAATACGTCCCGTCCCGGGCGTATAAAAACTCATTTGTATAACATTTCAATTAGAATTTTAATATTCTTACTAATTGAAATTGATACAACCTACCCATTGGCAATATTCACTAAATTTGGAATATTATCAAGCTGAAATGTAAAAAATTTCAAAAATGTGAATAGACCATATAAACACAAAATATTAAATACACAGGGGACACAGCACTTTACAAATATTAGTGAAAAAACTATATTCATATATTATTTTCAGTAATTTGGATTATAATTCACAGCACTAAATGCCCATAATTAATTAATCTGATAGAAGAATGTGTCAATAGGCCAATGTATGGGATAGTTGAGATTTGATAGAACAATGGACCAACAGACGAATTCCGAAAACAACACCCAATTTAATTTTTTGTTAGGAATTTTCATGTTAACATTTTATATGGATTGGCCAACTAGAACAAAGATTCTCACTCAAGGAAACACCAGTGACTTTGCAGACAATGACAAAAAGAAGTTTAAAGTTTTTAAAAATTTCTCATTAACAAAGAATTTCTTACTCCAAATCATTTACAAACCTTGTTTCTCTTTTGTCAGCAGGTATTGTAATACATTGTACACTACTAAAGTATGTCACATATAGGAATGGTTCACTGTAAGCTGTAACAAAAAATGATTTTGTTTTAAATAAAACAAGAGTGCACACGCTGAAATGTCTCGCCTTCTATACTAATCATTGATATCATGTTGATAGTCCTAAGTAAAAAGCTAAGCTTTATAACAACTGTACCATAAACTTAACATTAACCAAGATAACTAAACAAAGACCACTGAACCTTGAAAATGAGGTCAAGGTCAGATGAACCATGTCAGGCAGACATGTACAGCTAACAATGCTTCTATACAACATATATAGTTGACCTATTATTTATAGTTTAAGAAAAATAGACCAAAACACAAAAACTTAACACTGTGCTATGAATCGTGAAAATGAGGTCACGGTCAAATAGAACCTGCACGACTGACATAAAGATCATTAAATATTTCCATACACCAAATATAGTTGACCTATGGCATATAGTATTAGATAAAAAGACCAAAACTCAAAAACTTAACTTTGACCACTGAATCATGAAAATGAGGTCAAGGTCACATGACATCTGCCTGCTAGACATGTACACCTTACAGTCCTTCCATACACCGAATATACTAGCCCTATTGCTTATAGTATCTGAGATATGGACTTGACCACCAAAACTTAACCTTGTTCACTGATCCATGAAATGAGGTCGAGGTCAAGTGAAAACTGTCTGACAGACATGAGGACCTTGCAAGGTATGCACATATCAAATATATTTATCCTATTACTTATAATAAGAGAGAATTCAACATTACAAAAAATTTGAACTTTTTTTTCAAGTGGTCACTGAACCATGAAAATGAGGTCAAGGACATTGGACATGTGACTGACGGAAACTTCGTAACATGAGGCATCTATATACAAAGTATGAAACATCCAGGTCTTTCACCTTCTAGAATATAAAGCTTTTAAGAAGTTAGCTAACCCTGCCGCCGGATCACTATCAAGTTGCAGGCTTGACAAAAATAACAGCCTAACAGGTTCTCTATAAAGTCTAACCATATTAACAGCAAATTCATTCCCTGAAGATTATGAAGTCAGATAAATGATTAAATAAATTACAACTAATAGTTTTAGAGTCACAGAATTCCTTGTGTGTAAATATGCTTAAAGGTGGACAACTAAGAAAAAAAAGGTACATAAAAAATACAAACTTGTAATTTCATATGACATAATTGTTCAATCTTTTTCAAAAAAAAAATAATACAAAAATTAAATATTGTTATATAAATTCATAAATTATGGCATACATTTATTAGTCTGATTTTTGAAAAACAGACTTAATGCAAGATAAATAAGTACAATTTCAGAAAAATCTGCATACAGATGTATGTATCAGATACCAGAATGTGAGTTCTAATTATTATGATACTCTCCCAGTTAGTTTGAACATATTTTATTGGTCAAAAATGAGAAATGGTTAGACACAAGTTTTTAACTAAGTAACGTCTTCTCCAACTCACTTGCATTATTCACATTTATAAAAACCTCATCATAATTTCTAAATTTACAGTATAATGTACAACAAAAGTAAAAAAAGAGAATCAAAAACACCATGTACTTGAGATAAAGAGGCCAACTTCTAACTTCACCTACCAAAAGACAATGGGAGACAACTCCATTTCAGCTCTGTTGGTCTGCTTCTTTTTCCCTTGGAATCAACATAAAATCCAAATTCTGCAAAAATAATCAGTTACATATTGACTTTTTATGTTCAATGTAGTCATTTTGGTTTCTGCCTAAATGCAAATAAAATCTTAAATCCTTTTATTTGCAAAGGAGTTCTTTATTCTTACAAACTTTGTAGCTTAGTACCAGTATCTATATTTCATTAGAGAACAGATGTATATTACTATAAATTCATCATCATTTGTGAGACTTCAATTTTCATGGATTTCATTGGTAAGGTAAACCACTAATTTAAATATTCAATTATTGTAAAATTTTCTACAGGCTTGTATGCAGACATAGGCAAATCCACAAATTAAGATATACATAAAAATGCAATTTTTCTGCCAGAAATTGAATGGGTATCCACGAAAATAAATGAATTCAAATTAATTAAGGTTAATGAGCAATTATCTGGAGGCCTTTTGTATTGGAAAACAAAACGCTCACAATGTAAAGGTTAAAACTGTAATGTAAAACATAACACATTTTAACAGACTTTATCTTCAATAAAATGACCTTATAATGTAATCTTCAAAAGAGATGTTTAACAAACTTGTCTACCAATGAGGGTCTCTCATGATCATTTTTTGTTTTTATCTCACATGGATATATGCACTAACCAGCCTCTGTAGAGCTGTGTGAAACCCACAGGTAGAGGACTCATCTTGATTTTTTTTTAGTTGTAATTAATGTTTAACAAAATCATTACCATGGAAACAGATGAGAAATTCCAGCGGCAATCCTTCAGGTGATACTTTTACAACTGCTAGAGGAAAGCTATTGTGTATTGCTGCTCCAAAAGCTGCAAATGCTAAAGAGTTATCCCTCTTGTCAACAAAATCTACAAATATAAAAATAAAATCACAATATATAAAACATACAACATTGACAATTTAATTTGAACAGCTTGACTTTCATTGTTCATTAAATCTTTCTTTTTAAAACAATACTCCAAATTGACTTCACAACACTTCAAATGGTCTGCAATTTTATTTGCTATGGTCTACATGTTTCGCCTGCCAGGCAGGTTGCATCAGGACAATTTACGTTCAGAAACTAAATACTGATGTAATCAAAGTGGTACATTGAATTTTACGTTGTCATGGTGAGAAACAATGAAAAGTGAAAGTAGCAATAAAGAGTTATAAATAGATAAGATAAATATAGAAACTAGACGCTCTAAAGAGCCTGTGTCGCTCACCTTGGTCTATGTGCATATTTAACAAAGGACACAAATGGATTCATGACAAAATTGTATTTTGGTGATGGTGATGTGTTTGAAGTTCTTACTTTACTGAACATTCTTGCTTCTTACAATTATATCTATAATGAACTTTGCCCATTAGTAACAGAGAAAAATATTTGGTAAAAATTTACATAAATTTACCAAATTAATGAAAATTGTTAAAAATTGACTATAAAGGGCAATAACTCCTTAAGGGGTCAATTGACCATTTAGGTCATGTGGACTTATTTGTAGATCTTACTTTGATGAACATTATCGCTGTTTACAGTTTATCGCTATCTATAATAGTATTCAAGATAATAACCAAAAACAGCAAAATTTCTTTAAAAATTACCAATTGGAGGGCAGCAACCCAACAACAGGTTGTCCAATTCATTTGAATATTTCAGGGCAGATATATATTGACTTGATTTACAATTAAACTCCTTGTCAGATTTCCTCTAAATGATTTGGTTTCAGAGTTGTAAGCAAAAAACTACATTTTACCCCTGTTCTATTTTTAGCCGTGGTGGCCATCTTGGTTGGATGGCCAGGTCATCGGACACATTTTTCAAACAAGGTACCTCAAAGATGATTGTGGCCAAGTTTGAATTAATTTGGCCCAGTAGTTTCAGAGGAGAAGATTTTTGTAAAAGATAACTAAGATTTACGAAAAATGGTTAAAAATTGACTATAAAGGGCAATAACTCCTAAAGGGGTCAACTGACCATTTCCGTCATGTTGACTTACTTGTAAATCTAACTTTGCCAAACATTATTGCTGTTTACAGCTTATCTCTATCTATAATAATATTCAAGATAATAACCAAAAACAGCAAAATTTCCTCAAAATGACCAATTCAGGGGCAGCAACCCAACAACGGATTGACCGATTCATCTGAAAATTTCAGGGCAGATAGATCTTGACCCGATAAACATATTTACCCCATGTCAGATTTGCTCTAAATGCTTTGGTTTTTGAGTTATAAGCCAAAAACTGCATTTTACCCCTATGTTCTATTTTTAGCCGTGGCGGCCATCTTGGTTGGTTGACCGGGTCACGCCACACATTTTTTAAACTAGATACCCCAATAATGATTTTGGTCAAGTTTGGTTAAATTTGGCCCAGTAGTTTCAGAGGAGAAGATTTTTGTAAAAGTTAACGACGACGGACGACGACGACGGACGCAAAGTGATGGGAATAGCTCACTTGGCCCTTCGGGCCAGGTGAGCTAAAAATAAAGTTTGTTTACAATGTATATTGATTTGGTATTACTTTTACATGATACATGACATTGTTCAAAAAGCTTGGTCTCTTTATGGACGACCTTCCCATGGTCCCTACCACTACGCAAGGCTTCTCTTCCAATCTGACCATTGTTGGATGTTTGTTTTAAAGATATTAAAGTTTTTCAAACCTTACAGAAAAAATCAAAAATGAGAAAATTAAAGTAAAAGTATTATTCTTGAAAAATAATTAGAGAGGCATGCACATATTTTTTGAGTAATACAGTACAGGTAGTTAAATTGATTGCCAATCTTTGGTATTATAAATTATTCAATACAAAAAAGAATAATACTGGTTCAAGTTCAATCTATAATTTAAACACAAAATGTTACAGTGTTCACATCATTCATGGTAGAATTCTGGATAAAAAAATAAAAAAAGAAACATAAAAAAATATGCAAAACCTTGCAATGTAATAAGAAATTTATTCAACATTCAGTTTAAAAAAAAATTTTAACAAAAAAACATTAAATATCTGTGTATCATTCTATTCTTAAAAAGAAGCAATTAGTAAACATGCTAATTAAATATTTCCTTTTTGCAGTGACAAACCACATGTTAATACATTTTCTCTGAATAAATATTTGAATTTTATACAGTCGACTCCACTATTAAATTGCATACCGCTTTTAAAATAGCATAATTCTGTTAATTACATAATTTTCTCCTGCACAAAACCATTTCCCATTCACCTAATGTTTAATTGTCCAGGTAAATGCATAGCTCTTCAAGTGGCCTTTCAGTTAATTGCATAGAAAAAAATGCCAGCTGGATTTGCTTAGTTAAAACTGACGAGAATTTTGACCGGAAACGGCAATTTGGTGAGTATATTTTTCTTTAATGCATCATAATTTTCATTATTATTTCATACATGTATTTACTTTTGTGTTATCTATACAATTAAACGAAAAGACCTCATTTTGTGTGTCGCTTCTCTTCCTTCCACAATAAATTAATCATCATGCCTCTGTGACCTATAGGTACCATGTATTGTCGCATTTGTCATCCATTCTTATGATTATTCAGTTTGAGTTATTTTGGGAGAAAAACAAACTAGAGGCTCTAAAGAGACTGTGTCGCTCACCTTGGTCTTGTGCATATTAAACAATGGACACGGATAAATTCATGACATAATTGTGTTTTGGTGATAGTGATGTGTTTGTAGATCTTACTTTACTGAACATTCTTGTTGCTACAATTATCTCTATCTATAATGAACTTGGCCCAGTAATTACAGTGGAAAATATTTTCTAAAAATTTACAAAAATTTATGAAAAATGTTAAAAATTAACTATAAAGGGCAATAACTCCTGAAGGGGTCAATTGACTATTTTGGTCATGGAAACTTATTTGTAGATCTTATTTTGCTGAACGTTATTGCTGTAAACAGTTTATCTCTATCTATAATAATATTCAAGATAATAACAAACTAGAGGCTCTCAAGAGCCTGTGTCGCTCACCTGTTAATGTGTTTACTGATGTCGGCCATCTTCGTTGGTAGGCGGGGTCATTAGACACTTTTTTTAAAAATAGATACCCTAGTATTATGATTGTGGCCAAGTTTGGTTAAATTTGGCCAAGTCGTTTTAGAAAAGATTTTTATACAAGTTACAAAAATGACGAAAAGTTGTTCAATATTGACTATAAAGGGCAATAACTCCTTAAGGGGTCCTCTAACAATTTTGAGCATGCTGACTTATTTGTAGATCTTACTTTGCTGAACATTATTGCTGTTTACAGTTTATCTCTATCTATAATAGTATTCAAGATAATAACCAAAAACTGCAAAATTTCCTTAAAATCACCAATTTTAGGGCAGCAACCCAACAACAGGTTGTCCAATTCAACTCAAAATTTGTGAGGGGATATATCTTATTCTGATAGACATTTAAATCTTGAAAGATTTGCCCTAAATGTCTTAGTTTCAAAGATATAAAGCAAAAACTGCATTTTACCACTATGTTCTAATTTTAGCCATGTCGGCCATTTTGTTTGGCAGGCTGGGTCATCGGACACATTTTTTAAACTATAAACCACAATGATAATTGTGGCCAAGTTTGGTTAAATTTGGCAAAGTAGTTTTGGAGAAGAAGATTTTTAGAAAAGTTACAAAAAATGACGAAAAGTTGTTAAAAATTGACTATAAAGGGCAATAACTCCTTAAGGGGTCAACTGACAATTTTTGTCATGTTGACTTATTTGTAGGTCTTACTTTGCTGAACATTATTGCTGTTTACAGTTTATCTCTATCTATAATAGTATTCAAGATAATAACCAAAAACTGCAAAATTTCCTTAAAATAACCATTTCACAGGCAGCAACCCAACAACAGGTTGTCCTATTCGTCTGAAAATTTCAATGCAGATAGATCTTGACCTGATCAACCATTTTACCCTATGTCAGATTTGCTCTAAATGCTTTGGTTTTTGAGTTATTAGCCAAAAACTGCATTTTACCCCTATGTTCTATTTTTAGCCATGGCGGCCATCTTGGTTGGTTTGACGGGTCACGCCACACATTTTTTAAACTAGATACCCCAAGGATGATTGTGGCCAAGTTTGGTAGAATTTGGCCCAGTAGTTTCAGAGGAGAAGATTTTTGTAAAAGTTTACGGACGACGGACGACGGACGACAGACGACGGACGACGGACGACGGACGCCAAGTGATGAGAAAAGCTCACTTGACCTTTCAGGTCAGGTGAGCTAAAAAACGGCAAAATTTCCTTAAAATTACCAATTCAGGACAGTAACCTAACAACGGGTTGTCTGATCCATGTGAAAACATCAGGGCAGATAGATCTTGACCTGATAAATAATTAAACCCTGTCAGATTTTCTCTTAATGCTTCGGTTTTTGAGTTATAAGCCAAAAACTGCATTTTACCCCTATGTTCTATTATTAGCCGTGGCAGCCATTTTGGTTGATTAGCCAGGTCACGCCACACATTTTTTAAACAAGTAACCCCAATGATGATTATGGCCAAGTTTAGTTTAATTTGGCCCAGTAGTTTCAGAGAAGAAGATTTTTGTAAAAGATAACTAAGATTTACGAAAAAATGGTTAAAAATTGACTATAAAGGGCAATTACTCCTTTAGGGGTCAACTGATCATTTTGGTCATCTGACTTATTTGTAGATCTTACTTTGCTGAACATTATTGCTGTTTACAGTTTATCTCTATCTAAAATAATATTCAAGATAATAACCAAAAACAGCAAAATTTCCTTAAAATTACCAATTCAGGGGCAGCAACCCAACAACGGGTTGTCCAATTCATCTGAAAATTTCAGGACAGATAGATCTTCACCTGATAAACACTTTTACCCTATGTCAGATTTGCTCTAAATGCTTTGGTTTTTGAGTTATAAGCCAAAAACTGCATTTTACCCCTATGTTCTATTTTTAGCCATGGCGGCCATCTTGGTTAGTTGGCCGGGTCATGCCACACATTTTTTAAACTAGATATCCCAAAGATGATTGTGGCCAAGTTTGGATTAATTTGGCACAGTAGTTTTAAAGGAGAAGATTTTTGTAAAAGATTACTAAGATTTACGAAAAATGGTTAAAAATTGACTATAAAGGTCAATAACTCCTAAAGGGGTCAACTGACCATTTTGGTCATGTTGACTTATTTGTAAATCTTACTTTGCTGAACATTATTGCTGTTTACAGTTTATCTCTATCTATAATTATATTCAAGATAATAGCCAAAAACAGCAAAAATTCCCTAAAATTACCAGTTCAGGGCAGCAACCCAATAACGGGTTGTCGGATTCATCTAGAAATTTGAGGGCAGATAGATCTTGACCTGATAAACAATTTTACCCCTATTGCTCTAAATGCTTTGGTTTTTGAGTTATAAGCCAAAAACTGCATTTTACCCCTATGGTCTATTTTTAGCCATGGCGCCCATCTTGGTTGGTTGGTCGGGTCAAGCCACACATTTTTTAAACTAGATACCCCAATGATGATTGTGGCCAAGTTTGGTATAATTTGGCCCAGTAGTTTCAGAGGAGAAGATTTTTGTAAAAGTTAACGACGACGGACGACGGACGCCAAGTGATGGGAAAAGCTCACTTGGCCCTTCGGGCCAGGTGAGCTAAAAAAAAAAACTGCGTACGGATATTTTTTCCGTCATTGGACGAAATTTTAAGTCAGACTAGACATCCGGTTTGCGTTTTTCTGTACTTTGTACATACCAAAGACTATGAATAACGTGTATTTGCTATCTGCTATCATTTTCAAGTTTACTATCCACTGCGGTCACTGAGTTTATTAAATAGAGAGAGTCTATATATTGAAATCAATAGAAAAAGAAAAAATAGAAGTTTTGGAGGAAAAAAATTAAGAGCCGGGCTAGAAAAACAATTGTCATGTCCCAATAACTTTTAATACCTTTTGAAATTCTTCAGTCATAAAATCTTTTACAAAAATTCATCGGGTCACAAAGTATATTAAATAGAGAGGGTCTATATAATATATCAATGACCGCCGTGGATTGATTAGTTAACTGAGAATTGATAGTAAAAAGCAAACACACTTTATTTATAGTAATGTATGTTAATAACATACTAAACGTATGTTCATACTGAAATAAATAGAAAACAAAAAATTGGAAATTTTGGGAAACTAGACGCTCTAAAGAGCCTGTGTCGCTCACCTTGGTATATGTGAATATTTAACAAAAGCAGATAGATTCATGACAAAATTGTGTTTTGGTGATGGTGATGTGTTTGTACATCTTACTTTACTGAACATTCTTGCTGCTTACAATTATCTCTATCTATAATGAACTTGGCCCAGTAGTTTCAGCGGAAAATATTAGTAAAAATTTACAAATTTCATGAAAATTGTTAAAAATTTACTATAAAGGACAATAACTCCTTAGGGGGTCAATTGACCAGTTCAGCCATGTTGACTTATTTGTAAATCTTACTTTTCTGAACATTATTGCTGTTTACAGGTTATCTCTATCTATAACAGTATTCAAGATAATAACCAAAAACCGCAAAATTTCCTTAAAAATTACCAATTTAGGGGCAGCAACCCAACAATGGGTTGTCCGATTCATCTGAAAATTTAAGGGCAGATAGTTCTTGACCTGATGAACAATTTTACCCCAGTCAGATTTGCTCTAAATGCTTTGGTTTTTGAGTTATAAGCCAAAAACTGCATTTTACCCCTATGTTCTATTTTTAGCTGTGGCGGCCATCTTGGTTGCATGACCGGGTCACGCCACACATTTTTAAAACTAGACACCCCAAAGATGATTGTGACCAAGTTTGGATTAATTTGGCCAAGTAGTTTCAGAGGAGAAGATTTTTGTAAAATATTACTAAGATTTACGAAAAGTGGTTAAAAATTGACTATAAAGGTCAATAACTCCTAAAGAGGTCAACTGACCATTTTGGTCATGTTGACTTATTTGTAAATCTTACTTTGCTGAACATTATTGCTGTTTACAGTTTATCTCTATCTATAAATATAATAATATTCAAGATAATAACCAAAAACAGCAAAAATTCCCTAAAATTACCAATTCAGGGGCAGCAACCCAACAACAGGTTGTCGGATTCATCTGAAAATTTCAGGGCAGATAAATCTTGACCTGATAAACATTTTTACCCCACATCAGATTTCCTCTAAATGCTTTGGTTTTTGAGTTATAAGCCAAAAACTGCATTTTACCCCTATGTTCTATTTTTAGCCATGGCGGCCATCTTGGTTGGTTGGCCGGGTCATGCCACACATTTTTTAAACTAGATACCCCAATGATGATTGTGGCCAAGTTTGGTTTAATTTGGCCCAGTAGTTTCAGAGGAGAAGATTTTTGTAAAAGTTAACGATGTCCCGCTGTCCCCAAGTACCTATAACTTTTATTACGTGACCTTTTCCGGAATTCTCCAGTCATTAATGTTTTTACAAAAATTCATCCTACAACACTTTACATACTTTCAATCACGCTCTGTATGCCTGTGGGTGTGTTCTAGCATTTATCATCCTTGCTTAAAGTATTTCAGTTTGGGTCATTTTGGGAGGAAAACGAAAATATAGGTGTCCATATATTGTTTCCATCATCGGACTGACTTTTTGAGAAATATAAAAGACTTCCGCTGCCCTTTAGGCCTGTTTTGAAATTAAACATAATTTGCATAAGTACTTGGGACAGAACAATTATTTTTTGCGTTTTGCTGTATACTATGATCATACATATACTATAGATAAAGTGTATTTGCTATTTATATATATTATCAATTCCAATAGTTTTCTATCCACAGCGGTCAGTGAAATATTTCTGTATACATGTACTACATACATATATACTATGAATAAATTGTATAAATTTGCTATAATTTACTATAAATTCCACTGAATAGTTTACTGGGGTGATTTTTAATATATCAGTGACCGTTTTATATAGTAATTTATGTTCATAGTATACAGAAAAACAGAAAGAATAAAAACGGTATTTGAAAAAAAGGGGGAGGGCAAAAAAAAAATGTGTCCAGTCCCCAAGTACCTTTGACTTTTGATACCTCTCCTGGAATTCTCCAGTTATAATTTTTTAACAGTTTACATACGCTCTTGTTCTAGTTTAAATAAAATTTTAAAACAGTTTCTTTCATGTTTATATGCTGGAATTTAATTATACAATAAACCTTTATGTGTACACAGGTAAAGTTTCCCATGTTCTATTAAGTATTTTAAGCATCGAGGTCACAAAAATGTCAAACAATTAATTTATGTAAAAACATGCCAATTCTATCTCAAAAGGTATTACTTATTGATTGGATTTCAAACATTGTCCATAGATTACATTTGGGGTTTTATGTTAAATATTACAGGGAATTTATAGAGTGGGGTGCTCATATTCGCCATGGACACAATTTCGCCGTTTCATGATTTTGAGGTGTAAAAACTTCAAAGGATGGTTGAAATTGAAGAAATATGCCGGTAAATTATATTTTTATAACAAATATGATTATTTTTGAAAATGATACCAAATTTTGGCAAAGGACCGAAAACTGACAACGATTTTTAGCCAATTTCCTGAATGGAAAAAACGATTTCAAAGAAGTATTTCTTTAGTAATTCTTTGACTGATTGTCCTAAATTTCAGTTTTTTACACCTTTCAAATGTCTGCTATTCATCTATAATGAAATTTATTTGATAAATATTGTTTAAAGCTGCAGTTATTTGGATGCAGTAATAGATGTGTAACAACGGCGAATATGTGTCCCCCGTTGACAAAACATCAGGAAATTTCAAACACCCTTTAATCCAACATTTCAAATGATTTTTCTCAAAACAAACACGTTTTAAAGCTAAGAATATTTTGCATTTGAAGTTATCTTCATATACATGTAGATATATCAGTATACTTCAAAAACATAAAGACCTGAACATAAACTGAAAAAAACATGGAAAGATATGGCGAAAATGAACACCCCACTCTATATGGTTGAAGAATTTTATACATCAATCATTTATTTTTAAATTTATTTTAATGAGCATTTTTTTCTTATTATTATATTTGCTCACTTTCAACACTTGTGTCCAGCAAATAACCTGTGCAGGGCCCCATTACCTGTTTACTGCTTTGCATATATGAAACTAACAAGGTTAAAGAAACAGTGTTATATAACTGTGCAAGCGGAAAATACTGTATATCAAATGCAGTTCATTGCACATCTATTGTTAAAAATTATTAAAAACTGTGTAGTATTGTTAAACAGTTTATTTCAATCAAAGCGTAACAATGTACATTGTACATACGGGTCATATAAACAAATCTATTTGTAGAACAATTTGTTATTTATTTTTGTATCCCAGGTAAAAAGAATCTTCGGTAAATAAACTAAAACTAAATAATTTAGAAAAATTATTGAAAGAATACAAAATAAAATAGCATTATGCATATAACTTTTATTAGAATAAATAATCATTCGATATGTATTTTGACTCTGTAATTTGGCATTTCGGATATAAGCATACTCCGCTTAATCGCATAATTTTGTCTGACAATTAGGCTATGCAAATAACGGGAATCGACTGTAATACTAATTAATCAACATACCAGTAATGTTTGGATGATCTAAACTCAAGCGATAAAATTTGTCTGTTCCCACTATTGCAAACTCATGGGATAAACAAACACAGCTACATGGCTCATTAGTCATGAATTCCTGCAAAAAAGAAATAAATCAAAGTTTTAAAATCATTTCACATAAATAAAAACTTTCTATGCTAGTTCTGCTGTGAAACAGGTTTTAAAATATTTTTTTTAAGGCTGTCTAATTTTTCAATGTTGCTTTCATTTTTGCTCTCTATAAAATACCAATATAAATGTAAAATGCTCTAATTTTACTTGTAGAAGGTTTTCCAAATAGCAATAATATCACATCCTTTTATTCTATATTTATCAAACATTTACCCTTATTAAAACTAAACTTTTGAGTTCACATTTTTTATTTTATATTTATCTAACATTTACATTCACAGAACCAAAATAACATAAGCATTTTTTTCTTAAACAGATTGACTTCATTACTGAGTTCACATATTTTTATTCTATATTTATCAAACATTCTATTTCTAAGAACCAAAACTGTACATACTTTTCTCAAGCAGAATGACTTCATTTCTGAGTTATATTTCATAAGCAGAACCCTGTCTGCCATACCAACAACCATGTAGGAACCACCATGACACTTTGAAGCATCCATCACAGTACATCCCACAATTCCCTCTATGACAGTATGGGGGATAGGATTTGTCTCTTCTTTAGCAGCAGAGTTAGCCTGATCTATTCTGGAATGTATCATACGCTTGTCTATGGTGACTACAGACCTTTCCCTTCCTGCAACAAACACATTTTGTTAGTAAAGGATTGAAGTGATAAGACCTAGTTTTCCTCAGTGCACTTAGAGAACATGCATATACAAGATTATTTTTTTAAATTTCACACACATATCATGTACTGTACAATTTAATTCTTTCTGTCAGGAAGGATTTGTTTTACCCAACTACAATATGTGTTACACTTGCTGTATTTGTACTTTTTTACTGTAAGAAATAAAGGTTTTTAAATTTTTCAGGGAATGTGGATTTTTCTATTCTTCATATATTCATCACAACTTTTAGCCTAGTTTGAATTTACTTCTTAGTCCTGGTAATGTAAGTTTCAGCTTGTCAAAATAAAATTAAGGAGATGTGGCACGATTGCCAACCAGAGACCAGAGGTAAACAGTTATAAGTCACTATACGACCTTCAACAATGAGAAAACCCATACCATATGGTAAAAATTTGATTCAATTTTCAAAATCCCTCAAATTTTGATTTCAAGCCTCTAAGAAGACACAATATTTATTGAAATATGCATCTGATGCATTAAAGTCATATGAAACGAGTGAGTGGTGAAAAATAATGTTTATCAAATTCTTGAACCAATGCATGCATATATCATAAACTTAGTCCTCTGTGCACGATTTTATCATTATTTTCGAAAATATATCATATAATAGTCAATTTTTTCTCTCTCTGTTTGTTATGATTTAAAAAATATGGCTGCTCATTAAATGCCGTGTTTTGAAGTTGAGTTTTACCGATTGTCATCCTTATAGTAAACAATCACAAAAAGCATGGGTATTGAGCACGTGTTTAACATGTATAATCAGATATTTGTTTATTTCAATGACAGATTCATGCGTATTGCGATCACCAGATTTTTACGAGGAGGGTTACGCTCGGGTCACTATGCATACGGAAAATATGTCGGCAAAGCAATTAAAAATAAGTAAACTTCTTTTGAATGTGGACAAATTAAAGAATTTTCCTCAGAAAAAAGTATATGTACATAAGTTGTATAATGAAAACTATCCATTTAGTTATAAAAAACATATGCATATTTTTTTTTTTTAATTTGAGGTTTCTTATGACTTTAAAACTGGTTTCACCTAAAATTATTACATATTTTTTTGGTTTACCTGTTATTAGAATGATCAGGTTGAGAGATGATATGTAAACAATTTGATGCACACATTTAAATCCTGTCAGCTGTGTAATAATGGCATGTGTACCATGGTATAAATTCACACAAAATAGTCCCTCGTCTGCACCAAGTAATACCAGCTGAAGAAAAAGAAGAAAAATTGTTCACACAAAATCAAGCAATAGGTTACACTCACAGGTACCACATTTTACAGCATTTTATAAAACTCATCAATGTTTTGAAAATATTAGTCGAAAGGAAATTGGATGAAAAAATAAATTTTCTATCTCTGCCATTAGAGCACAATAACAATGTTTACTGTTAATGATATCCCCACCATAAATCACCACATATCATTCAAGAACATTTTTCATTTTCTTCATTTCTTTTTCAGATTTTCAAGTTTTTATATTATATATTTGTTCCAATTTAAGAAGAAAATGAAGGACCACCAAATTTGGCCATTCTGTAGATATCTGTATGAAGCCTGTTTTTTGGGGGTTTTTTTTTTTTGTTCTTTGTTGCTGTATTTCATATTTGTTAATCGTTTATTGTTTTTTTTATATATCAGGAGGCTAGTTTTTGCGTTTGAATTGATGGGTTTTGGTCTGGATTTGTCTAAGTAGTTGAACTACTGTATCATTAGCCTGTCAACACTGAGGTTGTGGGATCGAATACATGTCAGGTGTGATTGACTCCAATCTTCATTATCTTGGATTGTCAGTTTTCCTACGGAAGGCAAGTTGTTCTCTCCATGCACTCCAGCTTCCTCCTCCAATACAAACTGGCTGCCACAAAATAGGGCAATAGTGGTGATAGTTGTTTTGATGTAAACAATATTTTATTATGAATAATACCTCTTTACATAGGGCAAATGAGCAGTTGAGTTCCAGTCTTCGACTTCCTTCTAATTCTAACAGTGTTTTGGAAAACATTCCCTGAAGAAATCAAAACAGTATTATGAGTAATCTAGGTTGTTAAAGTTTGTTATCAACATTAGTTATTTAAAATTCCAAAGTTTTCCTTTCATTTTCCTACAGACATAATGTCAAATTTTGCGTTTACATTCCAGAGGGTGCATGTCAATATTTAGAAATCTAGGATGTTAAAGTTTTACTTTAATTTTCCTACAGACAGCATATAAAATCTTGGTGTACATTGCAGAGTACATAAATACAAAATATTGACATAATAAGCTGTGGATACAGTTCCAAAACATATATATAAAAATAAAAAGGCAATAAAAAACAGACTACAGGTTTTTGCCTAAAAAGATGTACATGAAGTAGCATTATCATGAAAAAAAAATTCATGACCAATAATGCTGAATTAGAAAATAATATGGAAAATATACCTAAAAAGTAAAATCACAAAAATACTGAACTTAGAGGAAAATCTGATCGGAAAGTCCATAATCATAATCCATAAAATATAGGAACATCATAACAGTGATCTACTTTTACCTGATAACTCTCAAAATAAAACGTTGTAATCTTTTATGGACCTACCGTTCTGACAATGGTGTCTTTTCTCTGTATACTTTTGACAGCAGCCTCCAAACAAGCTACCCATTTCTGCTTGTCTGAGAAGTTACTAGCCATCAGATACAACACTCTGTAAAAAGAAAAAAAAATGCTTCTTGAAGTAAACATAGCTAATACATGTATATAGATATAACAGGGTTCATACACCTTTTTAGTTCCATTTTTCCATGACTTTTCCATGACTTTTCAAGGATGTTTTATGAAATTTCCATACCCCAAAACTATAGACCAAAAAGTCATCCCTAATGCTATAAACATGCTTTTGTGTCCTTTCCGTGCAACTAAATAAACAATCTTTTTAACATCCAATAATGACACAATTGCACTGAAACACAATGAGAAATACCAACATATTTATGAATGACAATACGGAGTTAAGTTTGCTAACAATGATGTAGACCTACTTGTTATCAAAGATTCTATGAAAGAGTATGACCTACACACTCATTTGAATGTCCCCTTTGATATATGTTCTGCCTCTTTTTACAGTATACATGGTATAAAAGAATATATACAAATTTTGAAATATTTTAATAAACAAAGTATTAGAAAAGGTTATTTGGCATAATCCTCTTGACTGGTTGGACTTTCATCAAACAGATAATACATTGTAGACAAAAAACTATCACCTTCCTACTTAGAGGCATCATTGCCATTTCAGAAGTGACATTTGTTTACTATCCAGAAACATATTCTTAAATACCGAGACGATATCCTCACAACTTTTGTATGAAAAATTGCTCTTTACTACATGTAGGACTCTTATCATTTCAGCTCCTCTATCCATACATTATCATTAAAAGTGTTTTTCAACGGCTGTTTGGTAGCAATAACTTCGTTTTCGAATATTCCGATAGCTGGTTTCTTATTTCAATACTGTTAAAGCAAATTGCACTATGAAGGGAACCAGATGCGGTTGCATATTTTTATAAACAATTTTGAAGAAACGAATTTTAAATTCTCATTTTACACTTACCACAACTGGGGCCTTGTTTCTAGCATTCGAAAAAGAAACAGTTTCGACAAAAACTACTGGGATCATTTAATTTTTGATGTTTGAAGACATGCAATAAAGATTACAGTGCAAATAATCATTTTCCATGACTATTCAAGGACTTGTCACTAAAATATAGCTTTCCATGACTTTTAAAGGCCTTTCCCCCCCTAAATAAAAATCCATGACTTTTCCAGGATTCCATGCCCCGTACGAACCCTGATATAAGAAGATGTGGTATGAGTGCCAATGAGACAACTCTCCATCCAAGTCACAATTTGTAAAAGTAAACCATCCTAGTTCAAAGTAAGGCCTTCAACACGGAGAAATTCACATGTTGGTAGTTATCGAGTCTAAAATATTCATAGACCTATCTGTCAACTGAGTACCTTTCTTGTCAAAACTTTAAATAGTACAGGAATAAAGGATAGGTGTAATCACTTGCCAATGTTGTCAACAAAGGTGTCTGTACTACAATTTTTTTTCTCAAAATCTATATTCCTGTCGTTATTTGCTTAAAATAATAAAAAGTCCATGACTATTTGAATTTTCAATTAAAAAGATCCTGTAAAAAGTAGCAGAGTAAAGAATGGGAGGTCTTTGAATTTTGCAATTCAAAAATAAAAAGTCCCTTCTAGGAAAGACAGGTCTCTGACCTCAGATATTACCTTCCTGGCCAGCAGGTTGTGAGTGGTTGCTGTTCCAGTTTCATGACATGAGCAAGGTCAGTGTTTGTTGTGTTAGGCAGCTCTGCCGTACTGATTGCACTATGTACTGTAACATCTGTGTTCGGTGGACCAAGATCAAAAGTGTCAATAGGACTAGCATCAGATTCATACACAAATAATAACAATATATTGTTTTCTAGTGAAGCCCATCGTCTTTCCCAGCCTTGTTTCTCTGTTCTATTAAAAAAAAATAAAAAAACATGAGTGAATTAATAATGATTTTGATAAATTAATTTAATTCTAACTAACATGGAAACAATATATTTCATTCTACTGTATGTACACATTGATAGCTAAATTAATATTTGATTGGCGGAGACTATCCCATGTGACATTGAACAATACTTCATTTTCACCTCTAAACATCATATTCCCTTCCAAAAACATTGTGTCAAAGCCTCACACTTTGTGTAATGTATGTAACATTTCAGCCCTTTTTGACAGTCGTAGTAAATATATCCCATGTTTAAACATATATCAAGTGAAAAATGAAAATAGAAAAAGCATGGTAATAACCATATACTATAAACATTTCATTATTAATGTATTATTGATGCCATGTAGTTATAAAATCAATACAGCATGAACAAGAATGTTTCCTAAGTACACGGATGCGTCATTGGCACTTTCATTTTCTATGTTCAGTGGACCATGAAAATGGGGTAGAATCTCTAATTTGGCATTAAAATTAGAACGATCATATCGTAAGGAACATGTGTACTAAGTTTCAAGTTGATTGGACTTCAACTTCATCAAAAACTAACTCGACCAAAAACTTTAACCTGAAGCGGGACAGACGGACGAACAGACAAACGAACTAACGGACACACAGACCAGAAAACATAATGCCCATAAATCGGGCATAAAAATTGTATGTTAACAAGAAATAGTTTTAAGAATTAACAAAAACATGCACCATGTATTACAGATTTTGAACAAATGGATCTAAAACACCTTGAACCATATATTTTCTTATATTGAATCAATTTCATGAATTTATCTCTTTTTTTTAAAGTCATAAGAAACCTCAAATCAAAAAAAAATAATGCATATGTTTTTTATAACTCAATCGATAGTTTTCATTGTAAAACTTATGTACATATACTTTTTTCTGAAGAAAATTCTTTAATTTATTCATATTTAGAAGAAGTTTACTTTATTTGAATTGCTTCCTTCCAGCAAGCAATTCCCCCGATATATTTTCCGTATGCAAGGTGACCTCAGTGTGACCCATCTCGTAAAAATCCGGTGACCACAATACGCATGGATGTCCTTAAAATAAACTATTATCTGAATTTACATGTTAAACACGTGCTCAATTTCCATGCTTTTTTGTTTATTTTTCGTCAATTGTTGACAAACAGGTGACAATCGTTAAACTTCGGCTTCAAAACACGAACTTTAATTACCTGCCATATTTTCACAACAACACTGACCGATTGAAAAAAAATTGACGATTATACGAAGTTTACACGAAAAAAATGATAAATTCGAGCACAGAAGACTAAGTTTATGATGTTTGTATGCATTGGTTTAAGAATTGGCAGAACATTATTTTTCACCGGTCACTCGTTTCTTATGACTTTAAAGAAAAATTATCAATAACTTATTCTAATATGACATGCTTCTTTCGCTTTGTGAATAAACCCATGCTGTAAATCCAATTAAATTTGTTTGCTCATGCATATATTGACTACTGCAGAATAATGAATTTTATCAAATTGTAATGCATTTAATATATTTCATTAATTTAAAACTTCCAAACTCTTAAATGATGCACATGTTGCTACTTATTCATTTGTTATGAATTTAATGTGTTGCATTTGGAAATTGACATATTTGACCTAGATATGACAACTGTTCGTGCTGGCTGTTCAAACTCCTCCCTATGAAAAACCACATTGCCAGTCGTTTGCTTGTTTACAAACAAAAAAGGGAGGTTCATGGAAGAGCCTACACAAACATGCTACACTTATAACAATCGGACATAGAAATTTCCTTAATTGTCCTTATCAGAATCGAAATAATTGATGCAAGCTACTACTATATTGTAGTTTTAACATGGGTAGGCATTATTTTTCGTGTTATTTTAGCCCTCACTATCGCTCGGGCAAAAATAATCATGAATATAATGCCTACCCATGTTAAACCTACAATAAAGTAGTAGCTTGAATCAATTATTTCTTAAATAAGAATAAAAATGTAATGTAAATTCAGAAATTATTGCATATATTTATTTTGAAATTTTTGAGAAATGGACAAAAGTGTGAGATAAATTATTGCAATTTCAAGAAAATCTTCATACAGATATATGTATCAGATATCAGAATCTGAGTTCTTGTTGCATTATTTACATTTATTAAAACCTAGCAATAATATCTGAATTTACAGTAAACATAATAAGTTTACCTTGGAACTTTGAGCCATCCTTCCATTTTGATTGGGACATCGGAAACTATTGGTGAATACCTGTGACTAGACTGTTCTACCTGACCCATAATGCTAGAGAATTGTTGGATATACTCTGTTGGCATGCCACAATTATCTTTAGCAGATGACACACATTTAGGGTGGCATATCATGCCACATTCTGAAAAAAAAATACTTAAAATATATTGGTGAAGCATGTCATATCTCCCATAAGTTCAATATTATCATAATTAAAAGTTGTGAGAGTCATTCCCCTCTCCTACAGTTATATACATATAGCTTTATTTTTGACATTCAAGTTTTCTTCTCAAAACAAGCATTGGCACTCATACCACATCTTCTTTTATTCACACACAAATGTTGACCCTTGTTGTATTGGCTGTCCTTAAATACTTGTTAACTGACTTTTTTTTATATCAATCAAATAGTCAAATATGATATTACCAAAAAAATTTACAAAACAAATAAAAAAAACATGAAATACATGAAATACACGAAAAGTCAATAAAACGTTTTGTTCAAATGTCAGTTCTATTTTGTCAGGACTTGTGATAGTCACATGCCCTCACTAATGTCCTGACTTGTGATAGTCACATGAACCCCACTTAAATCAATTCACTCTCCTACCTTGACACTTAGATGCCTGCTTGACAAATGGAACGCTCCCTAAACACACCCCACACTTAGTGGCTCTAGAGTTTAACCCTGTAACAAATCTATGTGGAATCTTATGATGCATTCTCTGATGTGTCGAGTTGTAATTCATGGTGGCAGCTCTTTTGACACTTGGTGTAAGAAGTCCAAGGTTCACTGCTTTCTTCACTTCAGGAGTGATGGTGTCTGTTAAAGGTCCTTTTAACCGTAATACTGTAAAATAATTAGAATTATTCATAACATTAATTCATTTAAGTTTCAACAATCATTCAGAAAATCTTTATACAATACAATATTCATAGTTTGACCAAAATCTAATGTTACAGATAACTTCAAAATATAATCGAGTCCTGTTAACTTAATTTTAATATGTTGAAATATTCAAACTAAAGATGTCAAACATGCTTTATTACATTATACCATGATCCTTGAATTTAAAAAAGTAAGTAAACCATGTATATCTGTTAGAAACATATCTGTCAATGTGAAATTTAATTTAATGGCTAACTTTTTAAACCCAATTTTAATAAAACTTGAACTATAAAGTTGAATTAATTTGGCCTATGCAAATACAAAAAGATTGATGCTATCCATTAGTCTAGTATAGTGATTGCATATAAACTTAATAGGTATCATTATAATGTTTATTTGAAAATAATCCCTTTCATCATGTTTCCCCAAAATAACAATTCCCAAATCCATCCATCTCTGTCACAATGTATTATAAATATTGCTCCATAGAAAATAAATTTTCTCATTCTGTATTCATTTAAATTTGTTCTTACACTCATATAATTTAATAAATCCAAAGTCAATCAAATTTGCATCTTGTAATTTTCCTCTCCACAACTATTTGAAACATTACATTTTTTTTTTCATTAGAGAAAGAGATTCTACCACTTAAAATAATGACTACAGCAATTATCCAATCTTGAATGTCAAATTTTCTTATTTTTAAAAATCTCAGCAAGTCTCTATTTTAAAGTTTGAAATTAACTACTAAAAGCTATATAAATATTTTTGTTTCAAAGATTTAATAACACCTGTATATTTATACATTTAGAAGAGAATTTACTTTACCCATAACCTTCTGGTTTTATTCAAGTATTTTAAAACCTCAATATTCAATGAATAATTCATGACACTGAGGGCTATATTGAAGTTTATGGACAAGATGGTCTTCTCCAACAACAGAATACTTTTTTGTGGAGTTGAACAACTGTTGCTTTAAATGCCATTATGACAAGAATATTATAGCATATTCAAACAAAGAAGGGTTGTATTTTTACCATGAATACAAACTTATTTTTAAACCAAATTTATTTGTAATATAAATCAACACATTTGTTGTAGTAATTGCATATTTTAAGTCAACATTTTAGTATGTCAGTACATAAATTCTGTTTGTGAACCTTAAATTGTTCTTCCTACACATTTTCATAATTTCACAGCCACAATTTCAAAGGGAAGGATTTGAAGTGTCATAATAATAAACCCAACTTAAACTTTAACCCACAGAAGTGGACTAAGAACACCTTTACTAATAAATAACATTGAAATGCATGTTTTCACTATATACAATGTCCTCGCAAGGTTATCACATTCATGAGAACTTTATATATTGAATTCAATCTTGGATATAGGGTAAAACGTATCCAAATATAATTGGGAGGAGTGATATGACATGATCTCAGCACATTTGTTTGTTTCTGTGAAATTCTTTATATGATACATACATGTATAATGTTAACTGTAATTTATGTTGTTATTAGAATAATTGGCTTCTATATTTTATTGATTTAAGTACAAGGTATGGAATAATAGGATATGTTTTTTTTTAGCTTTCTAAGCACCCACTACCAAAAGCAGTTTCAATCTGGATTATAATATGTTATACTTACTTGGTGCTAAAGACAGTTTAAATATCATTTATTTTAAACACTTTACAAATATACAAATACAAATCACTTATTCCCTGCTCTGATGATCAACTTATTGAAAGGTATAGCCAGTGCAGGAGATTAAAAGAATTGAAAACACTGTGGTATCATTCAACAGTGCTGTGATAAAATTTGATAGTACACGTGTACTGAAAATCACAGGGATAAATCACTTTGAGAGAAGACAGTTTTCTGTATGGCCCTGTAAATATATGTACAAATTAATTTTTAAACAAACCAAAAGGAGCTCACAGCCACTTGAATCATATTTCATCCTACCCAAAAGTTTTCAATTTTCATCCTCAAAACTTTTAAGCTTATCTCATGGCAATTAGTTTTTCGTGAAAACATCTTTCCAACAACCTAGAACTGTGCTCACAATAGAAACCTTCAAACCACAGAAACTGTGCTATCCTTTTCACAATCATCCCAATTTTACTTTTTAAATACTAATATTAACACAAAAACTGAAAACTTTCTTACTTGATATAACCTTGTAACATTTACCTATGATAAGAGATTGAATATCCGTAATTACACCCCTAACTATATTTATGTTAACCAATTTCATAAAAGTGGCTTATTGCTAATTGCAAATAAACATTGATGATTAATTGACTTTTCCAACATTTTACACTCAATCTTAAAAGATGATACATAATGGTCTCCATGTGAACTGAAAATATGATCTCTGTTTCTTTTTATCTAGTTTTCAATTTATTTTTGACAATAGATTTTCCTTTAACTTTTGTAAGTTATTAAATGGGTCCATAGACTTTCAATACAAAAACCTAAAGTCATGGACCTCATCTACTTGAAAAATTTTAAAATACGCATATTGTCCTATCAAATTATATATAATTATCTGCCCTTAAATTTTGAATTTTAAATGTTTCTGTTGCATATCAAAGGATACTTTGTAAAGTATTTTTTAACAAAAAAAGTATTTCCAACATCAGGAGGAAAGATCAGAGAAAGACACCAGAAACCTGATCTACTAAATATAATACTATTATTCTTGCAACTTTTTTCTAAACAACATCAAAGGAATAAAAATAAATTTCGTAGAGTAAATCATGCAAATATAGAACAATAAAACTATTGTAACAATGCTTACAATCTTGTGCTTGTGAATAATTTTCTTGTCTTAGTCTTTCGTTCTGTTCCTGAAGTCGTGCATTCTTCTTCCTCTCCTGATCAAGAGCAGCCTGTAGATCTCCACATACATTCATCACAGGACTAATGGTGTCTTTGCCTTTATTACCAAATAATTTGCCAGTCTGATGAAAATAGTCAAAAAATGGAAATTATACGTTTGAAAAGTTATCTTTGATATGTTGAGTACAATACATCAACTGAAGTTAACTGTAGTTTATTTCAAGGTGATAACATTTTGTGGTTTTCTTTTTAATCTTTTTTTCTCTGAAGTTATTATTGTTTCGGCGGTTGTAATTTCATTGAATCTTCTTGTACTAAAAATTAATTTAAGACAACTAAATTCTGATTGAACATTAATTTCTGCTGGAACATTAATGACGAAAACTTCTATATAAAAAGCTGACCACACCCTATACCTCACATGCATGAAACACATCTACATGATGTGCATTTTTGTCTAGTATATATGATTTAAATATTTTTGTCTAGTTATCTAAAATGTACAAAACTTCGTCTAAAAATTAAAAGTAAAAACTTGATTGTTAATACCAAAAGACCTCTTTGTCTAGATTGTATATATGTATGTTGTTGATAAAAAAAACTGTAAATATGCAAATACATAAACATGTAAAAAAAAAAAAAAAGGACATCTGTAATATCTTAGTTTTTTAACTCCTGTTGCTGACACAAACAGAAAAGCATTTGAAAGAGCAGTAATTCAACACACCAAATTTGCAAAGCTTTGCAGCTCTAAGGCAATGCAAAAAAGACAGCTGCTAACTCCCAACCCTGTCTAATATGTTATTACCCTCAGGGTCATTTTTTTTCTCCTAAACAGATGATTTCATTATCATTCTTAAAGCTTAAAGTTTAAAATAGCTTACATCACAATATGGATCAAGATTTAATGGGACCAATTTATTTTTAACTTGTTCCCTAGGAAAAAAACTCTGTTGAGCAAAACTGTATATGCTTTGTATGATTTTTTCGCCAAAAAATAATAAATACAAAAATAAAATTCCTGCCTGCCAACCCTTATATGTACTTAAATTCAAGGTATATTAAGATAAAAGTTTGTCCATTGGACACCACACCCTGCACTTACTATCACATTTCCATATTTAGTAAACTGTGAAATCTAAGTCTAAACCCTAAACTTGCATATATTTATATTAAAAAGATCACACCATAATCAACATATGAACTTTTTCAAGTTGATGTAACTTCAACTTCATGATGAACTACCTTACACCAAAACATTAACCTGATATGGCCAATCAAATTAGTGTTTTCTTAGTGCTCTGTCAGTACAAAATAGCTATGAATATGCAAGCGGTATAAAATTTCTGATTATTATGTCATACTTACATCATTCTATAATAAGAATAACAATATTCATTTTATTTGAATTATAACAAAGTTCATCCATTTACCTTTTACCTTATACATTGGAAAATTAAGTATTGTTATTGAGTAAAATACATTCATCTGTACTATACACTATTTTTTTTTTATCAAATGACTTTTATTAAGTTGCCTTTTTTTTAATTACAAGATTCCAGTTGCAAGAGGGTCTTTCCTAAAAGAAGCTGTATTTACATTAAATAATTCAAAAACAGCTTTACTTTACAGAAATCGTTGCTAATAATTTATAGATTGATCTTAAATCAACACTATTCAAAATATACACTGTAAATTCATCCAGTTGCACTATTCACATAAATAAAAACCTTGAAATAGTTGAGAATGTACAGTGACTGTTAGTGAAATAAATGACAAACCTTCTTCTTTTTGCCATTATTTTCTTTATATAATTCCTGCAGATAATCTATTAACTTCATTTGTTGATTTAAGGTACTTTCAAATCTGTATTTATCTAAGAAATGTAATCCCTGAAACAACAAGTATATACCACATACTAAAAGGAAGGCAAGAATACAAAATGCACAATATAATGGTGAAATTGTTTCCAATGTAATAAGGAATGCATGTAAATTTAAGGAGCTTATTATCTGAAAGTACAAGTGCTGTCAAGGAAATGTTCGTCCTTCAATTACTTAACTGTTCAGGGAATGTAAACCCTGAAAATACCATTTCATCTTAACTGTTCAGGACATATTTGCCCTTAAATTACAGAATACTTTAATATCATAGAAATCTTGACTCATTAAATCTTTAACTCTCTACTAATGGGTATATTGACTGAAATTACTAAAACAAATGTCTTTTAAGGTAAATAATTAACAGTAGACTCCTAAAAACAGTGTACTAACTTGGAAGAGTTAACCCTGAACAAACTTTTGAATCACCCTATACTATTTAAGTCAATTCCACCAAATTAGCATTATTAACTGAACTATATGTCCTATCAAAAGAAAAACTGAAAAGACATTACAGTAGTATAGAGGAAATAACTTGTAGGAGGGTTCTGTTTTTATAAAAGATAGTTTTATAAATATACCTGTAAGGCCTCTGCAAAATTTTCTAGATCTACTTTTTCTCCGAATATCATTTCAAATTTGTCCATTGCATCTTCAAGTCCATGTTTAAGCTTCAGGCTTTTCTTCCTTAATTCCTGATTTTCTGTAATCAACTGGGATATCTGGTGGAAAAAAAATATGCCTTTATTGTAATTGATCATTATAACATGTAATTCTATATAATTTAAATATGTTGATGATGTTCATATGACAAAGTTTTTCCATTTTATAAGTTGTTTGAACGAACATATAAAGCTGATATGGAAATGTGCATACCAAAAATCAAATGGCAACTAAAATAAAATTTATTCTGAAGTAGAATCAGTTTTGATAACTTCACTTTTCAATTTCTAATGTTTTATTAATATTAAAAGTGTTTCCCTTTATTTGAGCTTTGATCCTCAGTGATATTAAAAAAAAATATGAGTATTAAAGAAGGAAGTGTACTCAACTATCATAAAAAGATAACTTTCTACATGATCTTTTCCTAAATGACTGTACTACAGTACTATATATATTTTACATCTATTTACCTCTTCCTTCAATGTCCTTTTGTCGTCTGCTTCCACTTCCATCAAACGTTTGTAATTGTCTGATGACATTTCCCTTTTTTGTAGCTGTTCACGTAACTGACCAATCTGAAATAAGTTTGTTTTATTATGTAAGTGATTTTGTTTTATACTATCCATCTATTCATTTTGTGCATACCAATTTGCATGAATTCCAAGATTTTATGGTTTTAACAAATTATAAATAAATTTGGTGTATTTACTGTTTTCTGATTGGTTAAAATTATTAGTTTTATTTTCAATGTTGTCAATTTTGATGGCGACACGCCCACTCTGATGTTGTGTATTCATACGCCAACATGTGTGTACGTTGTTATTGTTAATATAAATAATATAAAAGTTCTTTAAGCCTTGTTTTTGATAGAAATTTATTTATAATGAATGGCAATAATTTATTTTGATTTTATTGAACCATAAAACTAATTTTTGACTCTTCACATTTTACATAATCCGCTTTGCAGATTATTCAATGTGAAGAGTCAAAAATTAGTTTTATGGTTCAATAAATTCAAAATAGATAATAGCCATTCATTAAATGCAAACAAAAAATTAAAAAAATTAAGGTTTTGTTGAATATGTTAACTCATGAATATAAGTAACCTACAAATGATTACAAATCCTATGTCAATTGAACTTGTATTATCTTTTAAAAATTAAAATCACAAAAATACTGAACTCAGAGGAAAATTCAAAACGTAAAGTTCCTAATCATGACATGAACTATGACATGAACATAGGGATAATACCTGATTGATTGATGGCTTCTAAATGTAAAGTGACAAACATCTGATGAACTTGAACAAGCTACCAATATAAAATGTTGTAATTCAACTTGATTTTTTATTGCAAAAAAAGTTTTACATACACATCTTTTGCCCTCTATTATTAAGAATTATTTTAATTTTTTATAGCCATTATTTCGTGGTGAAATGACTAAAATTTTGTTATAATAACACATGTATTCAAATTTTTCTTTAAATCCTTTGCAGCCAGGTAAGAGTTAATTACGTTTAAAGTTCATACTGATTATATCTTCAAGAAAGCAAACCCTGAAAGAACTCACCTCTATATTATATTTTTGTGCTGCTCTGTTGGCCTCCCACACTTTGTGATTTAACTCTTCAACTTCAGCTTTATGTAAAGCCTTTGACTGTTGTACCTGCTCTTTCATTTTGTGCATTTTCTGACTAGCAGATTGCCTACAATATCAAAATAATAATAACTTATATAACGATATTATACTGGTACCGGTAAAGTATAATTAATGTGTTTATAACAGCCTTGGTTTGCTATCTTATTGATGTATACCCCAAATCTTCTTTCATTCTTTCTTATAACATCATCATATATTTCATTACTACTTGTTGAATTAAATATTTGTTTTTCAAGTTGTGTACATGTGAAGATACACAAAATTGACTCACTTTGCCTGTTCTAATGCATGAATTTTCTGGGGCGTTCCTTCAATTTCATCTTCTCTTTCATCAACAGCTGTCTCAAATGTTTTCCTATAAAGACAATTAAAACATTAAAAGTATTCACAAAATGAGAGAAATCAGAATATGGATATGAATAGAATGAGAACAAATTAAAAATATATCAAAGTAGATTCTGCAAAGTGGTTTGACAAGGATGGAGGAGGGAAAATTTTGACTGCCAATGGCAAGAATGGCATATCTTGGCTATTGGCAGAATATTTACAAAGCAACAGGTCACCTACAGATCCCCAAGATAGTTGAAGCAAGAGTTTATTTATGTGCAGAGATTATAGTCATAAGATTTAATGACCACATTCCAGCTAGACTTAACTGCTTATTTATAACATCAGCTTCATTTATTACTGTGATTTCAATTATTTTCATGGGTACTAATTTGAGTAGAGATTTGATTTTGTGGTTTTGGCTGCATACAAGCAAATAGAAATTTTTAAATTCATTGAACATTTGAATTTGTGGTTAACCTTTATCAACAAAATGCATGAACAATTATGAATCCACAGAACCTGGCATTTGTATCAGAAGTTAAATGCTGCTTATGATGAAACATGTTTCTTACTTGATATTATCCCATTCCACATGTCTTTCCTCATTTTCTGTATTAATGGCTTCTAAATCTTGTATTTGCTCTTCAAGTTCTCCACATATCAGCTGTAGTTTTTCTGCTTTCTGTTAAAAATCAAGTGTTTTATTAATAACCAGAGAAACAATTACACAGAAAGGTGTATATACATGGAGGCAACCTATAAAAATGCCAAACCTGCCTATCATTTCAATAAGATATTGCTTTTAAAATAAACCACCTCTACATTTTCTTAAAACCTTCCAACCCTCTGCATTCATCTGCGATATGCCTTATAAAATAGGTAAATTTACATTTCAAAAACCATCAAAGTTAAGGATTTTATTCATCAAAATCCTTCAATAAAAAGTTTTATATTTCAGCACAAATCACAAATGCAAATATAAAATGCTTGTTTTTATTATTGCAAACCTGATATTGGCACATATTGTACATTTCTACTCCCAAAATCCTTGAAAGCTCCTTTACACAACATACCGTGATTTCAAGTTCCAACTGATGTTCCTTTTGCTGTAAAGTATCTTTTAATGTCTGTTTTTCCATAAAGGCTGAGCTTTTCTCTCTCTGGAGTTTACTCATTTTTTCATCTTGCTCCTAAAATTTAATAAGTATATGGACAAACCCAATTTTGACACTTTAAAAGAGCAACTTCAGATTGATAAAAACAGATTTTTCACTTAAAACAATGTCAATTAAAATTAACCCTTTTTTGTTAAATATAATTATCAAAATCAAGTTCAATTTGCTGTTAATCCACAGTGCCTATATTAGAATCCTTCAAAAAGTCCCCAACAACAACCATATTCATCCTTATATCTCTGGTGGATAGTTATTTCATTGGCAATCATACGGTATCACAGTATTTTATACATTCTTTGAGAATTTATGCAAACAGAACATCAAATGAACATTTATAAGGCCATAAAAGACCAATATAACATGTTGAAAAACTAAACTTCCGTTTCAACCCACTCACAATCACTTCTAAAGTGAATAGCTTGAAATGAACTTTGTTGTGTGGTTGGCTGTTAAATACTGCAATAAATGATTACATTTTACACAGATCGATGTTATAATAAACAGTAACTATATTTTACCTTAATATGTCTATTCAATTTGTCTCTCTCAGACTTCAATACATTAACTTCATCATCATTATCTGGGCCTGATGTCTAAAAATAGAAAATATTATTGAAAAAATAATAAAAAAATCTTAATAAAATCAACAACTTTCAATATCTTATAAAATACCTGCAACGTGTGTTAGAATAAAAAAAAAGGAAATAGGTGTAAACAATTTCTTTTCTGGAAACTTATATTTACTAAAGTTATATTAATTCATGTACAAAGGACCTGGGAAGGTAACATGAATTTGCCACTATTGGTGGGTGGTGGGTGTGAAATATTTTGCTGTACAAGTTATATAATGTATGCAAGTCTGACATATACACCTTATCGCTATTTGTCCGCCATTACTGGATATCACACAGGTTCCCGTAAAATTTTGACGTCATAAAACAAAAGATCTGACGCCACAATGGAAAAGTGATTGTTGTATGCGTCAAAAGTTCAAGCGGCCGGGTCAGCCGGGATTAGCGATAAGGTGTATTGTATATATGGATGGTTATTCTGTTTCCAAAGTGCCTTCCATGGATACCACAAATGTACAATAAACATTATCTATAGTACAATGCAATACAAAAAGATAAAATTCAAACAAACAAAAAATATCCCAAAAATTAACATGGCACGAAGGTCTCAAAGTTTACCTCTAATTTGTGAAGTTTAAGTTGTAATTCTCTAATATCTGATTCCAGTCTCTCCCTCATACTTTTCTCCTGTCTCTGTGTAGCAGCCAACAATGACCTAGCTTCACTCAGCGCCAAGTTAGACTCCTCTAGTTCCTGCCGCACCTCCTGGATAGCTTCTTCATGACTTTTTCTTTCCTACAACAATAAGAGTTGATTTGTTTGCAGGAGGCTTAATGTAAATAGGCAACAACTCTATAAATAGAGATTCAATAAAGACTTTTCTTACAGCAAAATCTGATACATTTTTATACCATTGATAAGCCAAATTTGAACTTCTGTTTCGATTATAACCAACTAATCAGAAGTACATCAAAATTTCTGATGTAGTTTTATCAGTCATTGCATTAGTAACAGGTCAGATGTGTTCCAGAAAATGACTTACTCAATTAAACATGTCTATATGATATCTGATAATACATTTAAGCAAATTTCAACACCATCAAATGAATCCTCTGAAAAAAATTTGATGTTCAATCAAAACAAACAAGTAATGGTCTACATAGCTTCTATAAATTGTTTTAAGATGTTTTAACAATATGCAAATTTGTACCTACACAATTAGATCCAGATAAAAATAATCTATCCATTAAACATTATACACTGTACCTTCTGGAATCTTTCCTCTACATGTAAGACATCTTTTTTAGTGTCTGTACTCTGTCTCTGTTTTTGTTCTAGGTCACGGTTCAGTTCTGACAACTTGACCTCTGTTGACCTTTTCTCCAGACGTATTCTGTCTAATTCTTCCATTAGACTTTTAATCTTTCCATCTTTCTTGCTAATTTCTTGAGTCTGTTCCTCAAGGTTTCTTAGTTTGATTTCTAATTGTTCCAATGTAGTTTGCTGTGTCTTTATTTTACTTTCTAAATATCTGGCAAAAAAATTCCAAATAAATTATGGTATATATGAAGCTTTTTGCATTTAAAATTTAAAAATGAACCAAATGAAAGTTTCAAGTTGGTGTAATTTTCTTTTTTTTCAACTAAAACATTTACTTATCATCCATTTCATTTGCATATTTACATACCATAACCTCAATTTTTTTTAATGAAATGCATTATAAATTAATATAAGCCATTTAACACTTGTAAAGTTATCCCATTTTCAAAAGCCGTCCCTGGATTAATTGTATGCATAATGGAGATGTCTTCAAAATATCAGTCTGCTTATAAATATGAATTATTAAATCATTATTTACTTGTTTTCTTGTTGGAGATCTTCTGCATCTTCTACCTTGTTCCATCGTTTAGAAGATAATATTTTCAAATCACTTAAATCTTTCTCAAGATTCTGCACTTTAATTTCTAAACTATCTCTTTCATGTTTGAATTTATCGGCAGCTTCAGCCTTTTCAGCTGTCTGTTCAAGTTCTTTCACTTTCAAATTTAATCTGTCTTTTTCTAGTTTTACTCTCTGAAATTCTCTTTGGCCATTTTGCAATTCCTCCACTTGTTTTTCAAGACGATTTACTGCATCTTTTGATCTTTTAAAAGAAGTTTCCAGAGTGTCATTCTCTAACCGTAAATCCCGGACTTTTTTATCCAAGTCAAATTTCTCTTTCTTACACTGATCCATCTTTTCTTGAACACTGTTAAGTTTTTCTATATTATCTACAACTTCTGTTTTTAATCGAGAAATTTCGTCAGTTTGATCGTTGGAATGTTTCGATGTTAATTTCAGCTTCTCTATTTCTTCTTCCAGTTCCCTGATTTTAACCTTTAGATCACGATTTTGTTTTTCAAGCTCTGCAAATCTTTCATTTGAAAGTTTAGTCCTATAAAATAGCAGTTTAACTTTAAACATACAAAATTTTTTCAAACGATTGAAATTTCATTTTAGTCACTGCATTTCTTTAACATTTATTACATGAAAGTTTTTAACTTTAGGTGTACTATGTCAATGTACAGCTGCATTTTGTCATTTCAATGTTTTTTTTAAAAGAAAAATACATTTCTGCATACCAGTGCATATTTTCATGATAGATGCACTTTCAAAGAAGCTTTTTATCCTACAGTTCATAAAAGATACATATCTATTTTTCACATTCTGCAGACAGACATTACAATTTACCGAAGTTCTTGTTGTTCCCTCATCTTCACCCTCAAATCAATGTCTCTGTCTCTTGTATCATTCAGTTGTCGCTCCACTCTTTCTAGCTTGCCTGTCTGTCTTGAAATTGTCTGTGTAACATTAGCAATAACCTATTAACAAATGACATGTCATGCATGGGTTAACCATCACCACAAGAGCTATATTGCCATGCTGCTAGGAGCTATATATAGGAGTTAATCATATCTGCTAACCTTAACAATGACAGCTGGTGAATGCTCTCAGGAATTCCTGGGATTTAATGTTCCAAATCCAAATGGACATTAAAAAAAACAATGAAATCCATTTCATTTTCATGTGGATTTTTAAGATCTTCATGCTCGTCAAATTAATAACAGATATATTTTGGTAAATTTGTAAGTTCATAATTCACTAAAACTAAGGTTTAAACTACTTTAGGCAAACCTGACCAAAGAAAGTGTTAGCATAAATTGCTGCATTGGTAGTACACTTCGTTTTGATGCTCATAAATGTTTTATGTATTAAGCTTCTAAAATTTATGAATACCTGATGAAGGATACTGTGCACTGAAAACTGAATGTAAACATCAAAGTATTGGCCTGTTCTCAAAAATTCAACCAGTAAGCATACTTAAGAAATAATTCTTTCATGCCATGCTCTATGCTCATTTTAACATGGGTAGGCATTATATTTGTTAATATCTTAATACTGAGCGTTAGCGAGGTATTAAATGTTTACAAATATAATGCCTACCCATGTTAAAATGAGCATAAAGCATGGCATGATAGAATTATTTCGATTCTAATAGGAATATTTTGAACTTTTGCACTTCGAAGCGGACCTATAGTAGACGCTGGAAATGTCGCTATTTTGATTTGATGAACAAAAACGTTATAGAAAAATCAACAGTTTATCAATAAAAAAAGAACAGAAACATTTAAACTTATAATTAGAATGTTTTTATTCAATTTCCTAGCGAGCAAGATCAACAAAAATGTCCATTTTGATCTCTGGCATTGTTCAAAATTCATCTGACGTTGCAATTTCAATTGTGATATAAATCACGTGCAGCCCATGCTCAATTCGAATTAGAACATGGCTTTGTACCCAAAGCCAAAGAAGAACGTCATATTAGAATATCATCTCAAGAAACACAACTGTTCCAAATCTAAACTGATACATTCAAATTTGTGTCAGTTATGGAAATACTGTGAAGAATTAAAAACTAAGGCAATCTTTCTAGAAGGTGTTTCTTCCACAAAATTCTGAAAAGGTTAGCAAGTATGTTTTTAAATAAAAATCATGCTACTACAGATAAATACTAAAGATGCTACTATTAGTTGTATTCCACTTTTCTCATTACAAAGTTAAGAAAGAATACTTACCTTTTAGACAGGTATTTTCAAATAGCATTTAAAGAAATTCTAAATGTGTTATCCATTTAACTACTCTAGTTACACTAAATTTTTTATTTGTTCTGTGATATTCAATAATGCATTTTTCACCCTTCTTTAAACATTTCTGAAAGGGAGACAACACTCTTTTTTATATATATGGAGACAACTTCTTTTTTTTAAAGGATGAAAATTGGGAATACAAATAATAAAAATGCATGTTAATGATATAAATATACAATAGGTAATTCTAGCTACAAACTACATTAAAAATAACAGTTTTAGTAAATTAAATAAAAATAATAATAGGACAAGTATATAGGAAAAAAGTAATCTAAATCATATGCAGCCATGCAAAGCAAAGCATATACATGTAATTCACTTAAAATAACCAGATAGTATTAAAGGTTAATGATATATGCATGTGGGATTATAAGTAAAGAACTTCTCAGAAAAGACATCTTTAAATATTGCAAAAATATATAATAAATGTAAAAGACAATATTTTTTCTTAATATAAACAGTACTTTTAATAATTAATCATAATATTGCAATTAACTCATCTACATGCTGAGAATAATTAAATTAAGATCTGTTAAAAATTCAGTCAAGCCTGGTTGGTTACCAAGTACTGTGGATTCATTATTATTCGTTGGATACCAATTTTTGTGGATTTCGTGGGCACAGTCAAACCACGAAATTAAATATTCAACGAATGATAATTTTTCTATAGGTTTGTATTCAGACTTCAGCAAAACCTAGAAATTAAATATCCAGAATATGCAAGTTTTTCTTAATCCACGAAAATTGGTACCCACGAAAATAAATGAATCCACAGTACACAAATTTACTTTTGGATATTTAATAACATCAAATTTAGATTTTTTAATACTTATTCTTAGGAAAAATAGAAAAAAAATCTGTATGCAATTGAATTTACTAATTACCCTCTCTTGTTCTGCCACTTTAAATCTTTTATCTTCTAGTTCTTGTTGGTGTTTGGTGACATCACTCCGTAACTTTCTCTTGTGTCTTCATGTAACAGATCAACTTCTATCTCTAGGGTCTAGATATATATAATATTATAGATTCATACATTGTCTGGGAGTGACTGATTTTTATGACGTTGTTAGCATGGTCTGTTTTTTCCACCAATTGTTTAATATGAATTACATATCATCATGGCAAAAAGAGGCAAAATCACTTTGATAAGGCAATTTTTTCGCAAAAATGTGCAAGGACATCAACTTTAATATCAAGTTTTTTCTTATATTTGAAATATCTAACCACAAACAAAAAATTAATGAAAAATGGACCATATGCATTTGATTTATATACAATTTTTTTTTAATAGACATAGTTCTTCTAACTTATCCTGAAAAAGTGGTTATTTTTATTTACCTTGACCTGCTTCTGAAGAGCATCCTCTCTTTTGGCAGTATCTTCTGATTCCATGTACAGCTGAATACTTTCTTGTAAACTCTGATATAAATATACATCATATTTGTCAATGTAACTGGGATTTGTGGAAATACCTAGCAACTGCATAATTAACATAAAGATATGTTTGCACTATGAACTTGTTAGAAACTTATTTGAAGGATTTGCAATTGACTGAAAAGATGGTGGACACAAGTTTTAAAGGACTGGGCTTAAAAAACAAGTGAAACTGCGAGCTACTGCTCACTGATGATACCCCCGCCGCAAGTGGATAATATTAATAGTGTAAAAATATGCAAGTGTTCGGTAAACAGGAAGTTGTCGAGTGATGAATCTGAAAACGCATCACACATTATAGCTGACTTATAAAAATCCTGAAACCAAATTTCAGAAATCCTTGTATTGTAGTTCCTGAGAAAAATGTGACGAAAAATTTTAACTTGGTTATCATGTGTAAAATCATACAAGTGTTCGGTAAACAGGAAGTTGTCGAGAAACGCATCACACGGTATAGCTGACTTATATAAATCCTGAAACCAAATTTCAGAAATCCTTGTATTGTAGTTCCTGAGAAAAATGTGACGAAAATTTTCAACTTGGCTATCATGTGTAAAATCATACAAGTGTTCGGTAAACAGGAAGTTGTCGAGTGATGAATCTGAAAACGCATCACACGGTATAGCGGACTTATATAAATCCTGAAACCAAATTTCAGAAATCCTTGTATTGTAGTTCCTGAGAAAAATGTGACGAAAATTTTCAACTTGGCTATCATGTGTAAAATCAGACAAGTGTTCGGTAAAAAGGAAGTTGTCAAGTGATGAATCTGAAAACGCATCACACGGTATGGCTGACATATATAAATGTTGATACTAAATTACAGAAAGGGTGGATGTGTAGTTCCTGAGAAAAATGTGACGAAAGTTTCATGGGACGGACTGACTGACGGACGGACTGATGGACGGACGGACGGACTGACGGACGGACTGACAGACAGAGGTAAAACAGTATACCCCCCCTTTTTTAAAGCGGGGGTATAATAAAATGGAATTTAAAATTAAATGGATACCAGCTGAAATTAACAAACAGGGTCCAACTATGTATAGTGAGAGTTTGAGTCAATTTGGTAAACATGAATTTTGCAGTTTATGACTCTTTTTAACTTTTTCCTTTTGAAAAAAAAAAAATTGTCATAATTATATACCTTGATTTTGTTCTTTAGTTCATTTATTTCCTCCTGATAAACTTTAACTTGTTCTAAGAGGTTGTCTTTAGTTTGACTTGAAACATTTGCTCGATGTCTCAGCATCTCTATTTCTGAATGTAATTTCTGTAAGAATAAAAATACAATTATAAAATTGAGAATGGAAATGGGGAAGTTGTCAAAGAGACAACAACCCGACCAAATAAAAAACAACAGCAGAGGGTCACCAACAGGTCTTCAATGTAACGAGAAATTCCCGCACCCGGAGGCGTTATACATTCATTTCTTTCATACATGTAAGGTCAGGTTTTTTTTCATTGGTAAAGAAATGTATGTGTATTACAGTTCATATACTTGAGCATGTACAAATATCAATAGAGTTAAGTTTGCTTATTTTCAAGTACATTTTTTTCTTAACAACAAGCATGTCGGCAAAATTCTTCTGTAATTCTTTATACAACCGTGGGTCTATTTTGATCTATGAGAATTACCTGATTTTGTTCTTGGAAATCCTCTTCTTTTTCCCTAAAAAGATCAGCTTCTGATGAGTGCTTCTGAATTAAACTTGTAAGTTCTTCTATCCTTTTCCTACTTTTACCATCAGATTTCCTGCTTCTTGACTTGGTGTGAAACAAAACACGTAATTCCTATAACAGATAATATCCATTAAATACTGAGTTAGTTTTCAACTCCATTTACAGTTAAAAATGACAACTTGTTAGTTTCTTAAAAGTCCAGTTGCACTGACAAAATTGAAAATAGGCAGATACTATATTAGGTACAGATGTGTAAAGACAATCTTTTTCTCCAATACCCAAATTATAAAATGTAGTACTATACTAACTGATAGAAGCTGTCTCAACATATTCCATCGGTGTCAGGAATGTTTGTAAGTAATAATCTTCAATAAGGGTAAAAAAAATCTTATAATTTCACTTTCACCAATTTTCTGGATTTAACAGATACAAATTTCTTTAACGGATCAATTAATTATCTTCAGATCAGCCATTTAAAAAAAAATTATGAATTATTCTGATAATTTCTAATGACATGAGTTTTTTAAGGGGAGAACCATTAACAAAATATATTTTTTAAATATTTATATTGGAGTGCAGGCAATATAAAAGCATATTACAGGATTCGGCCAAAGCCGTGCTTGTAAGATAAAAATGATACAAATAGTATGCCAATGAAATTTCTTTAAGGAGAGTAGGCCTGCTTTGTTAGTCTGTCAAAACAATAGGGCAGCAATTTTCAAGTAAATTTAATAAATAAATCTCTTTTGAGCTCAATGTATATCTTTCTTGTGAAAATTATAAATACTCAACATGTACAGTTAGGAATATTATCAAAACAAGAATGCATGCATTGTCATGCTAGCATACCACTAGTTGTAATTCAATTTATCAGAAAATATGAAGTAGATGGCTGAAAGATAAGAAAGAAAAACCACTTGTAACAAAATATTGAGTCATTTCATTCTGTCTAAAGAGTGAGACTAAAATATTTGTTGGATGAACAGATGCTATATATATATATATATAGTTCAGAGCAATATAACAATAAGTATGGTATGTATAATAATAATTGAGAATAAAAATGATAACAAACAAAAAATGCAATTTCACCAAAACCCTCTAATCAATAGCTCTTGACTCTTATAAAACATGATCTAAGTTAGCGCTTGGGAACTTATATAGACATCAGGCAGTGTTCTCCCCAGGTCGTTTTAGCACAGCGCTTTTCAGCGCTATTGCAATTCCCCGCTTTCCTATTGCACTGACCGCAGCGCTATCCAACGCAACCTCGTCGCTATATTTTTTTTCCATATTTTTCATTTTTTTTCAAATTTCCCGCTTATTTTTCACTTCGGATCACGTGATCGACTGGTTTACGATTTTTGAATGAATTATTTCCATTGTATTAAAGTAACTTCCCGGGACCAGTCTAATAAATTTTACAAAATGGCGTTTTTGGAAGATCAAAATAAACAAAGATTTCAACATTGACATCGATTTTTTAATTTAAAGAAAATATAGAGGCATATATGAATGAAACGTGATGAAATGAATTGACCGCATTTCCCGACGTCACTCACAAACTTGTTTTACGAACTTTGAACAAACGATGATTTTAAAAACGATCAAACACAGGGATTTGTTACAAATTATTTGCCGGGTTTACTATCCATACGAACCCCGAAAATGATCAAGTCTTTTAAATATTAATTATCCCCTATTTGAACTTATAATTTAGTCAGAAATTCTTCCATTTGATAACAATTTGAGAGGATATGATTAGCAAAACAAACCCCAAGCTGATACGACTTGAGAAATTTTACTTTCTCGATGTCCAGCTTGGATGAGGCCATTTAAATATTATAAAACGTTTAGGTCATAAAAATGAGAAATCTTTATGCTAAAAAATGTCAATTCCTGTCAAACGTCGCAAGGTAAACAGTACACTGCTACAGTTTGTTACAAAACCAAACAGAAGCTGACAATGACTTTATTGTTGGTCCTACATGTTCTGCAACATTACCTGATGGTGCTAAGAAATCTTGGCACAGGCAGTCTGGTGTAGATACATCATGGAAAAAGACTTCTCCTCCAGTTTTATACATAGATAGTATGAGGATTTAATATATGAATTTACAATGGAGAAAAAAAGACTCTTCAGACTTCTATATCCAGACAATAACATTAACAAACAAAGCATCATTAAGGGATACACTGTAACTTCCATGAGCATGACAAGGACATCATAACAAGAGGAAACATCAACAGCATGATATAATAAAAACACATAACAAATCAATTACAAACACTGAGAATTGTCGAAAATTACGAGCTTACCTCAGCGCAATCCAAAAATCCTGGGGAGAACACTGTCAGGTATATATATCAATGAGGCTTGCAACCTTAAAACACAAAACTAAAAATACATCAAGTCCAACATTGTGTCTAGTTTATTCCAGGCCATATAATTGAGGAACTATATAAACTTGGGACTATTCTAGTTTTGTCACTGGGTCTTTTTCATTATCAAACAAAACATAAATTTTGCACCCCTCTACCAGTGAAAACTTTACACACACAGACCAACCCTTATGTTATAGAGTGAGGACAATGTAAACTTTATAAGTTGTTACCTTATAAATATGATCAGAGAACAGATTGTCATCAATGCTACATTAACATAGCATGACCATCAACCATGTGTACAAATTATAGATACAAGCAGTAACATTATAAAACATGTGTACAAATCAAAGATACACACAGTTACATTATAAAACATCAAATCTACTTTCTAGTACAAACATAATACAGATACCTCATATTCCTAGGTAAAAATAAATTTAAATAATACGTTTTGAATCTGTTCGTTTAAAAATTTAACCATTCTGGAAATTATGCACACAATGCACACAAACTAAAGTGTACACAAAGTGATGTACATATTGTCAATGTGTGTACATAGAATTTATTAAACTTGTAATTGTACATTTAGCAAATAAGCAGTTAAACATTGAGTAAGTTTTGATATCGGGAAAATTAGCAACAAATTTTTGAAAAATGGACAAAAAGTGGACAAAAAGTTCAATGCAAATATAAACATTTTAAAAAGCTTCACAAATGATTGCACAATTTTTTCTAACCTGTCAAACTTCATGCAACCTTCAAAAAATGTGACATAATTACTGTTTTTTTCTGTTCTGGTTATCAAATAATGACTTTTATATTCTGGCATTAAAGCAACTATCACCACCACTAATATACTGAATATATGATATTCTCTATTTTTCCAATTCTGGTTATAAATTGGTATGGGCATTTGTTCTTTGATAAAATATTTACTTTGAACTATTCAAAAAAAAAAAGTAATAGAAAATGGTAGGGGTTCAGATGTCTGATATAGTTATCATATTTCTCAATACCTATTTCTATAAAAGTAAAAAAATTATAAGTCTCAACACACTTTCTTTAAATATACAAAAATATATTTCTTAACGTCTTTTTTTTTTTATGTTTGAAAAAATATTAAATAAGGAGATGTGGTCTGATTGCCAATGTGAAAACTATCCATCAGAATTCAAAGTCATCATATAGGCTTCAATAAGTTTATATTCCTCCTAAATCTTGCTATTTTAAGTTTATTGGACCTTTGTACTTATTTCATTAAATTTTGTTTGTAAAAAAAATGTCCAAATCAAATTTAAAACCAAGATGACATGCTTATTTGATTTTCACAAGTCTGAGTAAAGGATAATTTGCATGACTAAGAAATTAAGAAAAGATCCTAGCATTATTTGAAACAAAATGTGATATAATAATTGCAGTGTATAAAATCTGTAGAATCAAAGAACTGTCCATGCTGTAAGCAGTATATTGATGGGTTGCTTTACCTGCAGTTTAATAGATGCTTCAATGGATATGTTACAGACCTCTATCATATCAACCTAACAAAAACAGACACAATGGAGAATCAATTATACTGCACAATTTTTTTTTTGGTTTTCCCTAACCCTACCTACCAAGAAAATGGCTGCCTACTCAAAATCTTTTATTGTCCTGATGTGATTTTTTTTATTCAGCCAAGCATCACAACTAAACAAACATCTAACACTTAAATTTTTCTTAGATGGAAAAAAAAGAAAAAAACTATGTTCATGTACCTACCCACTGTCTCTACCTTTTGGGCAAACCAAAAAAATGTAAGTGTGGCCTTTTACTGTACAAAATTAACCCTAGTATAGATAAACACATATTTTAATATCTATATTTACCCTACATAAATACAAGTTCTTATATTTTTTTGTCTCTAAACTAAGAATTTAACTATTTAACTAATGAAAAACCTAATAAAAGACAAAAATAAATAAATTAATGTATTCTATTACACTAACCACTTTATCAACTTCTTGACTATCTTGCAATTTACTCAAAAGATACTGCTCTCGTTCCATAAATTCTTTTTCTTGAACTTCAAAAGCATCAACCAAATCATCCATTTCCTGTCAAAGATATATGTACAGTCAAACCTGATTAAACCGGACCCTGAATAAACCGGTTTCCTGTCCATTCTGGCCGAAAATGAAAGTCCCATATTTTTCCATTCAAAGTCTTTGTTAAAATACCCTTTGTAAACCGGACCCTGTGTATTCCGAATTCCGGTCTAATTATGAAGTCCCAATACTCTTAATTACATTAATTATTACCTGTCAAAACCGGTTTGTCTAATTAATTTCAATGATCGATATGCAATCAAAACATATTTGTTTATACGATATGGCTTTTCGTGATAATCAATTAGTCAGGTGTCAAACTGTGAACCTACAATTGTACAGTAGTGAGCGTATTATTTATTAAAACATTATAAACGTGTCAATTAAACGAAAAGAAACACCGAATGTATCTCGGATTGAACTTACGTTTTAACTTGGATAAACAAATTAAAATCGCGGTGTAAGAAATTCACATCGTGATTTTGAAATCCTGGGTTCCCTGTTGTGAACCCCTAAACAAATGACCTTGATAATGAAAAACACCCGGATGACAACAATCAATGGATATTGTACACTGTACGACAACCTTTCGAAAGTGATGAAATTACGTTTGATAATATTCTGGCTTTTTAATCGGCCATTCCAACATTTCAAATTATTGATCATGGGAGTAAATCGAAACTCTCGTCTTACAATCCAAACAACGCGAACATTATGATGCAAATGCAAACAGTGAAAAACGAAGTGAAAGTATTTTAATTTATCAGATATAATTTACAATCAGAGAGAACTTTTACATGCAAAATGTCGGACGTCACAAGTCATTAACTTCCGGTCAAAACGGAAACCTGAATAAACCGGCTCACTGTCCAAACCGGCCCCTTTTCATAGTCCCGTAGCCGGCCGGTTTATACAGGTTTTACTGAACAAGTGTTGAAAAATATCTTGCGTACATCACTACTTTATACCATGATGACTGGCAAATGATATTGCATTTATTTGCACTTTAGACGAAGAATCATATATAATGCTATGAACACTTTAGTTTCAATCGTTTTATATCTATATTTACCCTACATAAATAAAAGTTCTTACATTTTTTTGTCTCTAAACTAAGAATTTAACTACTAATGATCTGAATATGTTACCAATAACCAAATTTGTTTTTACTATCTAAATCAGTAATTTTTGAGTGGTCTCTGAAAATAAACATAATGAATTATAATTTTGCAGCATGATGCTTTATCATGCCTTTATGATGTAATGCCTATTTTTGTCATATTTAATAATTTCCTATGGAAATATTTAAAGAGATAAAATAAGATTTTTTACCTCCTTTTAATGTACTCTAAATACATGTCAGAAATATTTATTTTATAAATTGTACATCTGAAAGCACAAATGCTACATGTACCAATATTTCTTTATTCAGATTCAAGTTCAACAAGTTTCATAAAAAATCCAAAAGTCTGCCCCTCTATTTATACTTTGCCTTCTGTGAGATTTATTTATGGCTGCCCCATCAAAACAGTTTTGATGGAGCAGCCATTAATAAATAAACATATGTGGGACTCAAGTAATACACTTTGAATTGAGGGGGGCAGAGGGAGGGCTCACAGTAAAAATTAGGGTGAATTCTAAATTTCATCTCTTAAGATGGTTATCACATTTTGAAAGTGCCTTTCCTGAGTACCACAAGAACCATTACATCAGAACAAAGGTTAGAACTTATCTACAAAGAGACTTTATTTTTCACATCAAAATTGCACAAACCGAAATTAGACAAGTCCTGATAAAGTATCCTAAATTATGCTGTTTTATTTTAAGCAATTTTAAAGAGAAAATTATCTTTGTTTATCTCTACGTAAAAAAGATGTGACATCTTTCAGGTAAAAAGGTTTAGATCTATATCACAGTATTACAGACAAATGAATTAATGTTTTATTTTATTTTCTTTTGTTTTAATATCTGTATGCAAACCTGCAATTTATTATTAAGTTCTGCTATTTCAATATTTTTGTCTTCTAACTGACTCCTCCATGTATCTTCCCTAGTTTCTAGTAATGTCAAATCCCTCTTTTGGTCATCTCTAGATTTTCTTCTTTCCTTAAATACAAAACATTTTAAATATAATACCAAAGATTTTCTATCTGGGATTTCTCAATAAAAGCAAGAAGATGGTTTTTCTATGAATGAATTTTTAACACCAAATAAGGTGTAGTAATGTAAACAGATATGCAATGAACAAAAGATATTAAACAAGAATGTGTCCATAGTACACAGATGCCCCACTCGCACTATCATTTTCTATGTTCAGTGGACCGTGAAATTGGGGTCAAAATTATAATTTGGAATTATAATTAAAAAGATCATATCATAGGGAACATGTGTACTAAGTTTCAAGTTGATTTAACTTTAACTTCATCAAAAACTACCTTGACCAAAAACTTTATCCTGAACTTCGCACTATCATTTTCTATGTTCAGTGGACCATGAAATTGGGGTCAAAACTATAATTTGGCATTAAAATTAGAAAGATCATATCATGGGGAACATGTGTACTAAGTTTCAAGTTGATTGGACTTCAACTTCTTCAAAAACTTTAACCTGAAGCGAACGGACGCACAGACGGACGAACAGAGGCACAGACGGACAGACGAACGGAGGCACAGACGGACGGACGAACAGAGGCACAGACCAGAAAACATAATGCCCCTCTACTATCGTAGGTGGGGCATAAAAAACATAATGGCACTCTACTATCGTAGGTGGGGCATAAAAACAAGAATGTGTCCCTAGTACACGGATGCCCCATCCGCATGCCCCATCCTCACTATAATTATCTATGTTCATGAAAATGGGGTAAGATTTCTAATTTGACATTAAAATTAGAAAGATCATATCATAGGGAACATGTGTACTAAGTTTTAAGTTGATTGGACTTCAACTTCATCAAAAACTACCTCAACCAAAAACTTTAACCTAAAGCGACAGACAGACAAACGAATGCACAGACCAGAAAACATAATGCCCATAAATGAGGCATAAAAAATTGCTGTTATTTTCCTTAAAAATCACAGTAACCATTAAAAAAAGTGCAAAATCCCAGCCTTAACATTCAAGAAGGCTCCTACAAGTTACAACAAGTTTAATTGCAATTCTTTGATGGACAACAATAATGCTACATCTGTGTTTTCTAATTGTATGTAAAAACATCTTATTCCGAACTACAGACAGAATATTATACGTAACTGTACCTTGTCTAAACGACCCTGTAACCTATCTATTTGCTTTTTGTTCTGGATAAGCTGTTCTTTGTTTAACTTTAGCTGCTTATCTCTGTCCGCAATCTTCTTTAACATTTTCTTCTTTTCTTTTTCTAATTCTGCTACCAAGTCTTGCAGTTCGTCTACTTGTGATCTGTGAGAAAACATAATGTATTTCACCAGTTCTTGAATAAGTAATATCAAACTTTTGCTTTAAATTTCATTAAATTAAAACTAGAGGCTCTAAAGAGCCTATGTCGCTCACCTTGGTCTATGTGAATATTAAACAATGGACACAGATGGATTCATGACAAAATTGTGTTTTGGTGATGGTGATGTGTTTGTAGATCTTACTTTACTAAACATTCTTGCTGCTTACAATTATCTCTATCTATAACAGTACTTTCTGTGGAAAATGTTATTGAAAATCTTCAAATTTTAAGAAAATTGTTAAAAATTGACTATGAAGGGCAATGACTCCTTAGGGGGTCAATTGACTATTTTGGTCATAGTGACTTATTTTTAGTTCTTACTTTGCTGTACATTATTGCTGTTTACAGTTTATCTCTATCTATAATAATATTCAAGATAACAAAAAAAACAGCAAAATTTCCTCAAAATTACCAATTCAGGGGCAGCAACCTAACAACCGATTATCCGATTCATCTGAAAATTCCAGGGCAGATAGATCGTGACCTGATCAACAATTTTACTTCCTGTCAGATTTGCTCTTAATGCTTTGGTTTTTGAGTTATAAGCCAAAAACTGCATTTTACCCCCATGTTCTATTTGTAGCCATGGCGGCCATCTTGATTTGTTGGCCGAGTTACCAGACACATTTTTTTAACTCGAAACCCAATTATGGCTACGTTTGGTTAAATTTGGCCCAGTAGTTTCAGAGGAGAAGATTCTTCTAAAAGATTACTAAGATTTACGAAAAATGGTTAAAAATTGACTATAAAGGGCAATAACTCCTAAAGTGGTCAACTGACCATTTTGGTCATTTGACTTATTTGTAGATCTTACTTTGCTGAACATTATTGCTGTTTACAGTTTATCTCTATCTATAATAATATTCAAGATAATAACCAAAAACAGCAAAATTTCCTTAAAATTATCAATTCAGGAGCAGCAACCCAACAACGGGTTGTCCGATTCATCTGAAAATTTCAGGGCAGATAGATCTTGACCTGATAAACAATTTTACCCCATGTCAGATTTGCTCTAAATGCTTTGGTTTCAGAGATATGAGCCAAAATCTACATTTTACCCCTATGTTCTATTTTTAGCTGTGGCGGCCATCTTGGTTGGTTGGCCGGGTCACGCCACACATTTTTTAAACTAGGTACCCCAATGATGATTTTGGTCAAGTTTGGTTAAATTTGGCCCAGTAGTTTCAGAAGAGAAGATTTTTGTAAAAGTTAACGGCAACGGACGCCGGAAGACGACGGACGCCGGATGACGACGACGACGCCGGACATGTTGCATGAATGATGCCAATCTTTTTAGAAAATACCTTAGGATTTCTTCCTCAATTTGTAGAACTTCTGAATTCATATCTTTTATTTCTTCATACAATTTGTAGGCTCTGTTTTCCAGAATTTCTTTTTCCTCTACAACTTTATCATATCTGTCCTTTAAATTCTAAAATAGTAACACACAGTTTTTCAAAAATATCAGTATTTTTTCTCTCAATAAGTTCAGTTTTCTTAATATAATTTAAATGAAACCTTTCTATCATTTAATGTTCAAACTATATTTCAAGCAGATAATGTTATACATCACACAATGGTAAATTCAATACTGTATAGAGGATTAGTTTTGCGGGTGTAAAATTTTTCGATTTTCATTGTCAGAGTAAGGTATACGAAATATTAGGCTGTTAATATTTTGGTGGATTCAAACTTTTATCAATACCTTTGCATGTGCCGTTTTAAATTGGCAGAATTTATTTTGGTGATTTTGTTATATCCGTGAAAATAAGCAAAAATTTGCACCCTATGAAAATAACCTGCTATACGGTATGTCAAGTTAGATAAGAAAACTAGAGGCTCTAAAGAGCCTGTGTCGCTCACCTTGGTCTATGTGCATATTAAACAAAGGACACAAATGGATTCATGACAAAATTGTATTTTGGTGATGGTGATGTGTTTGAAGTTCTTACTTTACTGAACGATTTTGCTTCTTACAATTATATCTATCATGAACTTTGCCCATTAGTAACAGAGAACTATATTTGGTAAAAATTTACATAAATTTACCAAATTAATGAAAATTGTTAAAAATTGACTATAAAGGGCCATAACTCCTTAAGGGGTCAATTGACCATTTAGGTCATGTTGACTTATTTGTAGATCTTACTTTGCTGAACATTATTGCTGTTTACAGTTTATCGCTATCTATAATAGTATTCAAGATAACCAAAAACGGCAAAATTTCTTTAAAAATTACCAATTGGAGGGCAGCAACCCAACAACCAGTTGTCCAATTCATCTGAAAAATTCAGGGCAGATAGATATTGACTTGATTAACAATTTAACTTCTTGTCAGATTTGCTCTAGATGCTTTGGTTTCATAGTTATAAGCAAAAAACTGCATTTTACCCCTATGTTCTATTTTTAGCCGTGGCGGCCATCTTGGTTGAATGGCCAGGTCATCGGACACATTTTTCAAACTAGATACCCCAAAGATGATTGTGGTCTAGTAGTTTCAGTGGAGATTTTGTAAAAGATTACTTAGATTTATGAAAAATGGTTAAAGATTGACTATAAAGGGCAATAACTCCTAAAGGGGTCAACTGACCATTTTGGTCATGTTGACTTATTTGTAGATCTTACTTTGCTGAACATTATTGCTGTTTACAATTTATCTCTATCTATAATAATATTCAAGATAATAACCAAAAACAGCAAAATTTCCTCAAAATTACCAATTCAGGGGCAGCAACCCAACAACCGATTGACCGATTCATCTGAAAATTTCAGGGCAGATAGATCTTGACCTGATAAACATTTTTACCCCATGTCAGATTTCCTCAAAATGCTTTGGTTTTTGAGTTATAAGCCAAAAACTGCATTTTACCCCTATGTTCTATTTTTAGCGGTGGCGGCCATCTTGGTTGGTTGACCAGGTCACGCCACACATTTTTTAAACTAGATACCCCAAAGATGATTGTGGCCAAGTTTGGATTAATTTGGCCCAGTAGTTTCAGAGGAGAAGATTTTTGTAAAAGATTACTTTAATTTACGAAAAATGGTTAAAAATTGACTATAAAGGGCAATAACTCCTAAACGGGTCAACTGACCATTTTGGTCATGTTGACTTATTTGTAGATCTTACTTTGCTGAACATTATTGCTGTTAACAGTTTATCTCTATCTATAATAATATTCAAGATAATAACCAAAAACAGCGAAATTTCCTCAAAATTACCAATTCAGGGGCAGCAACCCAACAACCGATTGACCGATTCATCTGAAAATTTCAGGGCAGATAGATCTTGACCTGATAAACATTTTTATCCCATGTCAGATTTCCTCAAAATGCTTTGGTTTTTGATTTATAAGCCAAAAACTGCATTTTACCCCTTTGTTCTATTTTTAGCCGTGGCGGCCATCTTGGTTGGTTGACCAGGTCACGCCACACATTTTTTAAACTAGATACCCCAAAGATGATTGTGGCCAAGTTTGGATTAATTTGGCCAAGTAGTTTCAGAGGAGAAGATTTTTGTTAAAGATAACTTTAATTAACGAAAAATGGTTAAAATTGACTATAAAGGGCAATAACTCCTAAACGGGTCAACTGACCATTTTGGTCATGTTTGACTTATTTGTAGATCTTACTTTGCTGAACATTATTGCTGTTTACAGTTTATCTCTAACTATAATAATATTCAAGATAATAACCAAAAACAGCAAAATTTCTTCAAAATTACCAATTCAGGGGCAGCAACCCAACAACCGATTGACAGATTCATCTGAAAATTTCAGGGCAGATAGATCTTGACCTGATAAACATTTTTACCCCATGTCAGATTTGCTCTAAATGCTTTGGTTTTTGAGTTATAAGCCAAAAACTGCATTTTACCCCTATGTTCTATTTTTAGCCGTGGCGGCCATCTTGGTTGGTTGACCGGGTCACGCCACACATTTTTTAAACTAGATACCCAAATGATGATTGTGGCCAAGTTTGGTTTGATTTGGCCCAGTAGTTTCAGAGGAGAAGATTTTTGTAAAAGTTAACGACGACGGACGACGACGGACGACGGACAACGACGACGGACGACGGACGCCAAGTGATGAGAAAAGCTCACTTGGCCCTTCGGGCCAGGTGAGCTAAAAATGTTCATGATTAAAAGGGCAACTCTATCATTCTGTTTATAGCTTTGTGTAGGTTTATTTTATTTTCATATTATCTGAAACCCTTTTGATATCTTATGTCCCACAATGTGTCCAATTCATGTGAGAAATATTCAATTCCATTTTCATCCAAAAATTTATGAAGATGTTTTCCCCATTAATTTAGATTGTTGATATTAACTCACATTAGCTTTGGTAATGTATGACTGCAGCTCATTCTCCAAAGCATCTTTCTCCACAGTAACCTTCATTAATTCCTCATCTTTCTCATGGTATGACACTCTCCATTTATCTACCTCCGACTGTAAGGAGCACTCCTTCTCTTCCAGCTGGTGGTATTTTCTTTTAAGACCATGAAGCTCATTTATTTTTACTGTAAGTGTAACTTCCAAATTACGAGGTGGAGTACTACAACTAGAGTCTGCACAAGATGAGGAGGCAGTTGAGTCAGCATCACTAAAACTTTCTGAATGTATCTTGATCCTGAAACATAAAAATCCCTGTAGAGAATGGTTTCTTTCAATGTAGAATATATTTCCTTTATCCTGTACTATCTATCATTATGGTGACTTGAGTAACACCGGTATCACTCAGATTATCTACCATTAACTGAGGACTCTTTTTACATTTTGTTGATTTGTTAAAAAACATATTGGAAGGTAACAAAATAAAATGAAAGTACATGTTTTTACTACTTTCTTTATTTCTCCCAAAGGAAACAAAGTAAAATGAAAGTACATGTTTTTACTACTTTGTTTATTTCTCCCAAAGGAATCAAAGTAAAATGAAAGTACATGTTTTTACTACTTTCTTTATTTCTCCCAAAGGAAACAAAGTAAAATGAAAGTACATGTTTTTACTACTTTCTTTATTTCTCCCAAAGGAAACAAAGTAAAATGAAAGTACATGTTTTTACTACTTTCTTTATTTCTCCCAAAGGAAAGTTTACTTGAAACCTTTTATAATATATACACTAAAAATCAACATCTTATGGTATTTTCAACATCAACATTCTTCTACCTATTTTTCAACCAAATAAATTACAACAATGAATAAAATTGAGAATGGAAATGGGAAATGTGTCAAAGAGACAACAATCCGACCATAAAAAAAAACAACAGCAGAAGGTCACCAACAGGTCTTCAATGCGAGAAATTCCCGCACCCGGAGGCGTCCTTCAGCTGGCCCCTAAACAAATATATATACTAGTTCAGTGACAATGAATGCCATACTAATTTCCAAATTGTACACATGAAACTAAATTAAAATAATACAAGACTAACAAAGGCCAGAGGCTCCTGACTTGGGACAGGCGCAAAAATGTGGCGGGGCTAAACATGTTTATGAGATCTCAACCCTCCCCCTATACCTCTAGCCCATATGACCAGAACTTCATGGTTAACAACCTTAACCACAAGCTTTAACCTGATACTGAAGAGACTAATGGACAAAACATACAGACTGGAAAACATGATGCTCCCTTCTATAAATAACAGGGCATATAAATGTGCAGCACCTTCCTTACATACCCTGAATCTTCTTCTTTTACATTCCTGACATATGTAAAGCCAACAAAAGGTAAGTCTTTCCCACTAAAATCTCTGGTATCATTGTACTCATCAAATGCTGGTTGATATTTAACTCTCTCAAACTCATCAAAGTTTGATGTATCATCTAAACTTGACAAGTGTGGTACAAAGGGTGGCGTGTCTGAAATTGGAAATCACATAATGTAAATTCAGAAATATTTTTTTATTGCGATTTTGGAAAAATAGACAAAAATGTGAGATTAGTTTTTGTGATTTTAGAAAAATCGGTAGACATTGAACATATGTTCAGATATCATAATGCCAGTTTTAATTATTGCAAACTCATCCAGGAGCATTATTCCCATTGATAAAACCTCACAATAATTTCTGTTTTTAAAGTAATGTTACAAAATAACAACATTTGATAAGTAACTGCCATAAAATGAAATAATCAACCCATCAAAAATTAGGTGTTCAATTTTTCCCTATTTCACCATATAGATATTTATTTGTAATCATTATCACTGGTAATGGTTGATAAGTATGATTGTTATTACACTGCAATTGCTTCACATATACAACCTTCTGCTGAAGTTATGAGCTAATCTGTTTAACCAGTTGATCAGGTTGTAGAGGTCAAATTCAAACAGCAATTGGGTAAAACATTACTGCAATTCATGTATCATTTCTACTTTGAATTTTGCTCTGTAGGATTTAGAATTTTATGATGACTGACACTTTGATTTTAATATCACACAGATACTTTGAGGTAAATCATCTCTAATAACTTTAAATCCACAGAAACTGGTACCCATGACACTTAATGAATCCACAGTAAGTCAGCACCCAAACAGGCAACCTTGAGGTTCATATCTATAACCGGGTAGTATGTATTCATCTATATGTACCCAAGATTTTTTCCGAAACAAACTTTTTTATCAATATATATTTAACCTGCCTTCTCTAATATTCCCCAAATTCAATCCTTTAAAGAAGTCATGTAAGAGTAGACTTCTGTAGCCAAATCTGTCTGATTTGTCTGTTAATAGCTTTTTCATCAGATCAACAGCATGCTTAGATATTTTTACTTTCTCTGGGAAAGTCAAACATTCCTGAAAAGATATGAAAAATCAAATTATTATAAAAAAAAAAAAATGTTTCATGAAGAATAGAATGAGTAGATGTATCAATATGCTGGTATAACTTATTATCCTTCCATATTAATATATATAAAAACAAGAAGGTGTCCACAGTACACTGATGCCCCACTCGCACTATCATTTCTATGTTTAGTGGACCGTGAAAATTGTTGTAAATACTCTTATTTGGCATTAATATTGGAAAGATCATATCATAGGGAACATGTATGCCAAGTTTCAAGTTGATTAAACTTCAACTTCATAAAAAAACTACCTTGACCAAAAACTTTAACCTGAAAATTGGACGTTCATTTTCTAAGTTCAGAGGACCATGATATAGGGGTAAAAAATTCTAATTTTGCATTTAAATTAGAAAGATCATATCATAGGGAACATGTATACTAAATTTCAAGTTGACCGGACTACAACTTCATCAAAAACTACCTTGAACAAAAACTTTAACCTGAAGCGGGACAGACGAACGAATGACCATACGCATAGACCAGAAAACATTATGCCCCTCTACTATCGTAGGTGGGGTATAAAAAACAAGAATGTGTCCATAGTACACAAATGCCCCATCTTCACTATCATTTACTATGTTCATCAGTGGACCATGAAATTGGGGTAAAAACTCTCATTTGGCATTAAAATTTAAAAGATCATATCATAGATAACATGTGTACTAAGTATCAAGTTTATTGGATATCAACTTCATCAAAAACTACCTCAACCAAAAACTTTAACCTGTAGCAGGGCAAACAAACAGACCACAAAACATAATGCCCATAAATGGGTCATATTAAAGAGATGTGGTATGATTGCCAATGAGCAAATGATGTAGACGGTTTGCAACTATGAGTAACCTAAGTCTTTCATCCTTAAATTTACTTTTCAAATTCCAAAAAATTGTATGTCTTTTTTTTACGTTTGCTGTTGTCACTAATATAAGTGTTATATTTGAATGTCTATTTGTTTATTGACCTTGAAGTTCATGATATTGAATAGGTGATGACCATGGAGCCACTCTCATCAGTGAATGGGGTCTTCCCAAACAACATCTCGTACATACAAACACCTAATGACCACCAGTCAACCTCAACACCATATCTGGAATCACTGCTATGGTTGTTCATAGAGGTCAAAAGTTCAGGAGACACATAGTCTGGGGTACCAACAGGCATCCTTGATGAGACCTAAAAATAGAAACAGAAAGAACCATGAAGATCCATCAGAACATGAAAAAAATATTTTTATAGTAAGCAAACAAAGTTGGCAACAAATATATACATTAGTGTAAAAGTGTATTCATTTGTGGATTTAATTTTGTGAATTTGTGGGTTTAACATTATAACAGCATCTATTCAATTAAAACAGATACTTAGGCATATGATGATAGTTTTTATGTATTTGTCTGAAGGCATAATTTCGATGTGGTTAAAATGCAGCTTAAAAAAAGAGTAGATGTGGTATAAAAATCAATGAGAAAACTGAATTTTCTGAATCCACCAAAGTTCAAATGAAGAGGATGTATATTTTATATTATCAGACTATTCAATCCATTAAGGCTGGAAACTGTTTGTATAAGTGTTGCCTATTGGTCCAATCCTTTGTTAAAATGTATGCTTGATATTAAAACAATAAAATATTTCAAATTGAATTGAAGTGGTTGTGGCTAGGCAATTATAGGTAACCATACATGAATTTTGAACATGACCACAATGTTTATTTCAAATAAATACTAAAACTTTGTTTGTGCCTTTCCATACCCACTCACATTACATTTTTTTCTGAAGTAGCCCTTGGTAAGTATACTAACCAACATATCTGCTGATAACTGGGCAGCTGATCCAAAATCTGCTAGCTTTACATGTCCTGTACTATCCAATAGTATATTTTCTGGTTTAATGTCCCTTAAAAAAAGTTCAAAATGTATCAGAACAAAAGATATCGCAGTATCTATACCAATCCAAGTGTACAATTATTGATTGTTTGCTCAAGCAACAATATGTATTCTAACAATTCCATGTGGCAATCATGACACTGTTTTTATGGATGTGAACAGCTGATTCCGGTTATGTCAATTTCAATGAACTGCTTTCCTCCAATCATTAAAAGATTGTGTACCCATCTTTAAATCCTCAACTAAATAATACTAAAATGTTGTTGTCTTTGTAAAAAAAATCCCCTTTTTAAGGCCTAGTATATTTTTTTTTGCATTTGAGTATTAAAGGACGGTAGTGTCAATAAATTTACAAGAGTTGCTTCAGTAAGAACAATCTTATTACTACTATCAAGCCTTAAAATGTCGCAACCTATTCATAGAAAACTTACCTGTGTACATATCCCATGCAATGTAAAGCATGTATTGCCTGTGTCATTTCTCCTACATAAAATCTACACATGGATTCTTCAAATATATCATCGTTCCTAAAAATTTCAAACCAGAAAAATAAATTAAATAGCAATTTCAGCATTTTTTAAACAAAATTAAGATATGAATTGCATATTTGTACATATTTAAAGATAAACTGGAAGCAACTTGGAAGACATTCCAACATCTAAAAAGACTACAGATTGTTTGTTATAAGTCTTAAAAACAATGATTAAATTAAAACACTTTTTTACTTTGTGGGCTTTTCCAAAATTCAATGAATGGGTTGGTAGGAAGGCACTCCATTCAATCCAAAACTGCCATCCATACAATTGTAATGAAAAATTCAATGTGTTATTGAGTGAATCTTCTTTGCAACCCCACTACCCCTATATTAGTATCAACTGCTGCCTTTTAAACCCTGTAACCCCCATTGTCATGAGGATTTCTTTTGATATCAGAAACAAACCTTGATAATAAAGATAAGAGATCCCCTCCACCATGGAATTCCATCACTAAATATAAATTCTGAGCATCTTGGAAAGCAAAGTGTAGCTGTGTTATCCACTCTGATGTGGCCTTGGCCATAATGTCTCTTTCCTCTTCATAAAAAGTTATCTGCAATTTTCAATTAATAAGAATTGGGATAGTTCATTAAAGAAAATGCAGTGTATAATAAGTGTGAAGTTCTGAAATATATAACTTTTTAAAAATTCAGTGCACATTCTTCATTATTCTTATATTCATCAAAATTTCATAATATTGCAGTTTAATTTAAGAAATTCAGAAACAGTATCTATGAACTGATTGCAGTATATAAGAAATGAACAGAATCAAACATATTATGTTGATATCCAACAATGCAGAGACAGCAGGGCTCGTTAATATATCTATGAGAACAGCAGTCCATTCTTTATATATGTGTGTACAGTGGTGATTTCGTGCAATAAGACAGTCAAAATACCTAAATTCCAAAATATTTCATGTGTTATTTCTTATTTTTCGAAGTGTGTAATGTACCTCCTGTTGTGCCAATGTCTCATGTTTATGTAAAATTTTCATAGCATATACTGTGCTTGTCACTTTATCTCGGACTACTTGTACTTCACCAAAATGGCCTCGTCCAATCACATCTTTCACCTCAAAGTCTGCCATTTTCATCCTGATCTTTCTCAGTTCCTTAACTGTTGATTCATCTATAAACACATATAAAATCTTCAAAAAGTTCAAAGACAACATTTTTATCTTAAAACAATTTTTGTCTAATATCTTGTCTAAAAATAAAGTTTGGACCAAGGAAATGTAAATAAAAACAGATGTAAACTAAAATAGCCTTGAATTAAACAGAGTAATATCATATGGGGTTATTTAAGGGGCCAGCTGAAGCCCACCTCTGGGTGCAGTATTTTCTAGCTGTGTTGAAGATCCATTGGTGGCCTTTGGCTATTTTCTGCTTTTTGGTCAAGATGTTTTCTCTTTGACACATTCCTCATTTCAATTCACAATTATGTAAATATGCCAGTAAAACAAATGCATCTTGTAAATAAATCAAATTTAACTAATACATTTTTCATAGGAAAAAGAAATGCATGAAATGGTTCGACAGACATAGATAACACTATTGGCTCCATTCACTCTCATACATGTGAATACAAATACATAACACTGATCATCAACAATATTGTAAATGTACAAATTAAATTATTTTCTTGCTACCAAAACATACATTTCTTCACAAAAGCCGAAACATGTTTATTTTTCATTAGATTGTCATGACTACACTCATCAAATAAGGCCAGCAAACTGTCCATTAATCCATCTCTTGTCAATAAAGATGTATGAACATCATCAGTCTCGACTTGTCCTTTAACAAAGCCATCCAACACCTGTATTCTGTTGGTGATAGATTCCATTCTTAAGTCCCCCATGGCCTAAAAAGAATAGTATACACTGTCACATGTACAATGACATACGTCAATCAGATATATTACTACTGAATATTCAACAAGTAGATACATGTGTATTATATGAAAGCATAAAAATTAACATATTACTCAAATCGTTGGCATGCCAGACCCTCTTTTTAAATCCTTGAACCACACCTAGTATTTCTAAATGTAGGAATACAAAACAGGATTTTAGGGTATACAAACTATATTTTTTCTGGTTTTGATGGAGTTTTGGGGAGTTTTTAGGGTACTGTTTAACCACATTTATATCTCAGTTTATTTACATCAACTAGCAGTTTCATTGTCATTTTGTTTAGTTTCTTTTGTTACCCTGTATTTGTAAATCTCTTCAAACTTTTACATAACGCGTACGAATCATTTTGTTGTTGCTGCAAATCAGCCATACCGGTATTAAAAGGTTCATGACTTCTGAATTTGACAGTGTCCGTGAAAAATAAGCTCCTTCTGTCATGATTTTTAACCTCCATAACAATTACCAAAAATAGCAAGAAAACTGCATGGGAACTTTCATGACAGCTTTTAGTCATTCTCGAACATTTGTCGAAAGGCTTGGAATTTGAATGGTTACAAACGGCAATTAATGAAAATATAATATTGCATACATGTACATGTGATTCTTCCAGTGGGAGTCAAAATTTCCCACTTTTCAGACCCTCTTCCGTCCCTCCCTTTAAAATTTGAAATCTTCCTCTTTTGAAAATGTCAACCTCGAAAAATTTTCAATACACATTTTTGTTTACAAAATCGATAGGGACAGAGAAAAAGTCAGAGAAACTCGAAATTGATATGGGAATATGGGAAAAGTCTGAGAAAAACGGAAGTTTCCTGTTGTCAAAACATAACATGGGGTTATAAAATAGGTAAAATCAGCCTGAGGTGTTTAGGATTAAACTGTTTATACAGCAATAAATTAAAGATAATAGGCAATTACCTGGTGACAACTAGCTAGTTTAAGACACAAGCCTGGTTGATTAAAAGTGAAATACTGACAAAGGATTAAATTGACTAATTGTACAAGTTGTATAAACAACAATGTAATTCACTATGTTCACAAAATCAACACAAATATGATATTTATGGCTAGTTTTCTATCCAAGCAAATGAAATAACTACAAATGTATATAAGTATAGTTGTCTTGGACTATTCTTAAATTTTAGAATTTGACAAAATGAAAACTGTATTTTATCACCAAATCCCAGCAGCAAATAAAAGAAGACCAAGTATCTAGCCAAATTCAACTCTGTCATGAGATTTGATTTCAAATGGTGCAGATCTAGTACCAAGGGTCAAGACCATGCTTTATACTACACTTCATGCAAAGCTGACTATGGTGGCCCCAATCACTTGATGGCCCTATGGAGACAGCTACCAACCAGCAAGCCTGCATATCTATCAATTTAACACCTTCTGTTACAAGCATGTTCAGTAGTGGTACCAAACTTGACAATGTAGCTTTATCAGAAATACTTACAAAATGTATTGCCAACTCAGTGTTTTCCATTCGGCATTTAAGCTTCACCATAAAAATTTAAATACTAATCGCGCCTCACAGATTTGTTTTCATTGACAAAAATGGCGGATCGTCAAATTTCAATGTTTTCTTTTATTCATCAGGGGAATGGAAAGGCAGATGAGGATGGTGATAAGGAAAATTCTAAGCCATATAAGTCAACTAAAACGGATAGTTGTATTGAAATTGTTGAAATTGAAAAAAGTATCAAAACAACAGAAAAGGCACACAAGCGATCACGAAGATAAACAGGTTGGGAACAATCCCCAAATGAGGGATATCCCTTAAATGAGGGACTGATCCTCAGGCAATGGGTCATATTACTGTTGAAGAAAAGAAAAAGAAAAACTTTGATTTTTGTTGAGCCTTCGACTTTAGTCGAAAAAGCGAGACTAAGCGATCCTACATTCCGTCGTCGTCCACAAAAATTCACTCTGTGGTTAAAGTTTTTGAAATTTTAATAACTTTCTTAAACTATACTGAATTTCTACCAAACTTAGACAAAAGCTTGTTTCTGATCATAAGATATTATTCAGAAGTAAATTTTGTAAAAAAAAATTTCACTTTTTCCGTATTTTACTTATAAATGGACATTAATACATTGAGAGGTTACCCCTCATTTGAGGGGTGGTGATAAATACATTGTATGAACAGGACTTTAAATGGCTAATCGTCACAGAAGGATATTACTGTTCTGTGTGCCAAAAAAACAGCACTAAAGCGAGGAACAGGACAGAAACTTGGTTCAATAGGCCATGCATTCGCAGGAGGGAGTCCTGCAAAAGCCATCCTGATCTGCTATCCGAGATGCACATAACTAATTTGTCAAATCATTTAATGAAAGGCTAGCAGTGATAGCAGAAGAATGGTTCAATTCCATTAAATGTGAATACAATACTTATCCTTCTTTTTTGTGACCCCAACCCTCAGTAAAAAAAAAAACTTGTTGAAAATATTAAAAAAAAAATCACCCGGTTGCAAGAGTTTTTTTTCAAAACACCCACCTTACCTTAGTGAAAAAAGGAGAATACTGCAACTACATGTATGTATGATGGCTGATCACTTTATCTTGAATTATACATAATGAATAAATATTTGAAAACCCCTCATCTTCTATTTTTATCAAGTAAAAATGGATATGCAGGCATTGAAAGGTATTGAATTATTGTTCCTATAACCCCCCAAAAAAAAGGAAGATATGCAGTTTTATCGTCCTTCCCTACGCCAATATCACCCTGCTCTGTCGATCCGTAATTCTCGTAGCAAGACGAAGTCCCAAATAACAGTAGAAAATTCAATAAAAAAAAAAAATCGGGAAAATTTCCCGAATTTTTCATTGTACTAATGAACTCAAAATCGTTCAATTTTTTTTATGTCATGTTTTGAAATCCCGGATATGCGCAGAAATGTACAATGTACTTTCTTTTTCCGGTCTCGTTTGTATGAAACTTTGAGTAAAATATATATTTATCAGTCTAGTATAAAATAGGAAGGAACGCGCAATACTTATTTCATTTTAAATAATTTCTTGATATGAAAAAACGTTACCTGATGATAGCATTTCTTTGTTAACATTGCATATGGCGTCATAATTGTAATAACGTCACAACTAAAATCCTTAACAACAGAACCAAAATCGGAAACATTACGGTATTTCCGTTTCTTTTTTTTTAACAAATATTTAAGTTACAAAAAAGAAATTCATACAGACTTCGTCCCCATTTACAGGTAATGCCTGCCTCATATTAGGTTGTCGAATGTTGTCTCGTTGAAACATTCCCCATTTCTATTTCTATCATATGTGTATCATTATAAGCCTATGTAACCATCAGACTAATACTATGGATGGTTGGAAAACAAGTCGTGTATTTTGGTGCGCATTATAAGCCTTATGTGAAATATTATCTATAATTTTTGAGCTGGATAGGACAAATTATCTCATCCAATAAAATTTACTCTGAATATACATCATTATTTACTTGCTGAATATGTTTTTTCAACAAAATCCTGGGGATTAAACAAGTATATAATTTTTGGTGGCAGATTATTATCTGCAAACTTACTGCTAGAGGAAGGAAAGTATCACAGTTTCATTTGTTGTTTATTATGTTATTGAATTCGAGCGCCATTCATTTTCAAAAACACAGCGCCACCTGTGGGGGAAATGATCCAGTTCAGTACGGTTTCGTACCATGACCCTTTCACATTATCCTATATATAAACCATCTAAATAATTTTATTAATTACAATCAATTACTTTTTATACGATTTTTAAAAAGACAAGATATCTAAGGTAATGAAAAGGATCTAAATGTTATAGTTTTAACTAATTTCATCAACATTAGAGATTGGACAATTCGCCCCAATGCCAACTCGCCTTACATCAACTTATCTCCACTTTAAACACACTCGCCCCCGTTTTGAACCAACTCGGCTCTACTTTGAAAATGACTCGCTCCGTGTGTTATATAGTAGTCTCAAGTCAGAATGAGATATTCTGCAGGATGCAAACACTTGTATCATAGCCAGAGATGCGGCAATCATTTTTTTTTCTGATGTAGCCTTTGTCAATTAATAATACCAGAGACATATAAGTAATTGTAATATATAATAATATGTCTATGAAAAACCCGTGTACAATGATTTTTTTTAGTATAATACCGTATTATACGGGAGTCTCAATACACATGTATGCAACGTTGCCAGTTTTATATTTAATCAAAATTACTCTTCAGCTATCGTGTTACCAATAAGCTATGAAGGTACCCCCCCCCCCTTCTTATAAATAATTATACTTCCTTTTTGATTGTCACTCCAACATCAGCAGTCTTAATTGTTCGATTGTCTATAGTAGGAATACCTTACCAGTAATATTCACATTAACAAATAATTATTAATTAGTCTTTACTTGGATTTCGGTTATTATTTGCATTATTATTCATTTATATGTTAGTTATAACGCTCAGGATAAAATTCGAATATCACGGCCCAGGCCATGTGTAAATTTCCAACAATCTATGGCTTCTATGAATTATTTCTTAATTTACAATTTTTATACCATAAACAATATGAATACAAGGCTACATTAGTGTTAGATTATACTAAGAGACTGCAAAATATCAAAACAGAAAACAAGCACATTATATCTATAGGTCAACACACAGTATTCAACAGCGGATCGAATCATATTAAATAATATTATTATACTAAAGCTCTGTTAAATTGTCCCTTCTGACAAATTTTAAAAACAATAGACAATAAGTATATCAAACAACAACAATCTCTCCACGAAAAAAACCAACATTTATGTCATTACCTCATTACCATAAAATTTATACGTATGTCGAATTACCGGTATTATTATTACAGACAAGGATATCTACTTTAGGTGTCTTGGTTTCTTACAGTATTTTTTGTTGCTTTTTTTTGTTGCCTACCCATTAACGCATAATACACTTCAACACGGATGCCACATCGTACCCCAGTTTTTGGTGGGGTTCGTGTTGCCCAGACTTTAGCCAGTTTTCTTTGTTGTGTTTTATGTACTGTTGTTTGTCTTTTGGTCTTTTGTTTTTGGCAATGGCGTTGTCAGTTTATTTTTTACTTATGAGTTTGAAAGTCACTTTAAATTTAGATATATATGTCATTATCTCATTATCATAAAATCTGTATACGTATTGCGAATTACCGTTAATTACAGACAATAATATCTGGATCTCTTTGTTTCTTACAGCTTTTTTTGTTGCCTTCTCATCAACGCAAATGACACTTCAACTCGGACGCCACACGTGCAGCAGGATCTGTTAAATTACCTTTCCAAAGTACCTGAGATAACTCCAGTTTTTGGTGGGGTTTGTGTTACTCAGACTTTAGTTTTCTCTGTTGTGTTTTTTGTCTTTTGTTTTGTTTGTTTTGCTATGGCGTTGTCAGTTTATTTTTAGATCTTCAACACGCGTGCCACATGTATGCGGACCAGCATCTACTTACCCTTCCAAAGCACATGAGATAACATCAGTTTTTGGTCTAGTTTGTGTTGTACAGACTTTAGTTTTCTGTATTGTGTCTTGTGTACTGTTGCTTGTCCTTTAGTCTTTTTTATTTGCCATTTCCTTGTCAGCTAATTTTTGGCTTATATATGTGTTTGAAAGTCCCTTTGGTATCTTTCTCCTCTCTGTTTCTCCTTTTTTTCTTCCAAAAAGAAGATCGATATAGTTTAGTCATACTTTGATAGTGAACCAAGGGTTGCTCGTGCAGTTTTTATGCATTTTGAAGAAATTTAACTTAGGAGGTGTGAAGTGATCTTGAAATATTCAACTATCCTGCAATGCCAAGATGGAAATGTAATGGGTGCTTCAAGCGGGGATGCATGTCCACAAGAGACCAAAATGACACAGACATTAACAACTATAGGTCACCGTACGGCCTTCAACAAAACAATGAGCAAAGCCCATACCGCATAGTCAGCTATAAAAGTCCCCGATATGACAATGTAAAACAATTCAAACGAGAAAACTAACGGCCTTATCTATATATAAAAAAAAAACGAAAAACAAATATATAACACATAAACAAACGACAACCACTGAATTACAGGCTCCTGACTTTGGACAGGCACATACATAAATAATGTGGCGGTCCGGAGTTAAACATGTAAGCGGGATCCCAACCCTCCCCTAACCTGGGACAGTGGTATAACAGTACAACATGAGAATGCATTTGCATTGATAACCCTACGGCTTTCAGCAATGCGTATTATCTACACTGTATAGTCAGTTATACCGTTGAGAAGACACCGAAATGTCAAAACATGAAACACTTCAAATGAGAAAACCAACAACTTGAAGTATGACAAAACAATAAACGAATAACCAATATGACAACACCGAATTATCTTGACTTAGGACAGCCTTACAGAATATGGCGGGGTTCATTATGTTTGTAAGCGCTTAAAACTGCTCTATACTGATTGCGGCAAAACATAAGAACACACGTGTACAGTTGGATATGTCTGGACTCATCGGACATTCTGGAAGCACACAGCTCTATCAGCTACTTTTGTTATATATGAGCGTCGCGCGGATATATATATATATATATATATACAACTCGTCTAAACATCAACCCAACAATGTTAGATCTGTAAATTTGCTTTCGCAAATTTTTGGTTCTTCCCTCGCCGGGATTCGAACCCATGCTACTGTGATATCGTGACACCAAATCGCCTGCACTGCAGCCGTCCCGCTAGACCACACGACCACCTGGGCTCTCAAAAAAAGAGCTTTCGGTGGGCATGTGTTACCTTTCCACGTCAGTTTTAATCTAGCGGCGCACTACAGTACATGATATATAAGGCATGAAGATGTTATTGTTACAGATCAGCTAAATTATCTATAGTAAAGGATCCTACAAATTAATGTAAGATACAGTCACAGAAAATAATTATATTCATAAGTACGTCTGAGTCAGTGACAACCCTACAACAGATGTATCCATCGGATCGCCATCAATGATGGTGATACATGGCTGTGTACATAATGTATATACAACTCGTCTAAACATCAACCCAACAATGTTAGATCTGTAAATTTGCTTTCGCAAATTTTTGGTTCTTCCCTCGCCGGGATTCGAACCCATGCTACTGTGATATCGTGACACCAAATCGCCTGCACTGCAGCCGTCCCGCTAGACCACACGACCACCTGGGCTCTCAAAAAAAGAGCTTTCGGTGGGCATGTGTTACCTTTCCACGTCAGTTTTAATCTAGCGGCGTACTACAGTACATGATATATAAGGCATGAAGATGTTATTGTTACAGATCAGCTAAATTATCTATAGTAAAGGATCCTACAAATTAATGTAAGATACAGTCACAGAAAATAATTATATTCATAAGTACGTCTGAGTCAGTGACAACCCTACAACAGATGTATCCATCGGATCGCCATCAATGATGGTGATACATGGCTGTGTACATAATGTATATACAACTCGTCTAAACATCAACCCAACAATGTTAGATCTGTAAATTTGCTTTCGCAAATTTTTGGTTCTTCCCTCGCCGGGATTCGAACCCATGCTACTGTGATATCGTGACACCAAATCGCCTGCACTGCAGCCGTCCCGCTAGACCACACGACCACCTGGGCTCTCAAAAAAAGAGCTTTCGGTGGGCATGTGTTACCTTTCCACGTCAGTTTTAATCTAGCGGCGTACTACAGTACATGATATATAAGGCATGAAGATGTTATTGTTACAGATCAGCTAAATTATCTATAGTAAAGGATCCTACAAATTAATGTAAGATACAGTCACAGAAAATAATTATATTCATAAGTACGTCTGAGTCAGTGACAACCCTACAACAGATGTATCCATCGGATCGCCATCAATGATGGTGATACATGGCTGTGTACATAATGTATATACAACTCGTCTAAACATCAACCCAACAATGTTAGATCTGTAAATTTGCTTTCGCAAATTTTTGGTTCTTCCCTCGCCGGGATTCGAACCCATGCTACTGTGATATCGTGACACCAAATCGCCTGCACTGCAGCCGTCCCGCTAGACCACACGACCACCTGGGCTCTCAAAAAAAGAGCTTTCGGTGGGCATGTGTTACCTTTCCACGTCAGTTTTAATCTAGCGGCGTACTACAGTACATGATATATAAGGCATGAAGATGTTATTGTTACAGATCAGCTAAATTATCTATAGTAAAGGATCCTACAAATTAATGTAAGATACAGTCACAGAAAATAATTATATTCATAAGTACGTCTGAGTCAGTGACAACCCTACAACAGATGTATCCATCGGATCGCCATCAATGATGGTGATACATGGCTGTGTACATAATGTATATACAACTCGTCTAAACATCAACCCAACAATGTTAGATCTGTAAATTTGCTTTCGCAAATTTTTGGTTCTTCCCTCGCCGGGATTCGAACCCATGCTACTGTGATATCGTGACACCAAATCGCCTGCACTGCAGCCGTCCCGCTAGACCACACGACTATATATAGTTGTTCGGGGTGAATAACTAATATAAATTCGTCAGATAAATATGAACATAAAAGTAGAATATTTAAGCGTCATATGTCAGTAAGTAAAGGTTGTATCTAATTAGATTATGCAAAACGCTAAGTCCACTCGCATTTATTATATAAATTCGTCAGATAAATATGAACATAAAAGTAGAACATTTAAGCGTCATATGTCAGTAAGTAAAGGTTGTCGTCACAAGACAAATATAACTTATAGATAACAGCATATATATAAGGGTAAACAAAGGTTGACTTAGATATTGCAACCTGAAACAGGTTGTGGATTATCCCGAAAATGGGTCATGATATCTCAAACGGTAACCCAAGTGGATATAATATTTGTAACCCGTATGGGATATAATTTTGCTGTACAAAAAGTACACCCCAAAAGATTAATAAATTGAAACCATTCAGGGACGTAACTACAGTGAGGCAAATTAGGCAAATATCTCATGTTGGAAATTAACAAAAAAAACTGAAACAAAAGATTGTCTATATTCTTCATATAAAATTGTTTTCATGGAAAGTGTCTTTCAAGAATTAAGCAAGTTTTTCTTACTCTCTGATGTCGCCCCTGCATGTTTTTCGTGATCCATGTTTCTATTTTAGTTATAGTTTTCAGAGTTGATGGTCTATTGTTTGTACTTCTGTGTCCCGGGTTTGTCGTTTGTTCATTTATTGTCCTACTTTATGACTATAGCCTGAGTGTTGATTTTCATTGGCCGGTAAACCTGTGGTTTTGCAATGTGACATGTCCATCAATGTCCAGACATTGTGTGATGAAATGTTTTAAGAATAAACGATGCTACTGACTACATAAAAAAATGGTCGTTTCTGCATGGAGAATTAAACTTGATATCAAAGAATACAAAGCTGGTATCAAATCATCCATAAACAAGAATGTGTCCATAGTACACGGATGCCCCACTCCCACTATCATTTTCTATGTTCAGTGGACCGTGAAATTGGGGTCAAAACTTTAATTTGGAATTAAAATTAGAAAGATCATATCATAGGGAACATGTGTACTAAGTTTCAAGTTGATGTAACTTTATCTTCATCAAAAACTACCTTGACCAAAAACTTTAACCTGAACTTTGCACTATCATTTTCTATGTTCAGTGGACCATAAAATTGGGGTCAAAACTATAATTTGGCATTAAAATTAGAAAGATCATATCATGGAGAACATGTGTATTAAGTTTCAAGTTGATGTAACTTTATCTTCATCAAAAACTACCTTGACCAAAAACTTTAACCTGAACTTTGCACTATCATTTTCTATGTTCAGTGGACCATAAAATTGGGGTCAAAACTATAATTTGGCATTAAAATTAGAAAGATCATATCATGGAGAACATGTGTATTAAGTTTCAAGTTGATTGGACTTCAGCTTCATCAAAAACTACCTCGACCAAAAACTTTAACCGGACGGACGAACGGAGGCACAGACCAGAAAACATAATGCCCCTCTACTATCGTAGGTGGGGCATAAAAAACATTAATGTATTGCCATATGACCTTTTACATTGAAGGGTTAAACATGCATTAAGTCGTGCTGAGGCCCTTTAACAGAAATTAAAGGAATATGGAGTAAACGTTCACTGTATCTAATCTCACACAAAGTCAATGCATAGAAAAACAATGATCAATGGTCAAAGTGTTTATTCCTGTTCTTCATATTGATAGTTGCTGGAGGGTCTTCAACAATAAAAGAATAGTTAATACCGTAAAACAAGGTCAAGATGGTCCTTAGTGTCGACTTAAGCAGTACTAATACTCAAAGTATTATACTGCACTGTCACTATATTTAAAACTTGTCATAAAAAAATCACAGAAGTCATAAGCGCAAATCAATATCCAAACGAAATTTCGAAAAGTAAGAAAAAAATAAACTAAAAATTGTAACGTTCTATGAAAAAATCAGGAACATATATATATATTGATATAGATCAACTGTTCCCAGAAAAGATGTACACACCATTTTTTGACAGCAAAATCAATGTATTGACGATCGCATTGGAGAAAATGAACTTGTATGTATTGAAGATCACGTGACAAAACAATATCAGTTTTACCTGGCACCACTGTCACGGTGTATTAATTGGATTTTAGACGTAAATTCGCTAAAGGTAAATTAGAAAAAGGTAAGACAGAAATACTTTCTTAATGTTACTCAATTGAAATGCAGCAATTTAACGTATAAAAATGTGATTTCAGTGAAAAAGTCGTGTTTCAAAAAGACCAAAATGTATTGCATATAACCCGACTACAAAATAACGATGACTAGTTTTAATAGTTCTTTACAAGAAGATACGTAAGTATACAGAAAATAGTGACGTGATAAAAAAATAGTTTCATTTTTTTTACCTCTCACTAACAATAATATACAAAAACAAAAAAGCTGAAATTACACTTTCAAGACCCTCCCCCTTTTCCATAGCGTCATTTAATAGGACGTTGATTACATAAATAGACAATCTATCTCACGAAGTTTTAAATCCTTGTATTGTTAACTTGACGATTTAATCTATATCGGGGTCGGAAAGACTTACTTGTTAAATATTTAAATGTAAATGTTTACATAAAAATGTTTAGTCAAGCCAAGCCGTACTGAATGTATTAGTAGAAAGATACGTGCTTATGTGGCTCGTGTTTTACAAAATGGTTGCACAAATGATTGGAAACATCTTTATTCTTTTTCGCAGTTTTTCGAATTATCTGATCTAATCTTCAATTCGCACGTAAGACATGTATATATCTTCTTAAATTCATATAAGACGATTGATATGTCAAACTCATATAAGAAAAACACAACATTACTAAACCCATACTGAGTAGTATATATAACAATATGTTCAAAATTAATGACAGTCAAGACTAAGAAACACCTTGGATATGAAACTAAGGGTTGAATGAAAGGTTAACCATCGAAAAATAGTTGCAAAAGCCGTGTTCCATGACATCGAGTGTCAAAACATGCAGGACTGTTTATGTATCGGCCAACATTCATTTGCGCTAAATGCCGCTATAAATTACTGCTTTTAAAATATATCAAAAACCCAATTTACATTTAAAAGCGCCAAAATTTAACTATCAAAGCGCAAAGTACGATTAACATTTATTTCTATATGATTTGTAAGTAGTACTGTTAATTTATACTATTTCCTAACTAGCCCAACTATTATTTTACATCATTAAAACGGAAAATTTATCAACAACATATCATATTCAGTAAAAAATCTACATATTTGAAATGAGAGATTTCATAATTTCAAGACAACATTTTCTCCAATTTCTGTTCTTTCTAACCGGCATTTTGGGAATAGACTATTTGGTTTTCACTTTTTTTTTTAGTGTTTAAAAAAAATCAGCTGATGTTCTGTCTTATTTCATATAGATTACTTTTACCTTCTTAATGACCCCCCCCCCCCTCCTTAATGTGTTTTTTTTTCTCTTTTACATTATAAATTTTGACACTTATCTATTCATAATAAAATTTTAAAAACAGGGTAGTCCTTTCCCCAATCGCCTGTGAATCGAATCGGAGAATAAGAATTTGACAACTGAATGCCCTTTTGATACCATTGTGGATCTCTTATTTTTACTTTTTATCAATCTGACGAAAATACAGTTCCTGTATCCCTGATATTCTTACAAGCCTTTGCTCATTGTTGAAGGCCATACGGTGACCTATAGTTGTTAATTTATGTGTCATGTGGTCTCTTTGGAGATTTGTCTCATTGGCAATCATACCATATCTTTTATTTTATATTGTAAGCGAATAGTGGTCACATAATTATATATCTGTATTTGTCTTGAACAATTTTATCTGATAAATTTTTATTTTCGTTTAAAATTTTTGTAACATCAATGTGATCGAATTCGCGGCTCTTTCGTATACCAATATTTACATTGTAATTTTGATGGAGATCATATTTCGTCGGCTAAATAGTTTATATAACAATTGGTCGACTTAATTCTTTATTTAGTTTTCCAATTAATCCAAACATGTTTCGTCAGAAAACTTATACGTACGTTATTAGAAAATTTAGAAATGTGAAACTAAGTTAGAGATTAATGAAATATAAACAGCAATATCTAAATGTTAGAAGAAATCAATTAGCCAGGGTAGCTTAAGACTGAATGTAACACTTTTTGTAATTAAAGGGAAAAATTTTCTATATATGCGTTGCCATTCTCACTGACGAATAACGAGAATACGTGATTTTGTTCCTTTATTGTATGGTGGTAGTGTCATATTGACCTGTTGTCATTGTCTTACTGCATTCATAATATATTTGTATTGAACCTATTGACACGCATTCACACATATCCATAACTACAATTGTAGATTACAATGGATTATCTAGATATTCCGGATTTGAACCTGATTCCACAACATTTTACGATCAGAATTGTGAAAATTATGAAATAGAACCATGCGATAAAACTGAAGGAGAGCCTGAGTCAACATCTTCGCCAGCACTTTTACCCCCATGTAGAATTTGTACGAGGAAAGCTTCCGGGTTTCACTATGGCGTTAATACATGTGAAGCTTGCAAGGTACTTAGAAATCTTAAAAGTAAAATAGAACAGCAACATACAAAAGATGGACAATATTTATTTACACATAGACGTTTACAATAAATGATTGCAGTTATTACAACATTAATATTACAATAAATAAAATTGATTAACTACATGCAACTACTGTTATCGAAATAAGAAGTTGTAGTACATCATCAACTAAGCATAATTTCTGAATCAAAACCATATATGCATAGGTACAATAATATTAAACATTATGGTCTTGCATGCGATTGCGGTGGCAAAATGCAAACAAAAAGAGTATTTCCAGGCGGCGGCGACAGCAATTTGCGCATACAGTATTTGTATAAAGCCTCAAATTTGAGAAGGCAGAAGTCCTGGATGCCTAATTTACTAATACCTTGCATGCAGATGCCTTATGAAACGAATTTTTCGCTTGCCATATGTTCATTGTCTTTGACCTCATTTTCATGGTTCAGCGGCTGCATGCTTGAAAACAATATGTATGTTGTTTTGTCAGATTAGATTGAGAGTTGTTTCATTGGCATCACATCTTCTGATTGATATTACATTTGTTACTCATACGACTTTCTCTACAGGGATTTTATAGAAGGACAGTACAGAAACTGACTAGAGGGCTAACTCTGCCATATAAATGTGATCAGGACCAGAATTGTCCAATAGAAAAGGAAAGAAACATGTGTTCATACTGTAGATACCAAAGATGTGTAGACGTTGGCATGTCAAAACAAGGTAACAGATATATTTTATATAACCTCACAGTACACACATGTAGCTCATAATTTTGGGCTTTTTGGATACATTTGACATAGTGTGAGATATGTTTCATATTAGAATTAGATTGTTAATTTCTTAAATCTTCTGTTTGAGTCATGCCACATCTTATTTCTGTATCTAAAATTCTCTTATGACACAAAATATGTTTAAAAATGTTGTAATTTGGTAGTGTTAGGGACGACACCAAAAGCCCAATGTAGGATGAGAAACTTAATACAAATAATTCTCGACTCGGAGATTAAGAATTGAACGATGGACACTAAGGCGTGAATTTTTCTTGCTACCTGATTGGAAGATATCACGAGACGTGAATAATTAAAATTTATTGATTGGTTAGGACAATCCAAACCAAGTAAATGTCCTTCAATCCCGTAGAGTATCGGATTTGTCGTCTCTATTTAGCAATTAGATTTACACAGATAACTTTTATCTATAAATAGACGATCTTCTGGAGTAAACAACAACGTTAAACGATACTACAAGTTCATAACGTGTGACCTCACGTGTGTGGTAAAATTTGTTGATTGATGCACGTGGCTATTCTAGTAAATGAATTAATCTACAAAGCGAGAGCTCTTTCCATTTTCATCAGCTAAGAGTCGAATTTAGCACTTTTTGTCTGTTATTTTTGAAAGGCTATCGCTTGTTGTGCTTATCTTACATCGATTTTCTGAATGCAACATATAGATTTGAGTTCGGCCATTTTACAATAAAAACAAAATATAAAACTTTCTTTGAATGGTTTAAATGCAAACTGAAATATAAATTAAAATCAAAATTTGAAAGTTTATATAGAGAATTTTGTATTTAGTTTAAAGCAATTATATATGAAACAATGAAATTTTATGTATTCCATTTGAGAAAAAAACCAAAAACATGCATTCAAAACCATAAACCCACTATTTATCCATGCCAATAGTGGGCGGATGAAAAACTCAAGAATCCATTTTTTGAGGCATACTTAAAATACTCATAACTTTTTCCCAATATTTTTTTAAAGTGATGTCCAAGTCAATATACAGAACAAACATATATTGTTGAGGAAAACCGGACCCATAGGTTGAAAAAAAATATATGAATTAACTTTTTATCCTACATTGAACTTTTGATGTCCCTTAATAAGTAATTCTATGTTTTTAATGAAATTGAAAAGCATTTCAAACTTTAATAATAATTGTGATAGTCATTTTTTAATTTACTTAAATTCTATGTTGGATATATTTTTTTATTTAGCAATAAAACAAGGACGATATACTCATGCCCGTAGAGCCCAATATACCAAAGAGATCAAAGGGATACCGCTGGCAGATGTAAAAACAGAAGCAGTAGATTGTATACGAGTTGACGAAGGCCAACTCAATTGTTTGTTAAACAAATTAACGGAGGTCCAAGAAAAGTATATTCCTGGCCTTAGAAAACGATTTCCGAATCCTGAAGTATTCCATGCCACACATAAAGAAATTTACGTAAGTGTTTAAAGTTGTTCTATATCTTAATAGAAAACTGAAAGCTTCAATAATAAAAGCTTTGAAAACTCGGCATTTCTAAACCTAAGTTATATATGCATTAGCACACGACGGGTGCCATATGTGGAACAGGATCTACATAACCCTCCGGAGATCATAAGAGCACCCCCTGTTTTTGATAGGGGTTCGTGTTGCTCAGTCTTTAGTTTTTGTTTGTGGTGTTTTGTGCATGTACTGTTGTTTATTTATTGTTTTTTTTTACATGGCGTTGTCAGCTTAGTTTTGACTTATGATTTTGAATACTAGTAACCCTTTGATATCTTTCGCTTCTCTTTTTATATGCAGAACATAACTGTGTATATATCTTTTTCACTCCCTCCATGTGCTTCTTAATTATGATTTTTTCCCGATCTGAAAAATTTGTACTTGAATACGATTAGAATTGTGGTTTTTTTTTCCAGGACAATCAATGTATATTTCGTGTTGACACAAATCTACCTTGTCAATTACCAAAATGTCTACCTTGTGAAAAGGTTGATTCAATAAATGAAGACGAAAAGAACATCATTAGTGAAATTATTACATCAGGACTTGATTCGTTAATACGTTTCCAGGTAGAATTTGTAAAATGCATTCCAGGATTTAAAGAGTTGTGCCTCGCTGATCAATCAGAACTCCTTAAAGGTATGTTAATGAAATCATTGCAGGGATGCTGAGTTCCAAGTCAAGATCCCAAAATTATAAAACGATTGCTGATGTGAATGGTCTCCCTTAAATAACGATTTTAAGCCAATTATAGCAAGTTTTCTTTTTTTTTTTTTTTTTTTTTTTTGTCGCCGCGATATAGCCTTTTTGTGCTAATGCGGCGTAAAGCAACCAACAATCAATCAATCAATCAATCAATCAATCAATCAATCATTTGTCTTTAAAAAAAATCACAATAGATGTCTCGGACTTATGAACGTGTATGTATTTGTCAGACATTATCTTTGATATCTAAAAGAAACTGAGATGCTTTCGAATTGACGTTTTGGCAATTACCTATTTGTTTTTATATTGTTAGCTTCAGACACATGCAAAACATTGTTTCGAGTACAAATCATTTAACACAGTTCTCACACAAAGCCTTCTTTCCATGTATACCTACTAAATTATATTTGAAAATGATCATACGAATGCTGATGTTCCACTGGTATTCCTATATTGTATTAGAACAGTCCATAGGATCAATTCTCTTCCTTTTAAATTCTGTTTTTCTTGCAGCATCTTTTTGTGAATTCGGATATATTGGAGATACATGTATGTTTAATCCTGATATGAAAGTAATGCTTGGTCTTATTAATATGCCTGCTGACAAACTTCAAATGCATGACATGTGTGAACCAGAATTTATTGACAGCATGATGGAGTATGCTAGAAAAATGCAGAACATGAGATTGACTTTTGAAGAAATGACAATTTTAAGAGGAATTATAGTATTATCTACAGGTAATAGAGATTTATTAAATATTTAAGAAAGAACCAATGTTTTGTGATAATTTGTTGATTGCCGATCATAGCCATTGTTACCAATAGAAGCATCAACAATAAGCATGTATGTCAAAAGACCATACCGGTTTTCAAAATAATTTTATGTAAAATGAGATGGCATGTCAGAGTTTACTATACAAAATTACGAATATGGTTATACAAAAGAAGGGGGTCTCAAGTCATAAGTCGAATTTGGACCGACAAATAAAACACTTTTGAAAAAAAATGTAAACTATTTGAATTAAGTTTTAAGTTAATAAAAAACTTGAACAATGTTTGGACGTAATTATGGCAAATGATATTCCAATTTCAGATCGATGTGATTTACAGAATCCAACCAAGGTCGAGGAAATACAGTGGACTCTTGTTCAATATTTACAATTTATGACACGGCATTCTAAAAGTAGATTGTGGACCCTTATTGGCCAGCTGACATCTCTACGCAGTTTAAGATTAGAACAAGTGGTAGGAAAACTACTGAACAACTTTAAACAAACTAGTCCATTTATGAATAGTTTTCCTGTTATAAAAGAAGTTATAGCAAGTGTAGACCCAAATTCCTAGTAGTGAATTGTCTAATAAATTCATACATTTTTTACCGTATTGTTACTTTATATATATTAAATCCTTTTTTGTATCTTGTCGACTTTATCTTGCCTGACATACAGAATAAATACATTGCTGTGTATAATACTAGTATAAGGAGTTATAAAATAGCAAAAAGAATAATACCATGTTATCGGTTAGTTTAAGGATAAAAAGATGTGATATGATTGCCATTGAGAAACAAGGCAACAAGAGAATCAGCAGTTTCACAGGCTAATCACCAGAGATATAAAATATAAAAATAGAAGACGTGGTATGATTTTCAATGAGACAACTCTCCACCAGAGACCAAAATGACACAGAAAATTAACAACTACAGGTCACCGTACAGCCTTCAACAATGAGCAAAGCCCATACCGCATAGTCAGGCCCCGAAATGACAATGTAAAACAATTCAAACGAGAAAACTAACGGCCTAATTTATGTACAAAAAATGAACGAAAAACAAACATGTAACACATAAACAAACGACACCACTGAAATACAGACTCATAACTAGGGACAGACGCATATACATACAGAATATGGCGGGTTAAACATGTTAGCAGGATCACAACCCTCCCCTAACCTTGGACAGGGGTATACCAGTACAAAATAAGAACGAACTATAAAAATCAGTTGAAAAAGGCATAACTCATCAGATGGATGTGGACGGTTACTTGTACATCCCAACAACAAAAAGACACTTGGTACAGATCTGAGAGTACTCGCAGTTAACTGAAAGCTAAGACAATTTCACAGACATGGAGAGGCTATTTGTTGTTTGCGCGACATTTCAATGATCAAACATGTATATATATATATATAGGTATGCTAATTTTCTAACTGCTCCAAGGTCTTGCGTATTGTGTGCGTAATGAGAGTACAGATTGGTACATTTCGATGAAACGAAAGGAGAGCTTACAATGCGTATTTGCGATCAGACATTTTACAAATACAATGCAAATGACTTAGTTTACCACGATTTAACCAGCCTGATCAAACTGTTGTGTACTCGTCACATTCACACGAAGCAGAAAAAATGGTACCGTTTATGTAATCATCCCTTTCAAAGCTTCAGATAAGAAAATGGAGAATGTGTCAAAGAGACAACAACCCGATCAGAGAGCAGACAATAGCCGAAGGCCACCAATGTTTTTTCAATGTAGCCAGAAACTCCCGCACCGGAGGCGTGCTTAAGCTGGCCCCTAAACAAAAATGTATACCTATAATAGTTCAGCGATAATGTGACGATATACGGAATCTCCAAAGCGAACAAAAACGTTATCAAGTAAAAATTTAGTCCAATTGACATATTTCTTACAAAATGACATAAAAGAACATCTGGGGGGGGGGTTGTGTTCCCCCCCCCCCCAAAAAAAATATGATCCCCAATTTGATGAAAGAAAAGAAATTCTGTTCAAGCAGATGACAAAAAAAATATATTCTGAAATAGAATATAAATGAATCCAGATTTTCTCTGTACCAATTTAAAAAAAAAAAGATTTGATTGATAACGATGTAAAATTAAATAAGAAATGTCTAACTCAGACAGAACACCATACCCCTTTGAAGTTAAATGTTTTAAAAGTTTAAAATTTCCCTTTTGTTAATAAAGCACTCGGTGCTATCAACATGGGCAATATCCTTACTTTAAAAAACAGTCAGTAACTATATAGTTTCTATATATATATACAAACCAATTGCAACGATTTTTTTTAATTACAACCACGTGTTGCAGAATCTCAATATTGATGACTAAACTTACGCACCTATGCTTGCTAGAAGTCTGACGTTACGCACGGTACTCGGTATAAATGGATTTCGATAAAATTTGTACAGATGGGATATGATATGATCATATTTATTATGTTAAACGGTCACGATAAATATTCTGTCAATTCGCAATCTATAGCAGCCATTTTCGAAATTTCATATAGCTGTAAGATTTGAAAATTCGAGTACACAAAAACGAAAGCTAACACTTCAATATTATAATATTTTCATATAAATAATAGGAAAGGTTCGCCACTTCTACATAAAAATGTGATTTTATTGAATTTTACAAAAATATTTTTATTTTTAACATAGCTTCTCCCATTTTATTTTTTTTCAGTATTTTCCGTGTCTCCGGCCGTAAATGTTACCATAAGGCCATTGTTCAAGATTTTTGAGTACGATGATAATTTAGGGTATTTTAGATTTGTGACAGACAAATGAACTATGCAAACAAATGTTATTACTGAAATGTGATTTTTTTTTAAAGATTTGTTTAAGCCTTCAATGTTAAGGACACGCCAAATTTTTCACCAATTTCCATCAAGTTGTCCGCGTCTCCCGTAAATGTTACCACGTCCAAATTGAACGATTTTTGCACGGTACGTGAATGTAACGTTATCTTTATAATATATTATTGCATTTCCCATTTACTGAAAGTGTAGCATGTTGTCTCTTTAGCATTTGACACGTTATATGTTATGATATTATTTTGGGTATATTATTTGTTTTAATAATTTTTAAATCAACAAGAAAATTTGACTTCCATCAAAAATTTTAAGCCATTTGCTGATCGTAAAAGCGTCGGATAAATAAAAGTATCATGCAAAAGATTAGGTATTTTAATGCAAAAGAATTGCATTTTAAACCATGTGACACAGAAATTAACAACTGTAGGTCACCGTACGGCCTTCAACAATGAGCAAAGCCCATACCGCGTAGACAGCTCTATTTAAGATAATGATAATACGAATAAAAAGACCCTGAAATTATATTCGCGAACTGAAGTTAGAAAACTAGTTGAAGGTGGGTTAATAACATTTATACTCTTGAAGCACAAAAAGCTTTGGTACTGGCTGTTTCCAATCGATATAAATGCCTAGTCCTAGATACTTGGGATGACGGAATTCTGAGAATCATAGAGGATATATAAATGCATTTTGCAACAATTGACATGCTTGGGCAGTGACAAATATTTGAAATATACACTTTCATATTGTTAAGAATATGATGTCAAAATATATACTAGTAATCAGTCATGTTAACATGTGTTTTTTTTTAAATAAATAGTTAAACATCAAAATGCAAGCCGTTTTATAAAAAGCTGCAAAGCTTTGACGTTTGGTACAGAAGTAGGATGAAATAATTGGAAAAAAAACGACGTCAACTAACGTTACCATTACTAAACCGAACACCGTGCGTAAGGTAGATCACCAGTATATATTTTTTGAGACAGATTTTTTTTATAATTTGCCAAAATGAAGATTTAACTATGCTCTTTTCAAAAATTTAATAAAAAATATGGGTCACCGTGCTATTTTTCAAGCAATGAGTCGTTGAAAATTGCAAAAATAGTTGCAATAACTGTCGATTAGGATCAGAGTCGAACAAATCTCGCCACGAGCGTATCTTAAAATTACCATGCTTTTTATCACTTAATATGAACTCATTAGGCCAATCATTCCCTAGGCCATGAATTTGAAAGCAGTTCGTATTATCATAATATATGAACGATATTTTCTTGTTTTTAAATAACAAGTACGGTTCGATTTCGTGTTTTAAGATCAGAGGACAAAACAAAATAACCAAATTACAAATTTCGAAAATAGATAAAATCATAGAAACCACGATAAGAACTGCAATATATAAAAGTAGTTATAATCAAATAGAAAATGAATAATTATCTAATAAGAAAAAGAAAAAACAACATATGGTAATTTGTTAATAAATAGGTAAAATATTAATTACAGAAAAGAAGAATTTCAAATCCGAGACAGAGAGAATTAAATAGTGTAAAGAGATAAAGAAACTAAAAAGAAAAGAGCAAAAAAATAAAAGTTACAATAAATATAAAGAAAAATACAACACATGCCGAATCAGAAGTCCGAAAAGTTCATTTGCTTGCGTATCTACCAGTAGCAAATATTTCATACATATTCAAGACTTTGAAGTATGCCAGTCAATAGTTTAAAAGCGAGAAAGGACACGTAGGTACTTCTTTCGAATGGATAAAAAATGCGAGGTCGTTGATGCAAATCAGAATTTTAAAAAAAAAACCTGAATGGATCTATGAATACACGTTATATCGAATGGTGAAAGGAACACGTGCTACTACCGTGAAAAATATGCTGTTGTTCCTGCAGTTAAAGCCCCCAAACATTACATAAACTGCTCGGTAAATTGATAGGGTTTTGCCAATTCACCTGAAAACTCAATATATACCCTTATATATGTTCCTTTGTAATTTCAAACAAATATATGAAGAACTTGATCTAACTAAATAACATAATTGTCCTTACACACAACGTTATAATTAGGCGAGTGTAATATTTGAAAAAGACGTCTAGTTAAGGACTTTAATGCACCCACCTAACACACGGCTAATTTTTTTTTAAATGAAAGAATAATGATTAAACTTTGATTTTTGCCCGGTCGTCACAAAATCGTACGGTGCAGTTTTTGTAAAATTGACGTTTTTTTCAGAAATTAGTTGAAAATTATATAATTACGACATGTTTTTCAAGCAAAGGAAATTAGTCGTATCTCTTCTTTTAGACAGAATAATTAAGTGAATTAGATTCTTAAAATAATGAAAAACAATATTTACAACTGTAAGTCCGCATGCTTTTGCAAATAAATATTTGACATTTTGTACGAAAATTTTCATAATCCCGACCTTTTCGGATCTACAATTAAATTTTTATTAAATGTTTTTGCAATCTATCCGTTTTAGATCACACCAAATTACTCATCAGTTATCGTTTTTTCATTCAAGATCAAGACTTTATCTCAACATTTCTTAAAATAACGAATTTCTGTAATTTTATGATGTTGGGTAAAATCACTGTAATTTCCGGAATCCCTTATCTATTTCGTTATCGTTTTTTACTGAATATATTAGTCGATTTCCGTGTACTTAATAGTGCTATTAGAGTACGATAAATCATATTTAAACGGTTCTATTTCTATCTTTAACTTCAGTGTAGCTTAAATAGATATAAAATCGTCCAAAATAAAGATCAAATCAAAGTAAAACATAGTTTTTGAGTTCTGTAGAATTCACCCCTTTCTAAATAAGGAATCGTATCGGAAAATTGTAGAAAATCTTCCGAGTCGTGTCAAATTTTCACAGTCCAGTTCACAATGAAACCCTTCATTTGCTAAAAAGCAAAAAAACTATCCATTTATTGACACAGATATGCATAGTCTGTCATATATTTACTACATAGAAACTATGTAGTTAACACTTAAATGAAGATACAGTTGTATTGCCGCAGTGGGAAAACGAAAAGATGAAATTTACAGAAGACTGGTCGATGAATATGAAAAAAATGAAAACATCCCATTTGAAAATACAAAATATCATAAGAGTTGCTATAAATATTTCAAAAGTAAGCACAACCTATCAACTTCTGTTTTGTCTGTACAAAGACTTTGTACTACATGTACCAATTCTACCGACCAGTAGATCTTCTCATATATCAACGAGGACAGTAGATCTACAACTCATTCTGTTTTGTCTGTTTGTATATTTTGCAAATGTATAAAGCCTATAAGCAAGTTACACAACTTCATAAGGTATCCTCTGAGGAGCAAACTCAAGCTGTATTGAGTGTTACTACATATATCTCCTTCAATGATCTGATTTACAAAATAACTCATGATAATTTTTACTATTAAATCTTTATACCATCGAGCTTGCATCGCTAAATATTTGCTACAAAATTTGAAATCAGAAATTAAAGAGCTATTTAGTTCTTAACATAAAACAGCTTTTACTAACATTTCGACGATTAAAGATGACGTGCCTGTACACAAGGAAGTATTCTGGTTAACAACTTTAATTACTTGATCAGTTAACCGGGCTTAATTTCTGCCCGAGGATCGCCGCCGAGAAAACTACACAACATATTATCAGCTTCAACAAAAACTAAAAAACCATGGTCAATTTATAGTTACATGTATACAGCTTCAACAAGGCCAAGGTACATCCAATATTGTATACAGTAGCTCTATAATTTTGTCTTATGCCGTAATGACGGAAAATTACCCGTTTAAAATGACTGTGATATTCGGTCTGTAAAATTTAAAGATCTGAGCAGTGACTGCGAAACTGGTTGCAAGCACTTAGTGCAGCTACTTTACGGAAGCAGATATAGGGTAAAGTTGTAATCCAATCAGATGAATATCCATTATCTAAAAACATTTCACTGGATTATTCAATTGAAATTATCCCACCTGCTTTAAAAACATTTCTGTGTTGTCTTTTGGATGATGGCACATCTGCGGCAGTTAATAAAGCGTACGATATTCCTATTGACAAAGTTCTTAGATGTATGGCTTTAGTAGAATGTATATTATCTATAAATATTTTTTTTACTCTTTTTCATTTAGGTTTATCACTACCAATGCACCATATTTATGGACACACCTTTGATAACTATTAACAAGTTTGACTGATCAGGAGATTAGAAACAATGAAAATGGGGCATACATTCTACATGGCATTATTTTTCTTCTGGAGCAATTTTGCGCCTGTCCCAAGTCAGGAGCATCGTGCCTTTCTTAGTTTTGTATGATTTTTTATTTTAACTTCTTGAGTATATTTCGAAGCTTAGTATGACGTCCATTATCATTTCAAAGTAGTACATTTTTGTTTAAGGGCCAGCTGAAGAACGCCTCCGGGCTTGGGAGTTTCTTGCTGCATTGACGACCAATTGGTGGTTTTTGGCCGTTGCCTGCTTTTTAGCGGGTTGGTGTCTCTTTGACAAATCCCTCATGTCTATTCCAATTTTTTAATTCAATCTGTATCTAGTAGATCTTGTGTCCGCTTTGAGCAAAACCTCTGTTGTACTGATATATGCCCATGCCAAGGAAGTTGTCTTTGTATGGATATGTTGACCGATAAGAATGATGAGATTACAAGTTAAAATGAAGCTATAATATTTCCATATCGCAATATTCCGACACCTAAATGGTCCAACATCCTATTGGTCCGACGTTTCGATCACGGGATTTTAACATTAGAAAGCCAAATAAAAGGTTCAATATTAGGATAGCCTTGTCCTCCGTTTGAAGCGGCGAAACAAGATAAAAAAACGTAATACTTAGTGCCAAAGTAGCCGAACGTCATCACTAGTGTAATATTTAAAAAGAGTACAAACTACTTTGTCAAGTGTTGTTTGATTAATTATATATCTCAAGATACACGGTGGCCGACTGAAGTAAAATCAAACACATTTTGACGTACAATGAGTGATCATATTTTCCTTGTGATGTTTTATATTAAAATTGTCAATTTGTTGATATAAATATACCAGTAGCACTTTACTCATTTTAGTTATGTTTGTTAGTACTCTTATCATTTCTGATTTAGTGATGCATGATTTGTTAATGTCTGTGTCATTTTGGTCTTTTGTGGATAGTTGTCTCATTGGCAATCATACCACATCTTCTTTTTTATATATCAACATATTGCAACATATATAAAAGAAAATCTGCTCTATGGTTGTCAGGCTTTCAAACTAACAGGAGACCATACGCTTCCTCAATTTTAATAAACAGCTCATCATGGTACTTTTCTAAACAATTAAAAATACGTCATATGTTATATTTCCCCTTGCTGCAAATATTTTGTTTCGGATTATTTATATCAAATTTGCAGATATATATGTTTGTAAATAAGTGCAATCAAATGATATGGAGGTATTATATAATTTAATTTTAGATAATGCAAGGGCGACTACAGATACATTTGTGTGACTTAAATGTTGATTTTCAAAGACTCCGAGAGAAAACGTTATCATCACGGTAACATGCGTTTCCGTTAAAATCAACCAAAGTTAATTAATATTATGATAGAAATATATTTTCCCAACAGTAATACAGCATTCCTATAAAATTGTTTCGTTTTTGCATTTGTTTTGACTCGATTTTACAACTGGAAGTATCCGTGAATTGAAATTGCACCCATGACCTTTGACCTCGATTTAAAAAAAAATGCACCATAATTTCTTTTGACGACCGGGATATTTAGAAAGTACACATTCTTAGCTTTCTAGTGATATATAATTTAGCCGTGTGTTAGGTAGGTGCATTAAAAATGTAAATTTGGCTCTCATATCACTCGCCTAAATGCCTGGACTGGTCTTCAAATGTGCGGCGTAAAACTACTTTCATAATTATCAACATCAATTTTATCAGCCGGGTATCACTATTATTGTGAAACTACCTATTCTAGGTGTAGTCAAGGATTTGTATATGTCACTATACAAATCCTTGGTGTAGTGTAAATCAAATGTGGCTATTTAAGTATTTAAAATTCCAAAGATCTGTTTGAGTACATACCATCTTCAAGACTCTCTCGTCTTTCAATAGTTTAAAACATTTTATGTTTTTATTTTCTGTACACAAGTATTCCTCATTTCAAACTCGAAGACACATTACAAGAAATGGTTCTGCTTTTGTTTCCAAAAAAAAAATGGAATGGTTGACGTATACACAAGTATCTTGTCTAATTGAGGAACAAGTCGTTATTTGTAAACATTCACTCGTATTATAAAACAAAGATTCTCTGAATTGACTTTATCAAGATTCTTGGTTTCTAGATTACTAACAAAATTCGTAATGTTTCTTTTACGTGTTTTTATCAACAAAAATCGGCAGTCCCACATGGGAACCAAGTATGCTCCTATTCTTGTCGATTTGTTCCTTTAATTGAGGCTGATTTCATACAGGAGCTTTTTAGGAAGAACGGGAAGAAGCTAGCATTATACTATAACTTCATTCTTCGCTCTATATAGCTGCTTACTATTTAGTTTAGAATGAGGAATAAATCAATTTTTGGTGACTATATATGCATCTATCCCATTGATTAAAGTTCAACTTGAAATGAGGGATACAACAGATAGTCATACAGTAAAATATGTCTCATATTCTGACTTACATCTAGAAATTGACAATGAAGGTCGATTGAAAACAAAACTTTACAACAAAAGAGAGACATTCAGCTTCCTAATAACAAACTTTCCATTTCTAAGTAGTAACATTCCAGGGTATGCACATTGAATATATATCTCCAGTTTATAGGAGATTCCAGAGCTTGCATTTCCTATCATGATTTCGATGATAAATAGTTTGTGGTTACAAGGAAGCTATTGAACAAACAGATCAAAGTGATGAAGTTTAAATCATCCCTTCAAACATTTTACGGACACCTTCACGAGTTGATTATGAAATATGTGTTTCACAGATGCCTACGATAGGTTCCAACTTTCGTTACCACATGACTTCATCTTTTTCTTGAATGTGACCTACCGAATTAGACTTGTCACATGGTGTGTACTTTCACGAGCAACAGGACGGTGCCACGTGTGGAGCAGGACCTGTTTGTATAATATTAATGGAATTATCAAAGATTGTATATATAGCGTATTTTCTATCGAATAATGGGGGTTCGTAATCATTCTTTAAAAAACATACAATACTGTTAACAAAGCAATTTAATGGGAGATACACACGCACACATTTTATTGCATTTTGCTCAGGTTAATGTTATTCATTTATTTCAAGCTTAATTGTCACTTATTTTATCAACCAGAGGTAATTATAGCACTAATTGTATATGTTATATAAGATCTACTAGCAGGGGGGGGGGGGGGGTCTTTTCAATGAAAAAAACACAAAGTTTTTCTTTGAGACATACTTTACAGAACAAATGTATATAGATTAGTCTCAAAAGAAAATCTAATTGATAAAATCTACCATCCCTATATAGCAAACATCTGATATACTATTGTGGTCAACAAGTGTGTAGTGAATTGTGTAATAAAGTGCAAGACAAAAGTCAAGTGATTCGGTCTGTTAAGATTGTCATGTAGAGGATGTTCCATAAAAACTTCATATTTTGTCTATAAGTGTTTGATGACAGTTGACAAAATTACTGGTACTCTTACTTGATAGACAAGAGGTTATCTTTAGTACAGGTGGGCTAAAGTGATAAACAAATTAAAAACGTATTTACACTAAATTCATTGCATGTTGAATGTGTGCTGATTGATATATTAGTCTTATATAGATTTTTATTATTAGTTAATATTTGTGGGTTTGGACTAGCTGTCAGCTGGGAACTGGGATATACTATCTACATATATCTTACTGCTGTCAGTAACTACTCTCATATCTGTACTGCACGTCATTCTGTTGTTGGGGATGTATAAATACCCTTACACGGCCATTCTTGAGTTTTTGTTACAATGTTTTTCTACTTTGTATTGATCTGATGAGTTAAGCCTTTTGCAACTATGTTTGCTGTAACACCACTGTCCTAGGTAAGGGAAACTGGCTTGTCATGTTTTGAATTTTTTGTCAGATGTTCGGAATCCTCTGGTTTTATCTATTTGAATGCCTTGAAAAAGTATGCCCGGTGAATCCCATTTTCCTTTTTGTAAATCGTTTACATGTATAATGATAAGCCATCTGTGTAATGATGAAGCTATGAAAAGTCAAGAGAGAATAGTTTCCAGCCAAAATTTCAATGGCTAATATCTCGAAGGCAAGCACGGTGGCCTATATTTTTTTATGCTCTTTGGATCCCTTTATTTATCACCTATCAATAAGAACAAGTGTTTTGAAAAGTTAATTATTTTGAAACTGAGAAGCGAACTCCCTTAAGGGAGGGTTGAGCACTCACAAATATGTTTTACTCCACCGCATTCTGTATGTGCCTCTCTCAAGTCAGGGACCTGTAATTTAGTGGTTGTCAGTTGTTCATGGTTGTCATATTTTTTTTGGTGAATTGTTTTGTTATAAATTAGGCTGTTAGTTTTCTCAATTGAATTGTTTAATATATTCCTGATCTTTTATAGCCCTCTATACAGTTCATGTTTTTCTCATTGTTGTAGACTGTACAGTTGCCTTTGACTGCTTACATCCACTTAATTGGACTATGCTGTTGAGGGACTCGGGACTTCCAACTAAGGAGCTACCATTTGATTTTTATGGGGGGGCTAGGATGAAAATTTTGTCCTGCATTTTTTTTTAGTTGTAATCTCTGTCCTACTTTTTATTTTTAACTCTATTCGGTCCTGCTTTTTTTTTTTTAGTTTATCCTGACTTTTTTTACATAAATGTCATTCTGACTTTTTTTTTTTGCAAGTGTCTCATCCTGCCTTTTTTTTAACTCAAAACCCTGTCCTGCCTATTTTTTTCACATTTCATCGTAGCCCCCCCATAAAAATCAAATGGTAGCTCCTTAAACTACTGGCCAAAAACTTTCAACTTGAAGCAGGACTTGAAATGACAGACAAACAGAACAGATAAATGAACCCATGCAGGGACTGAAAAAACATAATGCCCCCCATGGGGCATAAAAATCACCTTCCTCTCTCAACACAACTAATATTGATTTATTTAGTTTATCAGCTAAACTATTTTTGATTAATCTGGGACACCTTTTAACATGCATATGGTCAATAAGATAGATTTCAACTTGTGAAAAGTAATTTCAAACAAGTTAGTGGTTTCTTTTTTATTATGCACAAATAGTACATTATATATACAAATTAATTCAATTCTGTACAACTTTCAATATATTCACATTTAAAACTCATAAAATTTTATAATAGTACATGTATGTTATAAGTTATTATTTCTATGTGCTTACAAAAGCTACCATTTGCTTACAACATAAATAGTCAATTGTTTAAAAGGTTACTGAAACAAGTCATAAAAAAGTTATCCAATAGATAGTTTCCTTATCATGCTCTATTTTTCAACAGTAACAATTGCATGAATGAAGGTAAACATCAGACTAAACACTATCATTTTCTATGTTCAGTAGACCGTGAAATTAAGGTCAAGACTCTAATTTGGCATTAAAATTAGAAAGATCATATAATAGGGAACATATGTACTAAATTTCAAGTTGTTTGGACTCCAACTTCATCAAAAACTACCATGACTAAAAACTTTAGCCTGGAGAAGAATAGGCAGACCAATGAAAGGACCCAAAGACTGAAATCATAATGTCCCTAAGTGGGGCATGAAAATCAGGCCTAAAGGATTCACTTTAGGCCAAAGAACAGCCTGATGATTCAGCTTTATCAATATATATCAAAATGGCATTAATTTGGTTCTTAAAAGGATCTATTTCAAAAGCCTAGGTTCAACAAATCTTTTCATTAGAGTACATTCTCGGTTTCAAAGTCAGCACATTTTTATTTTTACTGACACTACCAAGGTTCTGCATCAGGTTGCAATATGTTTGGAGTGTGGCAACAATGCAATCTTATATCTATCAATCTATGGCTTCATTCTGATTCTGTATTTTTTTTTAAACAAAACTAATTTATGACTTGTAGTATTTCCCTCTAAAAATCACAGCATTAATTTGGCAAAATGGAATATATACATTAAATTTTGTTTGAAATCTTCAGAAGTAATTCGTACTACATACCAACTGGCAGAAAATTTTAGATAATTGAAGTTCACATGGCTTGTTTCACATATTTTAGAATACAAAATTCTGTAAAATAATTTCATTTCAGCTTACAGGTAAGCAAAATCAATTGCAAAATTATTTTCTGAAGAAGGTGCGTTTATATACTAGCTATATGGAAAGACAATATCATAAGTACAAACACAAGCGACAACACTATTTACTTCATCATACAAAGGCTTTGTTCTTTTCAAGATTTCTTTTGAAACATATAGAGTGTTTTATTTTGAATGGACTTTCTAAAAAAAATTTGGCTTTTTAATAGAAACATGTTAAAGATGTATAGGTAATTTTTAAAACAGTACATAAAACGGCTATAAATAATATTTTTTTCTCTTCTTTTGTAAGGAAAGGGAACTTTCAAAGGTAAACTGACCTAAAAAGCCAATCACTTATGCAATATTATACTGGGAATAATCATGATTTTGTGATTTCATAAAAATAAGGGAAGAATTGTTTATGTGAGGGAGTGGACGGTAAGACCGTGAATGCCTGGTATTTCTATGTCACCTTCACTGCATAGGGAGAGACACAACAAGGTTACTGTAACAAATTTTAAGTTGCCTTCATGACAATCTATTTAAGTCTATCTAGATACATGTTAAGACCATTTTAAAAAAGAAACTTAATATAAAAAGAAATAAAAAAACAAAATGAATGACTTTTTCAATAACATAAAACTGATCAGGTTAAACATAACCAATGTACATCATAAAATTATTTAAAAAAATAATTTGAGTCCATCCTCACTCATGCAGGGGAAAAAACCCAATAAAATTCTACATACTGTCCATTAAATTAATATTGTAATATTTGAATATGTATATATATAAATTAATGAGTAATCATAAACATGATATTAACCAAATATTTTTTTTTTATAATACTGATTCTTTATCTTAAATTAATGAGAGTATACATATATAAACATTATATAAATATAATACAGAATTCACAAGTTTTTGTCACACTTAGGTTTTACTTTATGACTTGTAGTATTCACAATTATGGTGAGTAGCATTAAAACTAATGCCAAAAAGTAGGAAGCATTAAATAATTTATTTATATTAAGTTTATACAGGCCATCTACTAGTTTGCTGTTTCCTTTTTACTGATGATAAAAGTAAAGCTAACCAGTTAAAGTTTAGGCTACTAAAGTGCTGTCACCTAGTGATAGTTTGAAAGCCTATTTTAAAGCATAAGATAAATGCTAAATGAGAAACTTGATTGAATAATATGCAAATCCAAAAATTTTACAAACAAATCAAGAAACTTCATTTCAAAGTTAAGGTGGAGATAACTCTGTAAAATCAGCAGAACGTTTTAATGACATTGTGTTCATAAGAGAATATTAAGCTTCTCAATGATCAAAATAAGTGTTTATCAAACTGCTATATAACCAGTGTAATTTTTCTGATTAAACCGTTGGTTCAAATTTTTTTAAAGTTTTTATATTTTTGTCAAAGGGTCAAAGTAAATACTTTGTCAAAATTTCAAGAAAATTAAACGAGCCAAATTAATTTTAGTTATAGTGTTGGGTACCACCTTAAGGAGCAAAACTTTAATATTCTTACAATATATATTCTATACATAAAAGATATTAATAAGTTTCAGTAATGGTAATCATTTTTGTATTGTTGTGTACTAACATTTAAATACCTATATGAGGCAGATACATATGGGCCAATTTTTTGGTAATATCGTTAAAAATTTTTGACATGATATTTTTAATAATGAAACTAAAATGGAGGAGTAATGATCATAGTTATAAGTTGGCCCATTAAGTATGGTTTTTGAGATCCTTTACAAATTAACTTAATTTTACTTTTAAAAATTAATTCGACAAAATAGTCAGTTAAAAAATATACACATGATGTGGTTTTGTTATAAGAATTAAGACAACAGACACAGGAACACACAAAGAAAAAGTTGTGGCCTTAATTATAATACTTTTATGTCCTTATATTAAAATTAATTATAATCGCTTGTATTCTTTATCTTTCATCTAGATAGCACTTTACACGTCTAGGGTTATTTCACCTAAATTCACTAACATTTTTCTAAAAATAAAAGTGCTTAAGACATTTCTAGTTGTCATTTTGATAAGATTGGATTTGACAATAAGGTAAATGTTCTTTTTTAAAATAAAATTTAAACAAAACAACCCTAACATATACCAGTAGTCATATATGTCCTTAAATAAGTGTTATTCGCTTGTAATAAAAACTGGTACTCAAGCATAAAGCTTTGCAGTACAATCACAGATATTCAGTCATGCATGACACAGTTGTCTTCCCATTTTATGGGGGACAGCACTGTCTCTATGTCACACCTGATTGACTTTTTGTTTGGAATGACTTTTTAGCACTTATTATTCTTCATCGTCTTCTCTAACATATGCTAAGGGGAAGTAACCAACCTGTAAAATTAAAATATATTAAGTTTAAATCAAATTTATTAAGAATTGCCTTATATAGGTTATATTGTCCCTTTTTTAATGTAAATTCCAAAACATACATATAGCTTTAATCGCATTTCCAATAAGATAATGCTTACATTGCTTTTAATGTAGGTGCATTTTAACATTTTTATATTTTCTGCGTAATGCATTGTCCACTTTAATTTTTGTTCTTGGTTGATTTTGTGTACATGCAATTGTATTATCTGAACATTTCATACATATGTGCATGTACATTGAAAGATGTACACAGCCTAATTTGTGAAACTGTATTTGCTACCACTTATCTAAATCATTTATCTTTATGCTTTATGCTGTTAATCATTCTAGTCTTATATTCGGAAATCTGACAGCTTCTATAAATTTACCTTGCCAGTAGTACAGTGCTCTCCCTTCCACCAGCCTTTATCACTTCCTGTTTTACTGAGTATTGCAACACGATCTCCACGACATAAAGATAATTGTGATGTAGCATTTGCAGCATAATCATAAACACAACTGCATAGCCAAGAATTCTGGAAGCTATAATGGAGAATAATATTTGTATAGTCAATTGTCCTGTACAGTTTCCTGAAAGCTAATATACAGAATGAAAAATATGTTATAGGGTATATTAACTACTGTAAATTCAGAAATTATTGCAATGATTTTATTATTGCGAAAAATGCGATAGAGTTATAATCACAATAATTCAAAATCATACTTTGCAATTTTCTATATGAATTTTTATTTAGAAACAGGATTTTTCTCAATATCACATAAATCAAAATTTTGTTTTAGTTTAAATAAAAAAATCACAATAATAAATGCACACAATAATTTCTGAATTTACAGTATCATTTCATTATAACTTAATGAAGATGGATGCACATTAACGTCCAGTGTCAAATTAAATATTCAGGACTATAACATGTTAAAGCAATATAAATATCAACTCTGCTTAAACAAGACAGACATGCTGAGTTAGATTTTTAACAATGGTACACACATTTCTCCTTACAGACAACCCTACTCTAAACTCTGACCAAAAGTTTACTTTTATCTTATAACAGTTATACTGTACTTACTTGCACCAAATCCAGCCTGACTTTTGATTGGATACAATAATGTGGTTTTGACACCAGGGAAACATTCTTTTAAACTGTTCTGTTGATAAAATTCTACTAGTTCCTGTAAGTATAACATAGAAAAGAGAATAGAAATGGGTACAACCTGATCATATAGCAGAAAACATCCAAATGACAATCCAGAAGAAAGGTTTTGTGAATTCAAAAACTATACTGAAGTGGCAGTTTTATTACATGAAAGGGATTACAAAACAAAAAGTGCAAAATGGCGATCTAAATGAAATAACCGAAATTCTTTCTGTAAAATAAAATTTGTCCTTTATCCCAATTTTTCATTTAGGACTGTTTTTCGACCCTTGGTTATGACCACAAATTAATAAGGGATCTTTCATCAGATATATGCAATGATATCTCAATTTGATTCTGATTTAACCTAAGATACCAGATCTTGAAACCTTAAATGTGACCTGATTTGGGTCTAGGTCAAGTATCTGTGACCTTGAACTTCAACATATTGACCTTATAAACAAAGTGATCTTTCTACTATCACATGTATATGTTTTTAAAAGATAATATTTTTGAATATTAACAGCTAAATTCTCAAGCAGAGACAGCAGAAACTTCAGTAAGTTTATTTACAATAACTGAGGAAAATCTCTTTTCACTAAGTTTACGACCTTTTTAAAAAACGTAGATTTCGAATTGTTTTGGGATTGCATTTTTCCATGTCGAAATTGGTTATTGCAGACACGTGGTATTAGTCGTGTCTCAAGTGTCAGCTTGGGATATTCGCATCCAAACAGTTATCACCCTCAGGACAATTAAGACCTAGCTATTTAATCTCTTAATTGCCTTTAGTGTCCGACTTAAAGGGATTACAATTAAAGGTGATATAATTTTTATGATCATAATCGATAATAGATGAAAGTTCAAAATTGAGGACAAGTAAAATAGCATCTTCAAAATAATTATAGCGTCGCGGGAATAATTATAGCGTCGCAGGAATTATTATAGCATCACGGTGAAAAAATATAGCGTCGCGGTACCGCGACGCTAAAACGGCCTGGGGAGAACACTGCACTAAGTTTACTTACAATAACTAATGGTAAATCTCTTTTCACTAAGTTTACTTACAATAATGGAGGTAAATCTCTTTTCACTAAGTTTACTTACTAATATAATTGGATGGTAAATCTCTTTTCACTAAGTTTACTTACAATAATGGAGGTAAATCTCTTTTCACTAAGTTTACTTACAATAACTAATGGAAAATCTCTTTTCACTAAGTTTACTTACAATAACTGAGATAAATTTCTTTTCACTAAGTTTACTTACAATAACTGAGGTAAATCTCTTTTCACAAAGTTTACTTACAAAAACAGAGATAAATCTCTTTTCACTAAGTTTACTTATAACAACTGAGGTAAATCTCTTTTCACTAAGTTTACTTATAACAACTGAGGTAAATCTCTTTTCATAAAGTTTACTTACAATAACTGAGATAAATCTCTTTTCACAAAGTTTACTTACAAAAACAGAGATAAATCTCTTTTCACAAAGTTTACTTACAATAATTGAGTTTAATCTCTTTTCACTATGTTTACTTACAATAACGGAGATAAATCTCTTTTCACAAAGTTTACTTACAAAAACAGAGATAAATCTCTTTTCACAAAGTTTACTTACAATAACTGAGGAAAATCTCTTTTCACTAAGTTTACTTACAATAGCTGAGGTAAATCTCTTTTCACTAAGTTTACTTACAATAACGGAGATAAATCTCTTTTCATAAAGTTTACTTACAATAACTGAGGTAAATCTCTTTTCACTAAGGTTACTTACAATAACTGAGTAAAATCTCTTTTCACTAAGTTTACTTACAATAACAGAGATAAATCTCTTTTCATACAGTTTTCTTACAATAACTGAGTAAAATCTCTTTTCACTAAGTTTACTTACAATAACTGAGGTAAATCTCTTTTCACTAAGTTTACTTACAATAACTGCGATAAATCTCTTTTCACTAAGTTTACTTACAATAACGGAGATAAATCTCTTTTCACTAAGTTTACTTACAATAACGGAGATAAATCTCTTTTCACTAGACAGGAAGTAAAACCCTGGTTCTTGATGAACTTTCATGTGTTTAAAATTAAAATCCATTCTACAAGATATATACTGTCTAAACTGACAAATTTATATAAAATCATGAAATTTTATCAACATGCTTACATTATTTTTTTATTATTTTTTATATCTGATAATATGGTGTTGCCTTTGATAGCTATGTCTGGCATCATTGACAAAATCATACATAAGGCAAAAGGTTGGCAATTAGAAGAAAAGCTTCAAGAGAGGTCTTTTAGAGCAGAGTGATCATAAAACTGTCAAAATATCATTTAGTAGCAGTTAATACAGTTTTTGCAATTATTTTTTTTAAGCAGAACACATCAATTATTTGAGAATGAAAAAGAAACATGCTTTCAGTGTTCTCCCCAGGATTTTTGGATAGCGCTGTGGTAATCACGTAATTTTCGACAATGCTCAGTAACTTTATCGCGGTGCGCGGTTTGTTTGTAATTGTTTTGTTATGTGCTTTTATTATATTATGCTGTTCATGTTTCCTCTTGATATGATGTCCTCATCATGCTCATGGAAGTTACAATGTACCCCTTAATGAGGCATTGTTTGTTAATGTTATTGTCTGGATAAAGAAGAGTATTTTTTTCTCCATTGTAAATTCATATATTAAATCCTCATACTATCTATGTATAAAACTGGAGAAGTCTTTTTCCATGATGGGTCTACACCAGACATGCCTGTGTGAAGATTTCTTAGCACTATCAGGTAATGTTGCAGAACATGTAAGGACCAACAATAAAGTCATTGTCAGCTTCTGTTTCAGTGTTTGGTTTTGTAACCAACTTTAGCAGTGTACTGTTAACCTTACGACGTTTGACAGGAATTAACATTTTTTTGCATAAAGATTTCTCATTTTTATGACCTTAACGTTTTATAATATTTAAATGGCCTCATCCAAGCTTGACATCGAGACAGTAAAATTTCTCAAGTCTCGAGCTCAAGTCGTATCAGCTTAGGTTTGTTTTTCTAATCATATGCTCTCAAACTGCTATCAAATGGTAGAATTTCTGACTAAACAATTATAAGTTCGAATAGATGATAATGAATACTTAAAAGACTTGCTCATTTTCGGGGTTCGTATGGATAGTAAACCTGGCAAATAATTTGTAACAGACCCCTGTGTTTGATCGTTTTTAAAATCCTCGTTTGTTCAAAGTTCGTAAAAAAAGTTTGTGAGTGACGTCGGGAAATGCGGTCAATTCATTTCATCTCATTTCATTCATATATGCCTCTATATATTCTTTAATTAAAAAAATAGATGTCAATGTTGAAATCTTTGTTTATTTTGATCTTTCAAAAACCCCATTTTGTAAAATTTATTAAACTGGTCCCGCGGAGTTACTTTAATACAACGGAAATGATTTTTTCAAAAATCGTAAACCAGTCGATCACGTGATCCGAAGTGAAAAATAAGCGGGAAATTTGAAAAAAATTGAAAAATACGAAAAAAAATATAGCGACGCGTTTGCGTGGGGTAGCCCAGCGGTCAGTGCAATAGCGCTGAAAACGGCCTGGGGAGAACACTGTGCTTTGTCATATCAAGAAACCAAACACATAAGTTCAGATGGCAATGCATCTTTTCTTAGTAAATGCCAACCTTTGACCTCATGTGTCTATCAACTTGAGACTGGTACTTACTGGAACAGTTTGGAAGTATTTGGTATCACCTAAATAGTAATAGTTTTCAGCACTTTTTTCTACACGGATATGCCGCACCTGGTTTTCATATCTAGAAGGAAAAGTTAACAGAATCCAGTTACAGAGTTATTAAGGTCATGCAATACTGAAGATTAACATTCAAAGGTTAAAAAACAAGTCACAATAAAAAGGTAAAAAAGGTTATTTGAAGAATTTGCAGACAGAATGTATAATAAAAACAATTGCATTCAATTGAAGTATTTTTTCACATTATCTAGCAAATCTATGGAAATTCCACATTCTAAGAAAATAGAATGATGCCAATTTTCATGATTAATGTAAAAGTTCATTGTAACTTAAGATTCTAATCAACAGAACAGCTGTACATAAGGAACAATAAATACACTTGTAGCCTCATTGAAAGAAAAGTTAAGCACAAAATTTGCAAATTCATAGATAAAACATGAAGTTGTAAAATACGGTATTAGGAATTAGTAAAAACATGCATCTGTGTCATGTATGGTTTGTTCCACAACAATTTAATTCAACATTATATGCATCAATCAATTATTCAATTGAATTTGTTCATCATCATATTGCGTTGCTGTGGTTTTTATAACTAGAGGCTCTAAAGAGCCTGTGTCGCTCACCTTGGTCTATGTGAAAATTCAACAAAGGACACAGATGGATTCATGACATAATTGTGTTTTGGTGATGGCGATGTGTTTGTAGATCTTACTTTACTGAACATTCTTGCTGCTTACAATTATCTCTATCTATAATGATTGGCCCAGTAGTTTCAGTGGAAAATGTTAGTAAAATTTACAAAGTTTATGAAAATTGTTAAAAATTGACTATAAAGTACAATAACTCCTTAGGGGTCAATTGACCATTTCAATCATGTTGACTTATTTGTAAATCTTACTTTGCTGAACATTATTGCTGTTTACAGTTTATCTCTAACCATAATAATATTCAAGATAATAACCAAAAACAGCAAAATTTCCTTAAAATTACCAATTCAGGGGCAGCAACCCAACAATGGGTTGTCCAATTCATCTGAAAATTTCAGGGCAGATAGATGTTGACCTGATTAACAATTTTACCCCAGTCAGATTTGCTCTAAATGCTTTAGTTTTTGAGTTATAAGCCAAAAACTGCATTTTACCCCTATGTTCTATTTTGAGCCATGGCAGCCATCTTGGTTGGATGGCCAGGTCACCAGGCACATTTTTTAAACTAGATACCCCACAGATGATTGTGGCCAAGTTTGGATTAATTTGGCCCAGTAGTTTCAGAGGAGAAGATTTTTGTAAAAGATTACTAAGATTTACGAAAAATGGTTAAAATTGACTATAAAGGGAAATAGCTCCTAAAGGGGTCAACTGACCATTTTGGTCATTTTGACTTATTTTTAAATCTTACTTTGCTGAACATTATTGCTGTTTACAGTTTATCTCTATCTATAATATATTCAAGATAATAAACAAAAACATAAAAATTTCCATAAAATTACCAATTCAGGGGCAGCAACCCAACAACGGGTTGCCCGATTCATCTGAAAATTTCAGGGCAGATAGATCTTGACCTGATGAACAATTTAACCCCATGTCAGATTTGCTCTAAATGCTTTGGTTTTTTTTTTTTAAACTAGATACCCCAATGATGATTGTGGCCAAGTTTGGTTAAATTTGGCCCAGTAGTTTTAGAGGAGAAGATTTTTGTAAAAGTTAATGCCGGACAACGGACGCAGGACGACGCCGGACGCCAAGTGATGGGAAAAGCTCACCTGGACCATAATGTAATTTTTTTTCTACCTTCAGAGATTTCTATGATTGTCTGTCTCATGCATCTCTCCCCATTTCTATGAATGAAGTGTCGAATAAATAATCTATCATCACACCCCTGTGATTTTTATTTTCAAATCTTCAAATTGGTAGTTTTCAGAATCTAAAGCATCATGGGTAATTTCATTGTTACAATGTCATTGGTTAAATTTCAATTGTTTGGGACAATGTTAGCCAATTACAAACATTTAACATTTGGGTATGTGCATTTGAAAAAATTATCTAGAATGCATTAGATTCTGAACAGGTAAATTATTTCATTTTTCAGTCTGGTAAATTCTCAAAAGCAAGTGAAAATAAGAAAGTAAACGTACTTTAAACTAAGTGAAAGTTCTCCTCGTCGTCCTGGATTTTCACTAACACGTATTAAAAAGGTTCCATTTGGCAAGGAAGTTAATCTTCTGACTGCTGTATCCCTGTCCATGGGACCAACAAACCTAATTTAAAAGGAGAGTATTTTTAAAATTTTAACTGATTTTAAGAATCGGATATACATGATTTGTAATGATTGTTGACAATGCTATTTGTTTCCTGGCAATGTCATTTTAGCAGAGGTAACAAAATTAACATTTTATTTAATTAAAATATTTTGAAAGTAATTTAAAATTTGGGATATTTGAACTGTTAAAAAATCTAAAATTTCAGGACGAAATTTACTATTCATCATTCTAGTATTCAGATGTGTTCACTTCTTTAGATATGCTTAAAATCACTCTGTAAATTTGTTGTGTTTGCAAGGAAGATTAAACAAGTAATTATTGGTGAAATTTGACATCTTCATTTCAACAACATTTAGAGCAGTGCTTAAAAAACTTTATAATCATGATAATAGGTGATTTGCTATAATAAACATAGTGTTGAAAGTTCAATTTCAATGAAAAGGGCACGGCTTTGTAAGAATGTGGTGGAAAAATGAAATAAAATTGAAATTTTTACTAATATTTTGGCACTCTATAAATATCAATCTGTAAAAGCACTGAACATATTTTGTTTTTAATAATCTAAAGTAAAAATAGACCACAAACATACATACCATTTATACACATTTAAATGACTGGACATTTCATTATCATTAGGGACATTCACATAACCAACAAGAGGCGAGTGTGGGCGAGGCGCAGGTGTCACACCATTCGGTGTTGAAGGATACCGAATTTTCACATCCACATAGGATTCTTTGCGTATAATCTAATCACAAAACAAAGAAAGCAGCAATTAGTCATACACAAATTTATTAATTCAATTTGAGGATTTAAGAATGCTGAAAGCTTGTGGAATGGCCAATAAATTCAATAAAAATTCCAAGGTCATACATACATTTATAATAGTAATCAAGTTCAAAACTTCAAAAATCATGCAGAAAACCATATGATCTTTAGCTGTTGTGACTTTAGGAAAACTTTTGCATGCAAACATACCAAATACATCTACAAAGTTTCTGACATTTTTCTAAAGCTTTTAGTATCTCTCTTGGGATAATCCATATTCTTAGCTGCAGAAAAATTCAATTGAAGAATGCAATTACATCAAGACCAGGACTCTTCATCAACTTCATTTAAAATCTACTATAGAAGTTCGTTGTTTATCAAACAACTTAAGGTGGTACCCAACACTTTAACAAAAATTAATTTGGCTCGTTTAATTTTCATAAAATTTTGACAAAGTATTTACTTTGACCCTTTGACTAAAAAATATAAAAATTTCAAAAAATTTGAACCAACCGTTTTATCAGAAAAATTACACTGGTTATATAGCAGTTTGACAAACACTTATTTTGATCATTGAGAAGCTTAATATTCCCTTAACAACATAACATAACTAAAACGTTTAGCTGATTTTACAGAGTTACCTCCCTGTAGTGTTAGGTACCATCTTAATAACCAGGTGATCACACCATGTGTTTTTGATACAGATTACATACTTTCTATATCAATCTTTAACAAGCATTGGCAGTACAACCTACACTTTTTGCATGTGTGTCCAGATATAATCAATTGCTTTTATATTAACTGCATTACATGCATTTTGTCTTATTAGGGTAAGTTTTAATTTCTTTAATCACTTCTACATATATCAAAGTTACAAAGTTTTTATTAGTCATAAAAATTCCTAGCTTTTTATTTTTAAGTTGAAGACTGTTTTCCTACCTTATGTTCTTCTTTGACTAAATGTTGTGGAAACCAACCTTCTTCATTGCCCATAGTACCCTGTAAAAAAGTTATATATATGTACTCTAAATGCAAATATACCAACTAAATTATGACAAATTATGACCTGTAAAATTGACAGCAAACTGTGTTTCTGTATTTTGATTAGAGCTTTCAGCCTGTTTGACATGACACATTATATGCTTATTTTTCGATCTATCAAGGAGCATAACTCTTAAAAGGCAAAAATGAAATATTTGATATAGAAATACCACTTTTTCTTCAGTTTTTTTAATTTAAAAATCAGCAGTTAATCTATGGAAATGAAATAAAGCTGTATTTTTTCGGTGCCTGTACCATTGCTTGTTTTATTACCACTTTTTAGAAATTGGTGGTGTCTCTTGTATTCACTGTCAAATTTAAATAAAAATTCCTATTAACTGTACTCTTTTATGAACTCCTTTATTCTTTTTATTGAATCCCTCAACCTGTTGGTATCTTCAGATAAAATACCAATATTTATAAAAAACAAGAGGCTCTCAAGAGCCTGAATCGCTCACCTTAATTCTTTTGGTTAAATCTCTCATCAATGATTATTTTGGCTTTTCAATTTATTTAAATGTTTTTTGGATCGTCCTATTTTCTTCAAAAGCCAAAAAAAATAATCATTTTCTCCTATGTTCTATTTAAGCCATAGGAGCTATGTTTCTTGACATACAAGGAAATAAAATATAAAATTTATACTAGATACTCTGAAACTCATTTAGCCTAAGTTTGGCTGAAATTGATACAGCAGTTTCAAAGGAGAAGATTTTTTAAAGTAAGTCAACATGATGAACAAATTGTGAAAAAAGTCTTTAAAGGGCAATAACTCCTTAAGGGGTCAATTGACAATTTTGGTCAAATTGACTTAATTGAAGATCTTACTTTGCTGAACATTATTGCTGTTTACAGTTTATTTCTATCTTAGTATCTATAATTATATTCAAGATAATAAACAAAAACAGCAAAATTTCCTTAAAATTATCAATTCTATTTTTAGCAATGGCGACCATGTTTGTTGATAGATCATAACTTCGGATACAATTTACAAACTAGATACCCTAAGGAACATTCAATTAAAGTTTGGAAGTATTTGGCCCAGTAGTTTCAGAGGAGAAGATTTTTGTAAAAGATTACTAAGATTTAAGAAAAATGGTTAAAAATTGACTATAAAGGGCAATAACTCCTAAAGGGGTCAACTGACCATTTCCGTCATGTTGACTTATTTGTAAATCTTACTTTGCTGAACATTATTCCTGTTTACAGTTTATCTCTATCTATAATAATATTCAAGATAATAACCAAAAACAGCAAAATTTCCTTAAAATTATCAATTCAGGGGCAGCAACCCAACAACGGGTTGTCTGATTCATCTGAAAATTTCAGGGCAGATAGATCTTGACCTGATAAACAATATTACCCCATGTCAGATTTGCTCTAAATGCTTTGGTTTTTGAGTTATAAGCCAAAAACTGCATTTGACCCCTATGTTCTATTTTTAGCAATGGCGACCATGTTTGTTGATAGATCAAAACTTCGGATACAATTTATAAATAAGATACCCTAAGGAACATTCAGTTAAAGTTTGAAAGTATTTGGCCCAGTAGTTTCAGAGGAGAAGATTCTTGAAATAGTTTACGACGACAGACGACGGACGACAGACGACGGACGACAGACGACGGACGAACGCCAAGTGATGGCATAAGCTCACTTGTCCCTTCGGGACAGGTGAGCTAAAAAAACTTAATTAATTCATGTTTATGAAAACAGGTCCAAAAACTTGTAACTTGTACCTACCTTCCACCACTGAGGATCTGAATTATTTAAAATTTTAATTGTTTGATCTTTTCTGAAATGTAAGGGTCTCTTGCCAGCTGGTGGTGCTGGACTCCCAACATAGTCTACTATTGCTTTCACATGACCTGTAGGAATAAAATATATAACATTTGTAAATGATTGTCATCAATGTAAATATATATTTTAAAGAAAATAATTTCTTTCTAAAATGACTGAAATCAGTTATTAAAAAAATTCTATCATGTTTTAAAAGCATTTGATTATTTCTAAAGTTAACATCATATAAAATAATCATTTTTATGCTAAAAAAAAGTTGAATTTGAATGACAATATACACTGTAATTAAGATTTTTATTAAAAAAAACTTCTGCTTGCAAATTTTTTGAAGAAAGTTGAAGATTATTTCAACAATGATTTTTGTACATCATGCCATTTTGGATCTAAAGAATAGACACATTATGGACTGTCACAAGGTTGGACCACTAGCCACTAAACCAAGGGAAGTTATAATCAGAACATCATTTGAATAACAACAAGTATGGGTTCTACAGTGCATTTAGGTACTTGTCTCACTAGCTTATATATGCTGATTTATATAATGAGTGGAAGCAACGGACCTCTGATAGAATACTTTGAAATGGCCTTACATTTCCTGCATCTTCTGGATCCTAACACAAAATAATAATTAGAAATTTTTAAATGCAATTTTAATAATAACTTTCAGAACTCTCTCATTAAAAAAAGAATAAGCTATTTACATCTATTATCTTTTGAGTACTGTAATTTCAGAAATTATTGTGTGCATTAATTGTTGTGATTTTGAAAGAATCGACAAAAATGCCAGATTAATTATTGCAATTTCAGGAAATCTGTTTACAGATGTTTGTATCAGATATGAAGATGCAAGTTCTAATTATTTGGATTGCATTATTCACATAATAAAAACCCAGCAATAATTTCTGAATTTACAATATGTCAAATTACAATAAAGTTTATTTCTCTTGTTTAATAGGTCAACCATGACATTAACACTTTAAACCAACTTATTTTAAACTTAAGTTCTTCATCGCAAACTTTGCTGCAACTTATTTTTGTGATTTTTCAAACTTGACCATGTATACATATGAAAAATCGATCTAAGTTTGACAAATTGGCAACAATTTATACTTCCAAATTATTTTTCACAAAAAAAAAATTGCTTGCAAAAAATTAGTTGGTTTATAGTATTACCTCCAGATAGATAACAAATGTTAACTATAGTGAATTTAACCATAGACAAGTAAAAGAAGGAGCACTTTTACAACCAACATGTAGATGAAAATGCAACAAAATGCTTCCACAGCCTTGTGAAGACTAGATATTTTTGTGATGTATATGTCCAATACAATTTAATAGACTATCTGTGACGTATCAAAGATATTATTCATGGTTTATCAAAAAGCTTGTGAAATATTATGTCTATTTAGCCAAACAATTGTTACAAGGCAATATATATGTATGCATGATCAAACTAAATAACACTGGAAAAATACCATGGACTTATCATAAGTAGTTCCCTTCAAACAAACCTAAACACAAACTAGTACATGTACAAATGTACATGTAAACTAAGCAAAATTTCAAAGTCAATAAACCATATCTGAGGGGTAGGGTTAAGTAATTTCCATGGTAATGAGATGTGTCAATGCTAATACAACTGCATACCAAATATTATTGACCTACCACTAGTGGTTCCCCATGAACCAACCTAATCACAATCTAATAAATGAAAACTAAGCAAAAGTTTCAAAGTCAATAGACCATGACTGAGGGGGTGGTTCCAAATAATCACCATGGAAATGAGATATGTCAATGCTTATACAACTGCATACCAATGATTATTAACTTACCACTAGTGGTTCATTTTAAACTGACCTAATCACAAACTAATATATGAAAACTAAGCAAAAGTTTCAAAGTGAATAGACCATAATTGAGGGGGTGGGGTCAAATAATCTCCATGGTAATGAGATGTGCCAATACTAATACAAATGCATACCAAATATCTTTGACTTACCACTAGTGGTTTACCATAAACTTGACCTAATCACAAACTAATACCATCGTCGCCCACGCCAGTAGCAGCATACCTGTCTCGCTTTTTGACTCAGTCAAGTGAGACAAAAAATAGACATCAAGAGGTGAACATAACATCTTCCAACAACAAATAGAAACATTGTCAAACTGGGAAGTAAATAAAACTATTTGTTTGTGTGAGTGAAAGGTTTGAAGTCATTTTCTAAACATTCATAGAATATCATGGCAGTCAGTATTATTGATGAAATACTAGGTATCTTAAAGCTGAAAACTACAAAAATCTAAAACAATCTTATAGACTGACTGAATATTGACATTTTACATATATTTTAGTGAACAATACTAGAAGTTTAATAGTCTAGGTTAGTAAACGTATAAACATAAAAAAAAATGATCAAAGTCTACAACCAGTATGACGTTACGTTTAAACAAGAAAAGGAAAGGAAAAAATTGAATAAGAACTAAACTAGTGAAAGATACAGAACTAAACCACTACAACATTTGATTAGTTATTTTACTGACACTACAAACTTTGATTGAAGATAATATTTAGTAACAATAAAAAACCATGACAAAAAAATTGAAGAAGTGACACCTTTCAAAAAGCTAATAAGACATGACATCCCATCATGCAATCATCTCTATCACTGGTTCATACAAGAGAATTTCAAGGTCAAACTGCTGGAAAAATTAGCTTAGTTATGGTAGTATGTTAAGCTTATGAAAGAAGCAGAAAAAGCAGCAGCAGTCTTATTGAAAAAGTAGGTCACTGTGACAACTTACTGATTTTAGCAGATGCTTCTGACTTAGCACCTAAAATTAATTACACATCTTAATAAAACCTGCATATCTTTTATTGATACATCAAGTGTTTGTAATCCCTTTTTATGTCTTCCATACAATACTAAACTTTTTTTATTCAAAATCTGAATGACTTGTCGAATCTAAATTATTATCAGGCAATTTCAACTTTAAAAAAACAAATTAATTTGAATCAAACAAATTGAAATATCATCTGAATCTAATACATGTATATCAACTTCAAAGATCCTTTGACCAACATATAAATGGGATTAAAATTTTAGAAAAATGTATATTAAGAGTATAATTTTCATATAGAAATTAGATTACTAGTTTTAAATCTGTTTCTGTATATAAACTTCCATAATATAGCAAAGAGTTATAAAAACTTTTTAAAACATATTTCTCACAATAGAATTAGAATTTGTTTTATCTGATTATAATATTAACTTAAGAGCCTATTAAGTACAGCATCTTTGCTTCAGATTGACAATATGCACTTTTTTTTAAACAACACCTAGAGCAAGTAAACTGAACTCAAGCTCATGAACAAATACAGCTCAACAATAATGTGAAGCAAAATACTGCCAACAGTTAACCCCCTTACATGGTACCCAATCACAGACAGCCTAACTAAGTCCAAAAAATATTTTATAGAATATTTAGGACTTACCAACAACTCTTGGCGGTACAGGTGGCACTGAAAAAATAAGTTTAGAAGTTAACATAACTTTATGAAAGATGATGAGCAGTAATATAGATAATACACCTCCTAAGAATTATAACTGGAATCTCAGTCTCTGAAATAGCATGTTTATATTTAATGCAATGTATACAATTACTGTGGTTTCATTAATTTTCGTGGGAACCAATTTTCATAGATTTGGGAAACTTTGTATTTTCGTCGTTATTTGATTTTGTGGTTAAACAAAGGTCTTCGTACAATCCTATGGAAAATGTGTACTTCGATGAGCATTTAGATTTGTGATTCACCTGTAACCACGAAATCAATGAAAATTGGTATCCCATGAATCCACAGTGATTATCAATTCAGTATCTTTACCTCAGATGGACAATCTGTATTTTTGGTCTATAGATATGTTGTTTATTATTTAGAAAAAAAAAAAAACATAAGGAGCAAATGAACTTAATCTGAGCTCATGAACAAATACAACTCAACAATAGTGTGAAGCATAAAAGAGAAAAAAATATTGACCATTGTATTGTAATAAAAACTCTTCAGTGGCAATAGTGTTTTCTTTCAGCATTTTTTATATAAATTTTCACTATACAACCCCAGTTGAGCAAATATTCCTAACTCACTTTAATTTTTTTTTTAAAAGAAATCTTTTAAAATGATGTTTTTCAATTTTTCCCTTACTGGAAAATATGTGCAAATTTTTTTTTTCACACTAACTGTTCAACAGGAAGTAACCAGTATGTAATCAATGATATAACATATTAATATTAACTGCTGTGTTATTGAAGTTAAAATAGCAAAAGAATGTAACTTATTTGATTGGTTAACAAAAATTTGAATCCTGTGAATAAAATCAATAAAACATATATTATTAGTCAACTTTTACCCTTTTTAAATTCATCACTCTCAGTACTTGCTTTTTACAATTCATACTCTGTTGTCAAAAGACCTCTCAATATAAATTAAATCCAAGACAAACGCAATTTGGTGTTGCACTTTTCCATAATGTCCCAAAAGACATGAAAAGTAGACTTTAATGAGCAATGCTATGGAAGGTACAAAAGATACCAGCATTTTTTTAAAAACATTTAAGTGTTGCTATATCTTTACAGCAAGCCTTGTCCTGTACAACTAGTAAATGATTTATCTACATGATATACTGACTACAAGGAGGATAAGGAGATAGAAGAAGTGTGGCTATATATGGAATAAATTAATGAGTGAAACACACATTTAAAATCCTACATACAATATATGTCGGTTATACCGATATCTTAAATAAGTAACTATTGTTAGTCTTGTATGTGTTTTTTTTAAATGTTAGTTGTTTTATATGTTTTGGAGTTAAGGGTGATATCCTGCTGAATCCAGCCTCTGGATACGGGATTTTCTTGCTGTGTTTAAAATCATTAGTGGCTTTGGGATGTTTTCTGCTCTTTGGTAGGGTTGTCTCTTGAACACATTGCCCATTTGATTTCCATTCACAATTTTATTATATAACTAATTGTTCAAGAAAAGAAATGGTTGAACAAGAAAAAAAAAAAGATAAAATTTAATGATATTTTTAATATTTTAATATTAAAAATACCATACACATAGATAACAAATGTAGGACACCTATATTAATAGAGTTGATAAAATTAATGTCTGCAGAGGCTAAACCCACTATGCCACTATACTACATTGTATCACTATGAGCAGAAAAGAAATTTGTGGTAAATGCCAATGCCACAGAAACTCAACCACACAATTTCACTCAAATAGCCATCAAAAGTTCATCATACTACACAATGTACAAGTGCTAACAAATCTACAAAAGGATGTGATGTGAATAAACTTCTACTGAGACAATGAAGTATCTACAGCTAATATAATAATTGTCAACAAATAAAAACAGGAGGAAACAAGGGACAAGAACTTCACTCAAGACATAGACATAGACCATTACATCTACATTCCTTTTATTTCCTACATCAGTGGTAAAACAAAAGATATGGTGCCGTAAAACTGTATCTGTTACTGTGATTACAAATGTGTAAGCCAAAGATGAAACCAGGTACCGTGAAGCAACTAAATGTTTGCAATAGCTGAAAGCAGGCTCAAAGTACTTTTAAATCTAAATTAAAAAAATAAGATGTGGGCAGATTGCCATTGAGATATCTCTCCATCATAGAACAAATGGTGTAGAAGTTAACAACTATAGATCATTGTAAGGCCTTCAACAATAAGCAAAACCCATGTCACATTGTAAGCTTTAAAAGACCTCTAAATGACAAATGTAAAACAGTTTAAGCAAGAAAAGTACTGGGGCCTAAATTAAAATATTGTTTGTTTACCCTTTTCCGACCCTATTTTTTGAAACAGGGTAGGTAGGTAGGTAAAATATTTTATTTTTATTTCCCAAAAAATAATTTGACTCGGTACATTTTTTGTCATGGGTAGGTGGGTAGGTATAATATTTTATTTTATAGATACAAAATCTGCAGGATATCATTGTTGTCTGTATTGCATTTGTTTAAGTATGCTTTTACTATGAAGTTTCTGGGATTATTTAATTTAGTATAATAGTCCTAGGAGGTTTTGAAAAAAATATAGAAAGTGAAGTTAATGCATATGCACTGCTACCTTTTTTCTTCAAATATAAAAATAAAGGACTATGTGGCATATTTTCAATGTTTATATGCCTGGAACTTTTCAGAGTTTTAACTTACACTAAAAGTCTTTACTACGTACCCTTACCTCGACCTTAGATTTTCCACATATTTCAATTTGACGGTATATGGTGACCAATCCCAAATCATGTCTCTAGGAGATGAAACATGAGAGATCATATCTGGTAACCAGTATGACAAAAATATTAATTATCTATCTCTCCCTAGCATGGTTTGTGAATCAGCTGTATTTACAATGTGCAACCTATAGCATGTTTTAGTCACATACTAACAATTTTATCAAAATTTGAACTTAAACAGGGACTTTTTTTACTTATGGAAAGTCCCTGACTTAGAATACCAGAGCCATATCTGTGAAATAAAAAGAAAATTTGATTAGAATATAAAGCCACTGCCTGGTAGTCCATTTCCCGCCATCATCGTTTTGCAACCAGTTAGAAGAGCTAAAACTAAGCATTTGTCTTATTTTACTTTCAACCCTCGAGTGTTTAAATTTTCCTGAGGGCCGGTGTTTCCTATAAAAATGCTTCAAGACTTGAAACTCACTTGTCACGTATTTTACATTGCCTTTTTAAATGGTCTATAAGGAAAAACTTGGCGATTTTACTGCCAATTATTCTCCCCTTTACAGGCCTTTTGGTTCATGTCAGATATAAATAATATGCCAAAGCTGGTCGAAGGCATCATTATCATCCTGATCTCCTGATCAGCAAAGTCCTCCCTACATAAGATACAACGTCCGTTTACAAAATATTTTGTACACACGTTGATAATTTTGTTTTGGACAAACTTATTCTTAATGAACCCTACTCTTCAAGTATAAAGACACACAGGGCAATGTTCGTCATGATTTTAAAACTTTCGACATCGATTTCAAACCAATGCTTTGAATCTCTAAATGCATGTGTTTGTGTCAAACGCTCTAGTGATACCAAACGGACTAAACACTGTACGAGAAAGATAAAACCCGAGGATTCCGTTAAAAAAGTTTTGAGCGGTAAATACAAATATAAGATTTTCGGTAGGAACGAAGAAAAAAAATAAAATAAAATATTGCCGGGAAATACAAATAAAAGATTTTCAGTCGGAACGAATTCATAGGGTCGGTCGGTAAAGGGCAAACAAACAATATTTTAATTTAGGCCTGGCCTATATGCATTTGATCACTGAAACTAACAAAACTGTGTGATTCATATAAATATCTGTTCTAATTTAAAATAAGCTAGATCACTGGTATCTATTATGGTACGTTGTTTGATTTTTTTTATTGTTAATCTTAATTTAATATAAATATAGAATATATTTCTGGTTAATATCATTATATATTTTTTGTTAATATTTGTGAACATAAGCACTACAAGTTTTGGGTTATTACTCACTATGATGCCCTGGACAAAGAAACAAACAATATATTATGATTCATATGCATACAAAAATAAGGAGGTGTGGCATGATTGCCAATGAGACAACTATCCACCAGAGTGTAAAATGAAGAAGATTTGCATTTATAGAAGAAAAGTTAAAACCTTTTAATTGGAATCATCGAATGTTTTTTACTGTTAGAGTTAGAAGATTAATGCTATAAAAATATCTTAAAAAAGTCTATTGAGTTTGAATCAATATTTGTACGAATAAAAAAAATTGAAGGAAAATATTTCTTTTTGGTCAATTTAAAAAGCTATTTAGAACAATACATACAAATTGAAAGATTTAACATGCAGATGCTTTTAACTTAATTCTAGTAACCTGTTTAGTACTTTTTTCCTTCCACGATCTTTCATGCATTGCATTTTAAAGAAGAAAGAAACCCAAATTAAAATGTTTGTTAAATACAAACAAAGGTTTGCATAAATAGTGTCAGTGGTTTTTTTTTAATAAATATTTCATAGGATAGTTGTTCATATAAAGAAAAGTGATCAATTTCAAACCTAAGACCATTCCTTGGTTGTCAACTTTTACCAACAATTTTTACATCTCATTATTCTTCCAAAGTTAGACAGAATTAGGTGATGACTGGTGCTGTCTTGGCTATAGAACTACCACATAATATTTTTTTCATGTAATTTATTTATATGTTCCAAATGAACTTTCATTTATCTAAACTCACTACTTCTATTGGTTGAAAATGTGATTTGTCTTTAATCTTAGGCTGAATAGAACAGGCATCGTAGTATGAGACTTATGGCAGCTGACTTTGAGGTGGGAAATTAAAAAGGATTTAGTCAAATATACCAAATACATCATCTTTCGGCATTTTTTAATGAAGACTTTGTTATTCGTTTTTTAGTAAGTAATAGATTCTGTAAATAATAACATTATGATTGGGTTTCCTTCTAATTTAAATTTCCTAAAAAGTTTAACATTGACTTACCTCCCTTATTCTGTGTTGGCGACTTCCCTATACATTCTTTATGTACACACTGCTTATTGTCTGAAAAATAGGGTAAAATTGTTTGTTCATGCAGAATAAGTTGCTCTTACCAGTCTTCAGAATCATTTGCCATAATACTGCAATAAATGCTATTGTGAAAACAAAAAATTAAATCATGTAAATAGTGTTTTTTTACAATTATGCCCCCTCTCTATGACTGTGGATTCATTATTATTCGTTGGATACCAATTTTCGTGGCTTTCATGGGTATATGCGAACCACAAATTTAAACATTCAACAAATAAGATATTTTCTATAGGCTTATATGCATACAATGGCAAAACCACGAAATTAAATATATGAAAGTTTTCTGTTATCCACGAAAATTGGTACACACGAAAATAAATGAATGCACAGTAATCCATGTTTATAGCTTGATATTGTTGATAGTCATATGCATTGCTGATGGTAATATAACCGACTTACCTTCACATAAATATCCTTGGAAGAATACACCTCTGAAATATACAAGAAGAAAAATGTAATTGCCATAGAAGAAATGGACCAACATAAACAGTATAAATATAGATACTTCCATTGAATCAAGCATGGTACGATATTTCCCTTTTGGTTACAGTTATATTTTCAAATTTAAAAAGCAAAATGTATTGCATTCAGTGGTGCATTCTGTTTCTCTAATTCTTTAGAACATATGGAGTCAAACTCAATCTTTCTTTAAAATAATCTGCAAAAATATCATATGTGATGTCATTTTGGCATGGTAAACTATTATGCGACATTACATTAGCAAATCTGGGAGAAATCAAAAGATATCTGAGGTCGTCATAGAATTTTGAACAATGAAGATCAATAGAACAACACATTGATCATATAAATCTGCTAAGAATTAGAGAAATTCTATAACTTTCTTATCATGACGACAAACTTACATCATCATAATAAAATTGAGAATGGAAATGGGGAATGTGTCACTGAGACAACAACCTGACTGACCATAGAGCAGATAACAGCCGAAGGACACCACTGGGTCTTCAATGTGAGAAACTCCTGCAACCAGAGGCGTCCTTCAGCTGGCCCTAAAAATTATAACTTTTTCTAGCATTATAACCCTGCAAGTTAGATTATTGCACACTATATAGGACTCCAGATACAAACTGTTCTGATCAACCTATTCCTAAGAGATGTTTTATGATAAAATATCATATATAAACCTTGCAAAATTTATTAACAATTGAATATAAATGTGTCATCATTGTATGCAGGTTTATCTTTAATCTTGGTTTTTAGACAGATCCTTAAACTGTGTAATAGATGACGGACACTATCATAAGAACAAGATTAACAGATTACCAATTTTTGATCTGATAATTTCAATTTTCACCTTGACATGAATGTACATATCGCCTCCATGTGCAGGAGTTTCTCGCTGCATTGAAGACCCATTGGTGACCTTCGGCTGTTGTCTGCTCTATGGTTGGTTGTTGTTTCTTTGACACATTCCCCATTTCCATTCTCAATTTTATTATGTATTCTTAAGGTCTCTCTTTAACAACCAACAACTTACCTCAATAATTTACCACAGGCATAACATTCTGTTGGAGTATCAAATGTATTCATTTTATAATTAGCACCAGCAGGAGCAGGAGGCTGGGTATTATCTCTGAAATAAACAGAAAATGTAATAGAGACTACTCGATCACTTAAAATAATGTTCACACAACAGTTTTTAATGTATTTTTACTGTATCTATTTTATTGGAATGGAATATCTCATAATTTTTTATTGGAAAAGATTTCTAAAGTGCTTTTAACTTTCTCAGGATGGAATTCTAAAAGGGCTTGTAGAATATGAGTAAGATATCCTTAATTATTCCAATTTTACTAAAATTGATATGTTCAAACAACCAAAAATATATACATGTATATCAAAAGGCTACATGGTGTACACTAGATGTTTATAGCTTCTTTTAATATGTTTTTTATTTTCGCTAAAAATTATGAAAGGTGGATTTTTTCATCACATACTTTAAAAGAAAAAAGAAAACAGAAAAATATGTATCAAAATATAAATTTCTCAACTCTTCATAAGTTACGAGTAAATATAAAGTTTGTAGGATGAAAACAAATTCACTGTTTCAAACTCATATACATTTTCATAATAAGCAAAGGAAACATATCCTTTTCTTTCAATAGCAAGACAAACTGAAGGGAAAGAAAAACTTACAAAGATAATTTTATTGCCTCTATCCACTTTATTCTCATATCATCTGTTTTGGCAAAAAATGTATAAGCTATTTGTTCATCTTTCTTTGCAAGGATAAAGCCACTGTTCCACTGAAAGATAATAAGTAAAAGAAAAAATTTAATTAAACTTATAATTTTCATCAATATGGTATATCATTTGACAAAATAAAATCTAATATCCAGCATATGAAGCCCCATCATGCCCATATGGATGGAAAAGGATCTGCATTCTCTTTTGGAGTACATGATTTTCTTTCAGAACAATGAATTGTCTAGTAAAATTGAAAACATGGACATGTTTTTTTTATACCTATGAAAATACATGTTTGGATTTTTTATATTTGACATCTGGCTTATAATATAAGTACTTATATTATCGCTTACCATTTGGAACTCATGCATAGTTTTCATGTAGATCATTAATATACAACCATCTTGAATACTTTCATTTCCATTTTTATCTCCCTTTCTACACTATTGGAAATATCATGTGTATTTTTACCCACCTTTCCACACTATTGAAATATCATGTGTATTTTTATCTGCCTTTCTACACTACTGAAATATCATGTATATTTTTACAAATCAATCCTTCTGTGGTAATGAACCTTCATAAAGATCCATTCATTTAAACTAAAGTTATTGTGTGGAAACAAGATGTGTCTTTGGACAACGATGAAGACGAGGATGACACGACGACATCATACCATTATACGAACCCCATTTTTTTTGCGGTCGTATAAAAACCGTAAGTTTGACAGACAAATGGACACAACTCTTGCTTAGCTTGGTAAAGCTAAAATAAATCTGGATGACTATGGGAAGGGGATCAATATTCTGGTATCAGATTGATGTATTTGTATGTGGTGGTCTTTCATAACTATAATAAGATTATTTTTGTATGTGGTGGTCTTTCATTACTATAATAACATTATTTTTACTCATTCAATTGTTTCAGTTACAATTTTTTTTTATGGCTTTTATCGAGAGAGGAATTTCAAATCCATCTTAGCATTATTTAGATCATTTAAAGTTGACGAAATTGTTTATTCTCGGATACAAAAGATTTTAGAAAATTTAGATTTCTCTTTATTATCTTCATCTCACTCTTCCTTTTCATAAGAAAATACCACAAGATCAAAGACACTGATTGAGTAGTTTTTAGGTGATCACAAACAGAAGTTTAATCCCCACTTTATACACATTCAAGCTCATCAGTGTAAATTACGATAAATTGTTTTTGTAAACATTTTAAATACTTTTTCATAAACATTAACAATTAATCTCTCATTATTAAAAAAAAAAATATATAAAAATAAATCTTATGTAAACACTCATGGAAATAAAAATTCATAAATCAATACAGTGGTCAGTGAACACAATATTTGTTATAATTTGAGATAATTAATGAATTTTGAATGCTTTTGTTAACCTTGGGACTGTAAATTTAGTTTGACTCAAGCAAAATTTTGACTCACCCAATTTCTACTCATCAGGAGTCAAAACACATACATTTATATGGATGGAACAAAGATCAGGACCACGTGAAAATTTCAACTCATCTGAAATTTCAATTCAACCAAGTTCGAGACAACAAGAGTTAACTGTATCTTGTGTATTTTTACTTGTCTTTCTTCACTATTGAAATATCATCTGTATTTTAACCTGCCTTTTTACACTATTGAAATATTAAAATGACAGTAAAATTGAGAATGGAAATGGGGAATGTACCAAAGAGACAACAACCCGACCATAGAGCAGACAACAGCAGAAGGTCACCAACAGGTCTTCAATGCAATGAGAAATTCCCGCACCCGGAGGCATCCTTCAGCTGGCCCCTAAACAAATATATACTAGTTCAGTGATAATGAACGCCATACTAAACTCCAAATTGTACACAAGAAACTAAAAGTTAAAATAATACAAGACTAACAAAGGCCAGAGGCTCCGGACTTGGGACAGGTGCAAAAATGTGGCAGGGTTAAACATGTTTGTGAGATCTCAACCCTCCCCCTATACCTCTAGCCAATGCAGAAAAGTAAACGCATAACAATACGCACATTAAAATTCAGTTACTTACATTTCCTTTTTTCTGGCCTTCTTTAATAGATGGCATATCTTCTACTCTAAAGGCTGCTAAGATAATGGCTTCTTTAAAATTATATGTTTCACCCTACAACAAAAAACAAAATATGCCAATAAATATGCCAATAAACAATATAAAATCTAAACTGATTGTAGAAAAGTTGTCAGTAAAATACAGAAAAGTGCAAAATATAGTAATCCTTGAGTTAAAACTTCAATTTCTAGAAAATCAATTCCTTATTTACTATATAAGGAAACATGGATTTGAATAGCTATCATTAAAATGTGATTTCACTGGTGAACTTTTGAAAGAAATGAATGCAATCTTATATAAAACGTATTATACAATTGAATATTTATACAAGTGATTTTTTGTGAGTGTAATCTAGAGCGAGTTGAATATATAACAAAACTCTTGGTCCAAACAATAAAATTTCATGATTTTCAAACTGAATTAATTGCCTAAAAAATTGTTTTTTTTATAACTAATACTTTTTGCCCCTAGTATACAACGACACAAGGGAAAGTAATTTAAATTTTGTATGAGACCATATTTCACTCAAGTACAAAACAATGTATATATTTAAATAGATAGTGTATACAATTTTCTTGACAATTTATAAAATTTTATTCCACCAATATGTTATATTATCTTCTACATTTAATTCTTTGCTATCCAAACTTTAATAAAGGTTTCATTTTCAAAATTAAGTTCGTATTAATTATGGAAATAAAAAAATAAGGACAATGCAAAATATGAATACCTTTAATTAAATTAGTGAACATTATACACAGCTGGTATACATATAAATTCACAAATTTCTTATTTTTTTTCTGTAATCAGAAGTAACTGGCCTAGCATAATAAATGCATACTTCTAAGTGTCTTATTTTAATAATGTGCCAGTAAATAGGCATCTGTTTAAAACATACCACTGCATAAACTGAAATGAAGCAACCAGAGTGTGAAGGGGAAAATAAAATTGTGTAGACATATAAAGCAAACATTGAGCCTCTATGCAAACAACAAAGATAAAAGTGGTTCATCTGTATAATCAAATATGTTACTGTGGATGCATTGATTTCATGGGTACCAATTTAAATCAATTGAGAAAAAAATGTATTGTTCATGCATTGGTGACAATATAAGGGAATTTGATACGACTGTCATACAAGTGAGAGGTTTAGCTAGCCATAAAACCAGGTTCAATCCACCACTTTCTACATAAGAAAATGCCTGTACCAAGTCAGGAATATGACAGTTGTTATCCATTCGTTGTATGTGTTTGAACTTTTAATTTTGCCATTTGATTGGAGACTTTCCTTTTTGAATTTTCCTTGGAGTTCAGTATTTTTGTGATTTTACTTTTTTGTATACCGTTATTTGATTTTCATGGATTTGTCAAAGTCTCCACACAAGTCTAGAATTTTTTTACTTTTTTAAACATTTAAATTTGTGGTTTAACCTGTACCCATGAAAAAATAATGAATCCTCAGCATATTCCTGTAAAATATGGTAGAAATATTCTAAGTTAAACTCATTACTTCATTCAAATTCTGATTTGTTTTGAAAGCAGTTTACCAATTTGAAAGGACTTTATAGTAAAGCCTTAATTTGGGTTTGGAAAAATATTATGTTTAAACTCATCTCATGTAATATCTTTTTTTAAATAATGTTTTTGTATTTGTAAAACGTGCATTTCTTCTGCAAATCTATACACCTATAAGTAATCTAGCTAAAGATGCATCAATTTCTAAATAATTTACACTAAATATAAAAAAAAAAAAAAAAATGTTGAACACAGACTCTAAACTTAGTTTTGGTAATTCATATTTAAAAAAAACCTAGAAACACAATATACTTTTTATAAATGAAACTTAGTGATAAGGTTCTTAACAAGATACCACAGAGATATAACACTATGCATAAATTTATAAAACTAAATTTCCTCAATCTTTTTTAAAAAGAAATCTAAATTTAATAGTTTTAATGACTAAGACAAAGAATTAGGGATAGTATATAACCCAAAGCCCTGAAGGAGAAAGCTACATATAGGACATTCAATACATCTAACACCTCATACATATATGTCCCTAACAACTGTATCTATTATCATCCTTAGTCAAGCAAGTACGGCCGACCAATGTATTAAGTCAGAGCATACTGTAAGATTTACAAGCTTTTTAGAAAAGCATTAGACTTGCTCCAAGAATCTTTCTATATGTCATTTTATTTATTTCTATTTAACTGCTATAAGAGATGAATACTGTATCAACACCTTTATATTGATAACTATAGAAGAAAGGGATTTGCTATGTGTATTTCATTGACTTACTTGACTTAATCCACTTCTTCCCAAGGGAGACATAGGGCGACTACAGTTTGTGTATTTTATTATTATACAATAAAGATTTACTTAACTTATCCCTGATGTCAATTCTTACATTAGAGGTCATTTTCATCAACAAAAATAATATGTTGTCTCTCTTATAGCAATTGCATTGGATAACGAACATATAGGTAAGACTGTGCACCAAGTCTAAAAGCAGCATTGAATGATAATTTCTGGTTCACATATTGGACTAAAAATTCAATACACTTATCATTATAAATAATCTTTATTATTGATCTTTTGCAAGGCTCTCTTTGTGTAAATATTGGTATCAAATAATAGGCAACATAATATAATTTGCCCATTTGGACTTCTATAGTTAAAAACATGTGTTTTCTTTCTCGTCATGCTTAATGAAATTTTTGTAATTTCACAATATGCTCTCTTCCACGTTTTAGTCAAGACACACACAAAAAAAAAATCCAACATAAATGTGAAGTATGAGATAAACAAGTATTCTCTAGTGTGCTTGCAATGAATTATATATGTAACGTCTTAAAAAACTTGGAATATTTCTGATCTGATGGACGATTTTTACAAAGTGATCATCTCATAATAATGCTATACCCAAAACTCGCACCCCCTGTCTGAATTTAAATACTGTGAATTCATATATTTCTTGGATACTGTAACAATTTGTGTAGATTCAGGATTTTTTTTTTCTTTTTTTTTTCTTTTTTTTTCTTCAAGATATTGAATTTTGTGGTTTTGTCATATTCTGCATACAAGTTTAAAGAAAATTAATTACCTTCGAAATGATTTTTTTAATTTGTATATAACATTTCCATGCAAATTGATTTCCCAAGAATAAAACTGAATCCACAGTATTCTCTTTGCTCCAATGACAATTAGATAATAATAGAAAGAGTAAACTATAAAATATATGATCAGAATAGAACATGTAACTTTTTCTTAGACAATATATTCATAAATATTACATTCCTATGATAAGAAAATAGAAAAGTTGAAGTTGGATTTGGGAAATCACACAATATTTTATTTCAGGCCCGATGTTTTGTCTTTTTAAGAGAGATAACAATGTATATATTTCTCTCATTTGAATAATCAATGTTCTGATCACTGTTATGAATTTAGTGACCAGTTAAACCAAAACAAATGCAAGAATGAAGTAACATAAAATGAAATGCACAAATGGAAGATATGAGGAATACAAATAAGCTTTTACAACGCAGTGTCCAACATTCCTTTGTTTATGTGTCTTACCGAGAAAAACTTATCCACTGTCTATGATGCAAAAAAGAAACATGAATTAATGATATGATTGGTGATAAATATGATGACATGATGAAATACTGCCTTCTGAGTGGTCAATAAAATGAGTACATGAATATCTTTCTATAAACCAACTGATTTTTTTAACAATTTTCTATTATTTTTTATTGATCCACTTAGAATTACAATTGAAATCAGTTGGTTTACAGAACATATTCAGATTCTTCCACACTACTGAATCACTTCTAAAAGACACATAACAATTAATAATAAGTTGTGTGATGATACTGATATAAAGAAAAATATTACAATAGTAAATAGTGCTATAAGACTATACCAAAGAATACACTCGAAATAAACTACTCTTAATATATATTTGCAGAAACTAATCTCAAGATACACTCAAATAATCTACTCTTAAGATATTATTATTAGAATATGGTAATTTCAACCTATGGATGAAAGGGGAAGTGAATTGCGAAATCACAGCAAATTGTCAAAGTGAAACTAACAGTGTCCTTATGTGATAGATATACAAATCTTAACCAATCTTCTATTTTAAACATCCAATGGAAAAGTAATGACTTAAAATGTATTAAAACTTAAATTAACTACATCCCTCCCTGCCAAAAAATAATAATTGACAAATACATAGAAAAACAATTAACTATTTGTATTCAAATGACATCTTTTTTTATAGAAGAAAGATAGCTGCTGGAAAAATACTACCAAAAAAAATTAATGACATTGAAAATTTTGGAATTTTGTTAGTTTTATTTCAAGGATAGAAAAAGAAAGCATTAGAGCTGTCAGAACGGCATTGTGTTTTATTCTGTAGCAGAAAATAAATTCAAAATTTAATCTGCCACTAACTTCCCAATGGATGTGAATGTTAAGATTTAGCCTACAACTATTCCATTCAAAACAAAGTAGTATTGAGTGAAATTCAACAAAAATATATTAAGAAGGAAGATAATTCCTAATGCTTTTCTTGAAAACAAACCTTTAATTCAATAAATTTTAGATTACTCTTAAAATCTTAATTTTCTTAAATAAGTCACGGTCTCCCTTATACAGAACTAAAAATGTATGAATCTAGATTGACAAGAATTTCTACAGAATTTCTAATTACTAGTACGCCAACTACATTTAACGTTGAATTTTCCTCTTCAACAAGAACATTTGAATCAGAATAAATTTGGATCAACACAAATTTTCTAAATTCTATTTCAAAATAGATTGTTCTTGTTTTCACCCCTATTTGCTCAGAATGGAATAGCCCATATGAGAACTTTTGCAAACATATACCTGATGATGCTGAAGCTGGATATAAAAACATCGGTATAACTTATATGTACATTTTTTGCATAAATTGCTATAAAATAGTGTAGCACACAAATTACGACACAACAAATGCTGCAGAAGAACGATATTAAAACACAATACAAATTAACAATGTGCTTAATATCAAACAGTTCCTAATGATTTTTCCCCTAAAAAAAATGTCTTCTTAAAAAATAACAACATTTGTAACAACAATATTACAAATACTAGCAGGAGCTAAATTTTTAACAAATTGAAAACAGGTAACACTGCCAAGATCATGAAATCTATGGTTAACAACATTCAGGAAAAGATAACTCTGAGATTACTACAATTTATAAAATAATACATACCCGCGATTTACACATTAACATAACTTTGTCAAACAAGAAAATGTATCTGAAAAATAAAGGATATATATATAAACCTAAGAACATATTTATAAAGGCATGTACAGTATCGTTTATTTTTTCAAGGCAACCAAAATAAAATATACAGATATACAATACAACAATTAGTTGCTGATTGAAGCTCCACTGTCTATGTATTTTAATCACAAATGTTTAGCAAATTGTTGATGCTTCTTTAGCCACAAAAGCACACAAAAGAATTGATTACAAAAATTGGTCAAGGAGAGACAATAATTGGTCAAGGAGAGACAATAACTGGTCAAGGCGAGACAAAAATTTGTCAAATCATTAATTTTAACAAGAATGCAGTAAGGATTACACAGGCCAAATTTGGAAATAAAGAATCTTTAGTGAATGAGAAGAAATCTAATATTTTGCAGATTATTGTAAAGAATCAATTGATTTTAGCAGCTAAGTCTTAAGATACAAATCTGACTTTTAATTTTATAATTGTTTGGCATTGTATTTTCTAATGTTTAAGATACAAACCTGACTCTAGTTTTATTATCTACATGATTTTTTACTTTCAGTTCGCCGTCTTTCTGTAACCTCCCATAATCCTTTAATGTGGTGTTAGGAGGCTGAAAAATAAATACAGTAATATAAGCAATGACTGTGGTAGATCTATATTACTTTGTTCTTAATTTTGATCTCAACAAACAAATTTGGATACAGACTTCCAGCAGGGGTTCAACCCCTTTTCATCTATTCATATCTATTGATTTTTGAGAAAATCCATACCCATACATATTTTTCCTGCCTTTCAGATAGACATACAATCTATATGTGACATCTTAATTAGATGTTCACCACACGGGATCATTAAGATTAATTACACACAAAATTGTGTTCAACTGATATAGTACAGCGATTTTACAGGTATCTTTGCAGAAGATGAACATTAGTGACCCATTGACAAATAAATTGCTACCCATTGTTATATAACATCATTGAAATTGCAACCCATTGCTAGGTTCCAAAAAAAAAATAACCTATACTAGTCTCACATCTGTGTATACCTTTATTTTGACAATCAATTTTTTTTTTCAATTAATGGAGACCTTGAGCATGTTTTTCTATTACATTCATAAATAAAAGTAGTAATAGATTTTTACTGCTTACTTAAAATACTTACCATTTGAAGATCACCAATACTGAAATAGACATGAACTGCTATTACATATTTTTTTTAACATAAATTTCTATTAAAAATCATAGTTTTTTAAAAATCTTTTTCCATACAAATTGTGTGGGTAATTTGGGATGCTATTAAATAATTAGTAAACCACAATGGGCTGGTTTTGGGATGCTTTTAAAATAATAAGAAAACTACCATGTGCTATCCATTTTTTTCACAAGATAACATTAATACATAAAGTTCCCTTTAACAAAATGAACATAGACAATGCATGATTAAGACATCACATACTTGATGCCACTATTTCTACTTCAGGGATTTTAATTTCCATTTACCTTGTTCTGAAGACATAGATCTAATTAGCCAAAGATGTCAACTAATAAAACTTCAAGTTGACTTAAATGTTGTTTTCAAATTATCAATTTTGTTTAAGTAAAAGCCATTAATTTACTAACCTGTTTTGAATTTCTTGTATTAATTGTAAGGTTTCGTTGTCACGTTTCACCTCATTTACATATAAGGAGAGATCCTAAAATATACAAGTTAAAATAAGAAAATGTTTATTACATGTTTAGGGTATTAAAGAATGTCCACCAGTGGTGGATCTGCAAAATTTCATAAGGAGGGGCCAACTGACTGCCAAAGAGGGGGCCTGTTTCATTCATGCTTCAGTGATTCCCTATATAAACAACCAATTTTTTCCCAGAATAGGGGAGGAGGGCCCCCTTTAAATCTGCCTGTCCACTTTACATGTTTTAATCAATCTACAGCTTTTTCCTAGACTTCATTCATGACAATACAAATTCTATAAAAAAACAAGAATGTGTCCCCAGTACACGAATGCCCCACTCGCACTATCATTTTCTATGTTCAGTGGACCGTGAAATTGGGGTAAACCCTCTTATTTGGCATTAAAATTAAAAAGATCATATCATTGGGAACATGTATACTAAGTTTGAAGTCGATTGGACTTCAACTTCATCAAAAACTACCTTGACCAAAAACTTTAACCTGAAGAGGGACAGACGGACGAACGAACAGATGAACGAACAGACGGACGGACGCACAGACCAGAAAACATAATGCCCCTCTACTATCGTAGGTGGGGCATAATAATTTGAAAATTTTCACAATTATACATTACTTTCACATGGAAAGTCTAAAAATAACTATTCTTGAAAAAAAGGTCTTCTCATTGAAATGTCGTACAGACACTGAGCTGGATTTGTTTAAATGATTTGATAAATCAAACATTTCTTGAAAAGTTGCCATTTAAAAAAAATGCTATTTCATTTTTTTTTATATACAATGGACAACATCTGAAATGAAGTAGGAAATACTATTGTGACAACAATGAGTACCTTCAATAAATTCTAAGGAGAATTAAAAGCAAATCAAGTGCTAGGGCCATATAACCTGGCTTAACCAATGAGTTAGCTATAAAATGTTTACTACTGTTTAGCCCTGCTAATACTATATCCCTGTAGTTCATATCATATATAGAACTTGGTCCAATTCACCAAACAATTATAAGACATATATTCTGTACACCAAAATACCTTTTTAAACATAGTATCAAAGTTTTCAAGTGAGTTGTTCATGATTTATTTCATAATCAAATGATTTAGTTTATAATTAAAAAGTGTGAGTTGCATATATAAACCTAACCCCCTCAAAAAAAAAAATAATATATTTATATATGTGTTTATACAATGTGTTTCCGTAGAGTTTTATTTATGACGTCAATAAAACATACAGGTTCACGGCAATTTTACGTTGTCCGCTCACAATTAAAGAATGACTGTTTTTACCCTAAGTACTTCATTTTGAACAGTTATAAGAGTTGCAGTATATAAAGAATAACCATACATTGTCTCGAAAATATCAATCTGTTATTTGTACTCGGCTCGAAACAGGTAGAAATGCTCGGCACAGCCTCGCATTCTACCTATTTCTAAGCCTTGTACAAATAACATTGATATTTCGAGACAATGTATAGTTATTCTATATATATACATATAAAAGTTTTGAAAAGATTCAAACATTTAAAAAGTTGATATAACTTACATACCTCATAGAAAAATATATCATACAATCTAGAGATTATGTTAGTACACAAATATTCTCACTTGAATCATTTCAATTTTTTTATGCTGGGCCCTTTTATTGTGGATTATACAGTATGGGTTTTTCTCATTGTTGAAGTCTGTACAATGGCCTATCATTGCTTTTAATACCACTTCATTTCAACACTGGTGGATAGTTGTCTCATTGGAAATAATACCAGATCTCCTCAATTTGAAAATGATATATTACAAAAAATAATTTTGATGAAAACGTTTTACCATCATTGCTTCTAAAGCTCTTTCCAGACGTTCCTTCTCTTCAGAACCTTTCTCTGTACTTTTTATTAGTTCCTGTAACATAAAATTGTTTATTAAAAAAACCCCAGTTTATTTACATACAAAGGATTTACTTATATAATGTTGACTATTATATACAGCCATTTTTTGGACAATTCTTACTGAAAATATGGTTAAAAATTAATAAAATATAATACTTTTGAAGCTATCAACATTGTCTTAAACAAAAAGAAGACAGAATGGTTGTCAAGTTCTAAATATTGGTTATATCATATATTACAAAGTCTACTTTTAAGGGCCAAATTAATAACATTTTTTTTTTTAAATTACTGTACCCGTAATAATAGATGATATTTGAGAACTCTCTGCATTGGTACATGTAGGAGATCACGTAATCTAAATTTCCCTTCATTTGCTCTTTTTTCACAAGCCTGAAAAATAAAATGAAAATAGTCACATATTTTATACTTCAAGAGAAATGGTTCATGTAGACAAATCTTACTTAATACTGCAAACAATTCTTTCCAAGACTTTTCATGCTTAACATTATTGCTATAAAGGAACTTTTTGTGAACCACATGCTACACTGCTACTATGGATCTGTTATCACAGAGCATATTCCAAGTCATCAACACTCTTCTCATTGTATTGTGAACACAGAATAAGATGCTAAAGAAGTTTATTAACAGTTTATTAACAGTTTAAACATCCAATTGTTTCATTGGCAGATTGTATGTATATTTTAACAATTAGTTTTCTCGTTGTTAACACAGAATAAGATGCTGATAATGTTAACAGTTTATTGAGAGCTGTTTCATTGGCAGATTGTATGTATATTTTTGTTATTACCCCACCTGGGTAATACTTTGCCAACCCTTGTCAGATTGTATGTATATTTCTATTATTACCCACCTGGGTAATACTTTGCCAACCCTTGGCAGATTGTATGTATATTTCTATTATTACCCCACCTGGGTAATACTTTGCCAACCCTTGGCAGAGTGTATGTATATTTCTATTATTACCCCACCTGGGTAATACTTTGCCAACCCTTGGCAGATTGTATGTATATTTCTATTATTACCCCACCTGGGTAATACTTTGCCAACCCTTGGCAGATTGTATGTATATTTCTATTATTACCCCACCTGGGTAATACTTTGCCAACCCTTGGCAGATTGTATGTATATTTCTATTATTACCCCACCTGGGTAATACTTTGCCAACCATTGGCAGATTGTATGTATATTTTGACAATTAGTTCCTGTTGTATTATAAACAAAGAATAAGATGCCTGAAATGCTATGTTTATCAACAGTTAATATATCCAATTATTATATTGGCAGATTTTTTGTATATTTTGACAATTGGGTTCTCTTGTATTGTAAACAAAGAGTAAGATGCTAACCAGGTGCTCTTGAAACTAGAAAAATGCTTGTTTTGACCCCTTTTTGGCCCTTAATTCCTAAACTTTGGCCCCATTACCCCTAAAATGAATCTAAACCTTCTACTTGTGGTTTAATACATTGCGGTATGATTTCAGAGCAATTGAAATACTTCTACACAAGTTATAATCCTGAAACTAGAAAAATGCTTGTTTTGGGCCCCTAATTCATAATTGGTTGGGACCATCATCCCCAAAATCAATCCCAACCTTCCTTTTGTGGTATTGAACCTTCTGAAAAAATTTCATGAAGATCTATTCACTTAAACTAAAGTTATTATCCAGAAACCAATGTGTCTTCAGAACGACGACGCAGACGACAACATCATACCATTATACGATCCCAAAATTTTTTGGGGTCAAATAAAAATGCTAACAGTTTATTTATCTAATTATATCATTGCACATTGTAAACAAAAGATTTTTACAATTAGTTCTCTCGTTGACAGATTTGTTACAGCAATCCTTTTCGGGGAGGAATAGACTTACCTCTACCTGTAGTCGTATTGATTCTGATCGTTTTAACACATCGTCAATCCTTTCTTGTGCCTTTGGTAAATTAGAACAATAATCACCATATACTAAGAGTTTTGTTTTGTATTTACAAAAAACGTCCTCCAACCTTGGTTTTCCAAGTAATATAGCATTTTGTATTTCTTTTTGAAACACTTCATGAACTCGTAATAATTTCTGAAAAAGATCAATGTATATTTGTTAAATATTAAATATGATAATGAAAGCACTTCTGAAATACTTTTGTATTTACAACACAAACAGCAAAACTGACCATTTTTAATCAAGCCTTACAATAATTTTGTATTCATAAAACGCATGAGTAAATAGGAACAGCATCTTTAGCTAAATAGTAATTCACTGTTTTATTGTACAATCATTTACATAAATAAATACAATATATATGTAACACTCAGAAACGTGTCCTTCCTCCCAAACGTGTCCGATTCCCCCAAACATGTCTAGTTGAAAACTGTGCCAAAGCGTGTCATTTGTATAAACGCCCAAACGTGTCCATTTCTCAACTAACCCCCAAACGTGTCCAATCCCCAAAACGTGTCCATATCAAGTGTTATTTGGTTATTGCAATTTCATTAACGTATACTAATTTTACCATTTTATTAAAAATATACATAACCACGTTAGTACTTTTTCAAAACGGAAGAATTAAACTGGCTAAAAGTGGGGGCGTCATTTCGGCTATTTCGTTTGTAAATTGTAAGCAAACATGTTGAGTTAAACAGTACAGTTAACGGGTCAAAGTGTCCCTTTCTCTGCTCGTTAAAACTTTAATGTTCTTTCTAATTATGCATAAAATACTGACAACTGGACAATTCGCAATCAACAGCCTAAAGTTAATTTATTCAGTAGAACTGAAAAAAAACCATTAAAACTTGTATGTTTTCTCTAATTTGCATGAAATACTTCCAACTGGACAATGCGCGATCATCAGTTTAAAGTTTAGTTTAAAGTTAATGTGTACAGTACAACTGTAGAAACATTAAAACTTGCAAAACTATTATGCGCTCTAAATATGCATAACGTACTTGCAACTGGACAATACGTAATCAACATTTTAAAGTTTATTTATACACTACAAAATAAATTTGCATTTCAAACCGGTGTTGATCACATAACAGTTATATTCATAAAAAAAAGAATCTTTAAAACTTATGCATGAAATATTTGGCACTGGACTTTATGTTTTTATCGTGTGTCTTTAGTGATGGTGGAAACCTAAAATTTATTAAAAACCCGGATAACAAGTTTATAATTTGATGGGCTTTTGAAATACACACAAACTATTGACAAAAGTAAAAAAAATACTGTTAAAACCCCGCCATGCAATATTCGGATAAATATAAAAGGCACATCGGAGTTTATAAGTACAAAATAATTAACAAAGTGAACGATTAATTCAACTCCAGAACTATGTGTATGTTCGCTCTAAACGAATATGAAATACTTGCAACTGAACAATAAACAACTGCAGTCAAAGTTACTTAATAATAACAGATTAATTTTTCAATTATTATAATCATTAAAAACCTACATCGAACTAACTTAATCTGATAAATGACATCTTCATCACGTGTGTCTCCCATCATAGAATTGCCGTAAACGTTATCAGCGATTTTATTTAAGAGATACATGTAAAAGCGCTAAAAGACGTGTAACGTTTTGGCGTTAAATATTGGACACGTTTTATCGAATAACAATTATCGGACACGTTTGGGGGTTATGAAATCGGACACGTTTGGGAAATATTGTACATTTCGGACACGTTTAGGGAGAAAAGACACGTTTGGGAGAATCGGACACGTTTGGGGGGAAGGACACGTTTGGGAGTGTTACATATATATGCACAATTTTCATTATTGTACTAGAATATTTCAGATCAAATATTTATATATGCTGCTCAAGTTTAGAAAATCCAAATATTTAAGATAATAAGATTGTATAAATTGTGTATCATTGGATTGATAGATTTTTGTTGTTTTAAAGTCACTTTCAACATTTCAGCTATTTAATGGCAACCAGATTTTATGGGTTGAGGAAGCCAGAGTGCAGTGTGAGAACAGTGACCTTGGGCAGGAAAACTGACAATCCTGATTTAAAATTATGATTGAAATCAAATGCACCTGCCATGTGCAAGGCTCAAACTCAATAGCTAGTGGTATAAATAAGATGGTGGCAGTTGTGTATCATGCGTGTGTGTTAAGGTATATAATAAATTTAACTTTTTGTTTTTTTGTTTTTTTGTTTTTTTATCAAGTCAAAGTATGTTCTTCCTTTGTTTATTATGAGGATAAGGAAGTAACATACTTTGAAACAAGTCCAGTCTTTTACTTATCCCTAAATAACATTTACAATTGGAGTATTCAGTAGATAGTAATTCTTACCTCTATATGGTTAAATATAATATTTCTGTCATCAGGTGGTATTACATCTTTTAAAGGTTTTATAAAATGCTGAAAAGACACAATTTAACATGAAGATATCATTTGGTATAAAAAAAAAAAAAAAAAAGATTAAAAAGATGTAATAATGTACAATTAAAAAAAAATCAGGCCACACTCTTTATCTTCTATATCAAAAATAAAGTATGGGAGGTTATCCCAATCTGTGTATCAAATAGACTCATTGGATATTCATCATTATCTTTTCTACTCATAATAATCTTGAAAATTAGTTGCTTGACAGTAGTCAATACAGATTTTTTTGAATGTTTTTCACTTTTAATATAGTTGTTTTTTTGTCATCCATTGTCAACATAGTTGTATTTTTGTTATCCATTGTCAACATAGGGACAATTGTAAGAGAGTTACAAATCTTTATTTCAAAATTAACTGGTTTCAGATTCTCGGCTTTGTGTCATTTACCTCATACCATTTTTGCATCAACCACAACAACTACTTGTATTGAGACATAAACAACTGTAATCTCTATAGTAATCAAGCTTGTTATGTCTTGAACAAACTTGGACAAAAATATAGAGAACAATTCCTGTCCATTTAACCTTGCCAACACAACCAAGCCTAACTGTGCTTACTATATTGCCAAGGCAACAATGAATAAGTTGTCATGATGTCAAACAAATATGGCTGTCATGAGATATAAAACCTTTTACTTTTTCATCACTAACCAGACTGGTAAATTTTTAAAGACAACACAGCGGACAAAACAAATTTTTTTTTTTTTTTACCTTATATCATCAAGAACAGCCAATAGAGACTGCCTGTTTGGTATATGTAATTGAATAAAAAACTTTGCACCACTTCCTCTAATGGATTTTTTCCTCGCTCAAGTCCCGAATGGATAGATGATGATAAATATTGGATAAAGCACATATATGATACTATAACCAAGAATGTGTTCGTACACGGATGCCCTACTTTGACTATCTATGTTCAGTGGACCGTGAAAACTCCATTTTGGCATTTAAGGAGGCTCACGGGTATAAGATTTTCAGAAAAAATTTGAACATTAATTTTTCATTACAAATATAATTATTACCTTTAGCAGTTGTTACTTTATCATATGGTACAAAAATCATTCAAAAAAATCAATTCGTGTAGGCCCCAGGTGACTTTTAAAATGTAGATATCATTGAAAAGGCTCCAAATTATCTCCCTTTGGTGAAAAAATGCCAAAAAATTGAAATATCTTTTTTAACTCATTGGTGATCTATATTTTTTATTGTTGTTTCAAATAAGCTGTACGTAAACTAAAAAAATGTAAAATTTAAGCGATTTCTGTAATTCAGTTCTTTTTTTATTTCGATATTACCGCTTTTTCTCGTATTAGTTCAACAGAAAAAAGTACATTAACAAAAATGTATGCTTCTTTCGAAGGCAGATTGTGAGCGTAAATGAACGGTGATCACATTTTTTTATTTCATTTTTCTGTTAAGTATAAGATAAAGTTCTTTTATAGAAAAATATAGAGAAATCCTATATTAAATTTTAAAAAAATTTATTTAGACCCGCGAGCTCCCTTAAATTAGAAAGATCATATCATAGGGAACATGTGTACTAAGTTTCAAGTTGATTGGACTTCAACTTCTTTAAAAACTACCTTGACCAAAAACTTCAACCTGAAGTGGGACAGATGAATGGACGAACGAACAGACCCACAGACCAGAAAACATAATGCCCCTCTACTATCGTAGATTGGGCATAAAAAATAATGCCCCTCTACTATCATAGGTGGGGCATAAAAAATAAACAATGATGGATTGATTTTTGGTGTTTTAACACACTATCAGCACTGTTGGTTATTTTGTGGTGGCAGAAACCGGGAGTACCAAACTACTAACTTTCAGCAGGCAATTGTAGTCAATGAAGATTAGAGTCAAAGTCAACCTGCCACTGGCTGGGGCTAGAACTCACAACCTCAGGGACAACAGGCTAGTGGTACAGTAGTTAAACAAATGAGACCACTCTGCCAACAAGGCCCAATAAATAAACAAGATCTAAACACTGTTTCCATAAGTTTTACATTAATTAAATTTAAAAGAATTTACCTGGTACATCATGCGTAGTGCATCAACGTAATTCTTTTCTGTGTCATATAATTCTTTGATGCAGAAATCTCTTTTAGTGGTTGGAGGAGGCAATTCTGAAACCTGAAGCAAATCAATATAACAATTGAGGAATTTCCAAATTCACTTAATTATTGTAAGTTTATGTGCCTTCATATGTTGTCAATGGTTCTTTAACTCAGGTTTTAAAATTACTCAAAATTAACAAGTTTGAGGTTTACTTAACAGAATTTAATATACAGTCCTAATATTAAACTTTTTTTTTTTTTTTTTAAATTTTATTTAAGAATTGAATGCTGCTTTTTGTAAATTTATTGGGGTGTAAAAGCGTTGACCGAAGTACATTTTGTATGAAGCGCAGAAGCGCTTCATACTTAAAATGTGCGCACGGTCAACGCTTTTACAACCCTATAAAGTTACAAAAAGAAGTATTCAATACTTATAATTACATTTTTTTTAGCTAGAATCATGAAAACACGATTTTTATCAAGTTTTCATTTAATTTACCTGTGCACTTTATTGTGGGACCTCGTGTCATCATGAATGATAAATGTTATTGTCTAATACAATTGTTTCAGGAATAGCACGTGCTGTGCAGTTAGCCAATCAGAATAACGCATTATAATGAAACATACATCTAATGTAATTATTCAAAGATGAAGCTGTTTTTATGTATCATTTATTGAAATTTGCTTTGCAGATTGCATTTCAAATTTGCTGAATCTATATCATGATATCTGACATATGAAAATAATTAAAAGCAGCTTTATAAAATATTATAATCAGACAACATAAACTTAATAGAAACTTATACATGTAGCATTTCTACTATGAGTAGTAAAAATATTAACACAAGCAAAAAAGACTAAAATTAACATGCATAAAACTATTTACATTTTTGTTATTAACCAGTCAACATATTTTGCATTACCTCTAGGATGCAGTGTTTACCTTTAAGTTTAATGTTATTGTAGTAAAATATAATCCTGGGTTATATTTTTGTTTCTGAACTGGTTTTATCAATTGTTTTTTTTTTCAAATTGAGGTAAATCAAGGTTAAATTAGAATCCTTTAACCAAGAATTTAACAATAGGTTAAATTTTAACCATTGGTGACAAAATGAAACCTTAAGGTTAACAAAAAGGTCCATGTGTTTAAATGAAAACTGTATTTTACACTTTATCTCTGCTTACCTGTAATAGCAATATTCAAATGCCTAGTCTATCAACAATTTTCAAAGAAATTATTTTTATTACTCTATAATAACATTACAAGTATGTTACATTTGAAAACATAATTCTAATTTGTAAACCACAATGGTGACACACTCCAATATCAAATCTTATTTCTGTATAAAAAAGAAAGCAAATTAAAACAAACAAAAAGCTTGATATAACTCTTTGATCTATATATGTATGTAGCATATAAATTTAATAATAAGAATTGAATGCTTCTTTTCATAATTTTAGAAAGGTTGTCAAGAGTTGATCATGCAGACATTTTGAGTGTGAACCGCTTCCACAATTCATTCAAATGCGATCCTGTCAACGCCGTATAAAAAGAAGCATTTGATTCTTAACCAATTTGCGATTTTTAAAAATTGCTTGATCAGTGCTTACTCTAGATTCTCTGTGCTTTTTTCTAGAACAAAGATCTTCGTAAATTTCTTCGTCATCCTCTTGATAAACTTTATCATATATTTCTTCATTGTCATCCAAATCATTTTCACTATATAATAATAAAACAAAAAAACATGCTTCAACTAAAGGATAAATCACAACATACAAATAAAATGACAACACACAAATACTGATATTGTTTGTACAACACAAGGGAGACAATTATGTTCTTGCTAAGGGGAGATAATATCTGTCTGGGTTAAGACAAACACATTGGGCACTTTTCTGTTTGCATCTGTATAGCATGAAACATGGTGTATGTAAGTGTTAAGTTAAACATACATTTTCAACTTATTTTGCCAAATAAATAATTGAAACATAATTTTGATGTTCTAAATTTTAAATTTTAAGTTTTTTAGCACTTCTTAAAGACTTATTAAGAAAAAATATTTTAGAAAACATTTATTTAATTTTTGAGAAAATTGTTGTCATCAGTTTTGCTCAAAAAATTATTAGGATTTCATTTTGGAAAATAAGAGGCTGTGTCATAAACATTGCTTTGCAAATCTGCTATAAAATGCACTCTAGTGTTGTTTGAGATTTAGTTTACTCTCCTGTGGGATAAAACAGACAGAAATCATCTCCCAAAATTTCTTGTCATATTTTCTTTCTTATATATATATATCCCTGTTTTCAAAAACATTTAATTACTAAAATCTGTTCACACACATCTAAACAGCATGCTCTGTAAGAAAAACTATTAAGATGCAAACTGAAACTAAAAAACTTCATATCACATAAACTTAAAAATTTCCATCTGACAAATCAAATCATAACTATAGCTATTCAGGTTTTGCTTGATTAACATGCTTTCAGTTTATGGCCATAGTTTAATTAACTAAAATAATCCAGCTCCCCCTACAAAAAAGGAAGTTGACATTACAATTTTTAAAAAGATTTCATAAAAAATACAAGTACACAGAAAGGCAAAAACATCATGTTGTCTAAATATTTGGGTCCATGTCCTCTAATGGAACAATCCATCGAACACAATAGTCAGCAAAACCTGAACAACTGTTGAAAGTATCTTTAAAGCTTATCTTTGAAAATGGTTCAAATATACAAAGCAATTTTTAGATCAAAACATGTGCACTTGAAAACTATTTTTCTCTCAGCTGATTTTTTTTAATTTGTATTTTACTTAGTTCTTTTTTAAAATTTGTTCAGCAGCGCAATAAATATTGCTCATGTGAAAATTCTAGGTTCAGGTAACTTTGATTTAACCAAAGTTCTGTCAACAAAATTTTGGTTTTAACACCTAATATAACAGCAGCTCTTCTTGAAATTAAATAGATTTAACCATCTTTTAAATTTGGTTTGGAATCAATTTCACACAAATAACACATGGTAAACCTAAAGAACATTTCCTCCTATTTCCAAAAGATAAACTCTCTAAAGATACAAATTAAATAAAACTAGATAAAACTACAACAACAAATCTGTCTTTCTGGGTACAACTAAATCCATGCTTTCAACAACATCTATCATCAGCAGTCACATGACTACCACATGACCAATACCTGTGAAGAATGTTTAACAGAACAGATTTCAACATATATTTTTTCTTCCTGGTCGCCCGTTTGGAATTCTGCTTCATCTGGCATGTCATGATCCCTGTAACAGGCACACATTCAATTTTACTCTCAATAGAGAAAAACATTTCAACTCTCCCTTTTTTGGCCTAGACTTTTACTACTATCGTCTAGTTAGGTTGCGGTCACTCTATAACTCTATGGTTTGTATTCTGACTCAAATGGAGATACTCATTGCAGTTATGATGCAGGAAATGTAGGTTAAGATGATTTAACTTAATTATAAAGAAGTGTCTTATGCAAAATGTTTCATCCAACCCAAAATGGAATTATGCCATCAACATGAAAAAAATGCAGGTCATTTCTAAAATATAAGATGGAGAAAATACTATGCATCAACTGACTTTCTATACAAATCCTTTACAACTGGTACAATAATTAGATCTAGACTTAACAGATCATTTATGTATGAATTTGAAATGTAGGGCCAAAGGACTTAATTTGCATATGATGTGTAACTGAAAAAAAATATGATCATTAAGAAATAAACTTGAAATCAATTAAACACTTGCTATTTCCAATTTCCATCTCTGCAGAAGAGGGACAGAACATTTAATAAAAAAAAAAAAAAAGGATTAAGGATGACAGAATTCAAAATTGCATCATTGAAACTACATTTAGAATGTATTTTGTCACTGAGGCACTAAACAACTGATAATTTTTTTTATCAAAGGATGAAATTTGTGAAGTTGAATGAAACGACATCTTGTCAATCAATGAATATATATCTTGTATTTATAGGCTGATTCTAATTATAAATACACTTGTTATGGTATTTTCTTTCAAAAACTAATTTTACTGAAATAAAATCACTAAAATGATGTAAAAACAGTGAGAAACTTACATTGCCATTTCTGGTAGATGGCCGTAAATATCATCATCGTCATCTGGAACTCTTCTTGTTGACTGTCTGTGACTGGGAGCATCTGTTGGAAAACCACTACAAAAGCAAAAAAACATTTTTTTAAAATGAATGTCTATCCTACTCAATTTACACAATTTCCTACTGCTAAATTAAGTTTTTTTTTTTTTTTAAAGTATACAATATAGATAAATAGTGCCTTCAAATAAATACAGGCATATGTTTTGGTAGAAACAAATATTATTCAAAGACAATAGTGCACATGCTGAAATGTCTCACCTGCTTCACTTTTTATCATTGCACTTTTGTTGGAGGTCTATTATACACTGTATGAAGGTTTTAAGACATTTCACAGAAAGCTTATACACAGAAACAAGGGAAACACCAGGAAAAAACAATTTTTTTAATGAACAAAACAACAAAAAATAATTCATACATAGGTAATCTGATTGCCAAGACCCTTATTAGTCTTTTATAATTACGTTTATATTTAGTTACATGACCATCAGCAGTCTTCTGAGGTCATCTTGATGGATAACTAGATGGATTTCATTCTTAAATATGCTCAACATGCTGATTCATGGTGAGACTCTAATAAAAAAATACATAATAGTAAGCCAATGCATTGGTAATCGTTTCATTTGGACTTTTTGTAATTTGGATATATATTGAACAAGACTTTGGGTCAAATCTGTAAGCATTAATAAATCATGAAAAAAGTATGAGGTCAGATAAAACTTTGAACAAGAAAACTCAACTTTGATCACTGATCCATGAAATGAAGACTAGCTAATGTAAACCCTGTCTGAATGACTGAGACATGTATACCTTTCAAATATCCTATATACAACAAGAGTGCACACGCTGAAATGTCTCGCCTTCTATACTAATCATTGATATTATGTTGATAGTCCTAAGTATAAAGCTAAGCTTTATTACAACTGTCACATAAACTTAACATTAACCAAGATAACTAAACAAAGACCAATGAACCTTGAAAAAGAGGTCCAGGTCAGATAAACCATGCCAGGCAGACAGGTACAGCTAACAATGCTTCTATACAACATATATAGTTGACACATTACTTATAGTTTAAGAAAAATAGACCAAAACACAAAAACTTAACACTGTGCAATGAACCGTGAAAATGAGGTCACAGCTAAATAAAACCTGCTCGACTGACATAAAGATCATAAAATATTTCCATACACCAAATATAGTTGACCTATGGCATATAGCATTAGATAAAAAGACCAAAACTCAAAAACTTAACTTTGACCACTGAACCATGAAAATGAGGTCAAGGTCACATGACATCTGCCCGCTAGACATGTACACTTAACAATCATTCCATACAACAAATATAGTAGACCTATTGCATATGGTATGAGAAAAACAGAACAAAACACAAAAATTTAACTATAACCACTGAACCATGAAAATGAGGTCAAGGTCAGATGACACCTGCCAGTTGGACATGTACACCTTACAGTCCTTCCATACACCGAATATACTAGCCCTATTGCTTATAGTATCTGAGATATGGACTTGACCACCAAAACTTAACCTTGTTCACTGATCCATGAAATGAGGTTGAGGTCAAGTGAAAACTGTCTGACAGACACAAGGACCTTGCAAGGTACGTACATATCAAATATAGTTATCCTATTACTTATAATAAGAGAGAATTCAACATTACAAAAAATTTGAACTTTTTTTCAAGTGGTCACTGAACCATGAAAATGAGGTCAAGGACATTGGACATGTGACTGACGGAAACTTCGTAACATGAAGCATCAAAAGTATGAAGCATCCAGGTCTTCCACCTTCTAAAATATAAAGCTTTTAAGAAGTGAGCTAACGCCGCTGCCGGATCACTATCCCTATGTCGAGCTTTCTGCAACAAAAGTTGCAGGCTCGACAAAAAATACATATTTTAATGACCCTAAATGTAAAACCTTTTCAACCTTCTAATTAGAGATTGTGTACATTTAATGGTTGATTATATCAGAGAGATCATAATAATTGCTAAACAAATGAGTTTCCCATATAATAATTTTTAATACATGAACAGGTTCCAGGAGAACGAGTTAAAATTCTTAATTTAAAGTTCAAAGGTGGTTTGTGTGATAAAATGAATTCAATCATTATGTATTCATCAAAATTCAAAAGACCAAAGCTTTTCGGTAGATGTAAAACTGAAAGTGCTAGCTTTAGTTACAAATAAAAGTAACTATAAGGAAAAATATACATTCATATCCAATAGTCATTTCTGAATATGTACATGTTCATACCCAACTACTTATATGATAAAATGACACTGTACTTAAATGGTAGCTCAGTAGGTCAAACATCTGAACACAATTACAGTACAGGGAGTATGTCTATGATGTAACTAGTATTTACATAAGCTAGACTGCACCAGTACTTTAAATGCGTTTATAACAAAAATTCAATAAAATCATCAAAGGATAGGTCTACTGTCTGCCGGTAAATATGCATTTTTGCAATTCTTGAGATAAAACAAAAATTACTGGTAATTAATATCTTTCACTAATGAGATAAAACAAAAATTACTGGTAATTAATATCTTTCACTAAAAATAGATTGGCAGTTTGAAGGAAAATACAAAATGTTAATCAACAACTTAAAGACCTTGTTTGAACTTTACAGGAACTAAATTATACAGGAAATTAACAACTTGTTCTGCAATCTATTTTAAGTCTCCTATGAGATAATTTGAAGACAACCTATAATTTTGAATGGGTAATAAACTTTGGCAGACTGTTAAGCCTAGGATAAACAGCTGATGTGCATAAAAGATGAAAGCATTTAAAAGAACTGACACACTGAAAAGCCTACATGTATCTAAGAATATGTGGGAATATAGAGCATATAGCAATAAAGTTTATTTAAAAAAGAAAATGTGGTATGATTGCCAATGAGACAACTGTTTAAAAGAGACCAAATGACACAGGTAGTTAATATGACAACTGATACTCCCAAAATGAACGTTTATCAAGATTTCAAAATACATGTATGTTTGGAGGGAGTACTAGTCTTAAGCTTATAAGTCAAATAAACTATCTGAAAGATTTAAATTTAAGCATTATCAAATAAAACTTTATACTTCTTGTAGGTTCTCATGACACTGAATATTTACAAGGGCTGCTTTTATTAAGCGTGTATGAATGGGTCTAGTAATTATATATATATATATATAAGTCTCTCCCTAAACTTCGTCTAGCAGTTAAAAATAAATAAATTCTGAAGGGATTTTTTTATATATAGAGAGAGTAGCTCCTTTTAAATGACATTAACAAATAAATGATCAATAAAACTACCAACAACCTGTTACTTTTTAATATATATACCATTCCATTTAACTGTCATTAGTTTTAATTCTAGCACTGTCATAACTTCATCAATTTCTTTCAGAAAATTATGAACATAATGGCTTTAACACAAGATGATACTAACAGTCAGTACAGCAAACATGCATGTAACACTTAGTTTAAATGGAGCATAGATTTCATCACAGTGTGAAATCTGTAATCATAATCATCATGTTAAACTAAAACTAGTAGTAGTATAATAGAAATAACAGATGGTTTTTATCTGCTTAGTGCATAACGAGTACAGCTTATACAGAAACCAAAAAGTTAAACTGAAAGGATATCCCCAAGAAAACACTAGGAACTGACAGATCATTGATGGAGGGGAGTTTTTCTTTAATAAATTGATTTTAATAAAACCAAATTCGTAAGGGTTCCACGGAACCCAGTGTCTCGCCTACTTTTGCTGTTAATCGCAGACTCAACAAAAATGAGGAAAAACATCAATAAAAATTTCCCTATCGATACTGTCTTTTGATTGAAAGAAGCTTCCAAGTTTGGTAAAAAAATCCAGGATAGTTTATGAATCTAATAAATGTTTTATAAACTTTAACTGCAGACTGTATGTAATGTTAACTGGAAGAAAAACTAAGTCCATTTATAAGTAAAATACAGAAAAAGTGAATTTTTTTTTACAAAATTTACTTCTGAATAATATCTTATGATCAGAAACAAGCTTTTGTCTCAGTTTGGTAGAAATCAAGGATAGTTTAAGAACATTATAAAAATTTTAAATGTTTTGTTTCTGGCAAAAAAACTAAGTCTATTTATAAGTAAAATACGGAAAAGAGGAAATTTTTTTAAAATTTTTTTCTTCTTGATACTATCTTATGATCATAAACAAGCTTCTGTCCAAGTTTGGTACAAATCAAGGATAGTTTGTGAAAGTTATTAAAATTTTAAAAACTTTAACCACAGAGTGAATGTAATGTTTCCATTAATAAGTAAAATATGGAAAAAATAGAATTTTATTTTTACAAAATTTACTTCTGGATACTTTGTTATGATCATAAACAAGCTTCTGTCCAAGTTTGGTAGGAATTCAGTATACATGTAGTTTAAGAAAGTTATTAAAATTTCAAAAACTTTAACCACAGAGTGAATATTTGTGGACGCCGCCGCCGACGATGGAATGTAGTCTTGCTTAGTCTCGCTTTTTCAACTAAAGTCGAAGGCTCGACAAAAATGAAAAAGATAGTGAAAACTATTGTTTGTTTCAATTTGAAATTAGTAAAAGTTGAAATAAAGATGACTCAAAACTTGACAAATATTCTTGTTCTTGTATATCATTGAAATATTGTATACATAAACATGGTAAACATGAATTTATGTTCTGTTAGAAAAGCATGGATACAAAATAGTGTTATATACATTTAGAATTCCATAAACAACAAAAAATACTACTGTCCCTGGATAGCAGCATTGTAACGTTGTCATGATAACATTCCCTATGCACCTGGTCCAAGCCAGGATCCTGTAATCCAGTATATATGGTGGGTTAAAATACTGTCTGCCATGCATACATATATACAGTTTCACAATAAACCTTTGCAGTCACAGGCCTGAAGAGTATTTGTAATTAAAAATTTAAGATTCTATTGGCTAATTAGGTCTGCAGTAAATATTTAAGTTTTTAAGATAAATATTTAAGTTTTTAAGATAATATTTAAGATCCTGTAATCCAGTATATATGGTGGGTTAAAATACTGTCTGCCATGCATACATATATCGTGTATATACAGTTTCACAATAAACCTTTGCAGTCACAGGCCTGAAGAGTATTTGTAATTAAAAATTTAAGATTCTATTGGCTAATTAGGTCTGCAGTAAATATTTTTACAGCCCAAAATGATGACATTTTACAAGCTGGGACAAGTAGGTCTATGACAAGCACAATGAATGCGATGTATTTGTTTTAGGCCATTGGTTTTCTATTTTGAATTATTTCACATGTTTGTTATACATTTTTGTACCTGATGTTTTTATGAATTACTTGACAAAATTGTAATTTGCGTTTTGGTATAGAAGTTTTTTGAAATACTATTGCCCAGTATTACCCATTTCTGGGAGTATTGCCCAGCCCAGGAAAACCTGGACCTGGGTTTTCCCGGGCGGGTAATACTTTGCCAACCCTGGTTTAATGTGGCTTACTTATCATGCTGACTGCAGCAAACATAAAGTGTAAACACCACTGTGTCTTTTAAGACAAAGAAATAAATAAGTAAATAAATAGGGAATGTGTCCATGGGACACAGATGATGCCCCACTTGCATATAAAGTAATAACATGACAAAACTCAAGAACTTTGAAGCTAACCAAATTCATACTTGATCTGAGTTTTGGGTGATAAGATAAAAGTGTATACTTTTCAATTTTCAATTTGTAGAGGGGCATAACTCTAGGACGGTAAAAATGATGCCACCAATATTCAAACTTGATCTGTGCTATGCCCCTGTGGTAGTTAGCATTGTGTATGAGATTCATAACATTTAGTTGAGGAAAACTAAATACAGATAAAGGAAACCAATTCCATAGGTACAGATATACAGACTGCTGGACAAGGGTAAAACTTAATGCATAAAAATTATCATTTTAGCTGGATAAGGGGATTTCAGAACCTGCTACTATCTTTAACCACACATAGTTTCCATAAAATTAAGCATTAAGCATAATTTTCAGCAACAAAGTAAAGCTCATCTGCATTTAACTGCATATCTTTGTAAACAAAAAACAATTTGCTATTCTATGAATACAAAAGCTCAATATTTTCAATATGGTTAGGTGTTCAATAAGTTATGTCAAGGACTGTTGGGCTTGCTTTACAGGACAAAATACTTGGCTCATATTATTTCATTTGTACACAGACTTGTCACTCAACAGCATTAATAACTGTTGCAAGAGACAAAACTGGAAATACAAAAGTATACTCATTTGGAATTTGGAATAGACTGTATACATGTACAATGTATTAAGGTGGTACCCAACACTTTAACTAAAATTAATTTGGCTCGTTTAATTTTCTTAAAATTTTGACAAAGTATTTACTTTGACCTTTTTACAAAAATATAAAAATTTCAAAAAATTTCAACCAACCGTTTTATCAGAAAAATTACACTGGTTATATAGCAGTTTGACAAACACTTATTTTGATCATTGAGAAGCTTGATATTCCCTTAACAACGCAACATAATTAAAACGTTTAGCTGATTTTACAGAGTTATCTCCCTGTAGTGTTAGGTACCACCTTAAATTGTGATTTAGTTCAGTCATGTTAGTAAATGTTTCAGTAAAACAGAGAATGCTTACATAAATAAAACATAAGAAATCATAAACTAATTAAAAGTTGAGTTTTTGAGTAACATGAAAAGGTTTAGATATTACACAGTATGTAATTGCATGTCTTCTCAAATCAAATACAGGTACAATATACATGTATATAAGAAGTGACTTACAGTACTTTTGAACTCCTCTGTGCAATATCTGTCTTTGACAACTTTGATAGTGTGTGCAAAACCTAAAATCAAAGAAAGTTTTTTTTAGATGTCAGAACATAACTCAAAACATTTTTAAGAATTTATAAGAATGGAACAGCAATAGTGATTTGTAATTGAACCCAATGCATAACCAGCTTTAAATCTTATATACTAAAATTCATCCGAAATATTCTGGTCTAACCAGTAAAAAATATCTTGTAAATCTTTTTAGTTTCAATATAAATATAGCGAACCCTATGATAGTTTTCCATAGATTCACCTGCAAGTTACCTGTCGATTTAAACTTTTGGCAGTTCTATTGTCCCATCTAACAAATACAACAGGTATTGTTCTCTGTATAGTTTATTCACCAGGACCTTTAAATTTCTTCTAGGACAAATATATCACTCATTGATTAATTTACCTGAACAAAAAATTGAACTGTCAATGATGAAAAAATACTTATACCAATACTAAGAAAGGACTCACAAAACTGCATGTGGTGTTGTATCTTTCAATACCAAAAACTCGTTTTTAATGTGTTCAATATTAATAATGATTTAAAAATTAAAAGTTGATTTCTGATCAAATATTCAATAAATATTTTTGTGTGTTTGATAAATAACAAGAATGTGTCCAAAGTACACGGATGCCCCACTCCCACTATCATTTTCCATGTTCAATGGACCGTGAAATTGGATAAAAAATATAATTAGGCATTAAAATTAGAAAGATAATATCATAGGGAACATTTGTACTAAGTTTCAAGTTGATTGGACTTCAACTTCATCAAAAACTACCTTGACCAAAAACTTTAACCTGAAACATGCACTTTCATTTTCTATGTTCAGTGGACCGTGAAATTGGGGTCAAAAGTTTAATTTGGCTTTAAAATTAGAAAGATCATATCATAAGGAACATGTGTACTAAGTTTCAAGTTGATTGGACTTCAACTTCATCAAAAACTACCTTGACCAAAAACTTTAACCTGAAGCGGGACAGACGGACAAACGAACAGACGGACGGACGAACGGACGCACAGACCAGAAAACATAATGCCCCTCTACTATCGTAGGTGGGGCATAAAAATTTGAATATTATTATTTTTAAATTAAGGTCTTCATAAACATAGTCTATAAATTAACAACAACAAAAACATGCAAATTCATTGGAAAATACTAAAAAAATGTGTCTAAAATAAACTTTTTATTATTAAATCAGATTTTATATTGAACAGATTGAAAATATATTAATGATATATTGAATAAATACAATATTGCATACAGTTTATGTGAGTTTATAGAAGTATTTCAATAAAAAAAACAGATAATTTTTTGGTCAGGTAAATTAATCAATGAGTGATATATTTCTCCTAGAAGAAATTTAAAGGTCCTGGTGAATAAACTATACAGAGAACAATACCTGTTGTATTTGTTAGATGGGACAATAGAACTTACAAAAGTTTAAATGAACAGGTAACTTGCAGGTGAATCTATGGAAAACTATCATAGGGTTCGCTATAATATATAGTTATCTTAAATGCCATGTGTGTAGACATGGTAGAACTACATGTAAATTCTGGTTAATACAAGTAAAAATACAAAAAAAATGACAAAAGCAGTACATGTATATCTATCATTGTCTATTATAAGAAATAACATGCAAGAAATAAAAGACAAGAAAATAAATACAAACCTTTCTGAAATCTTTCACATCAAACAAATCTGGTGGATCAAATAAATCCTGGTCCCTTAATCCAAATGCATTCTTACATGTCGCAAGGAATGTACGAATATTCTTTAGACATAAAAACTAAAAAATAAAATATGTAGCAATGATTATTGTGTGAAAGCATGAAATGGTAAAATATTGTGAGAAAAACATTCACTAGTAAATAGAATGGAATAAATAGAATGGAATTATTTTACCAACTCAAGGCTTATATCTTGTTATAAGCAAAAGTTTAGCAAGAACTTTCAATAACAATAGCTTTTAAATTAACTGAATCATTAGTTTAGTACCTTATTGCCATGATTGCCTTAAACCCTTTAAAACTAACTGGGAAAACAAGAGGTTCCCAGCATCCTTTCATAAATAAGTTTCATAAAAATTTAAGGAGTAAACAATTTGTGTTTACCAGGTAGATTTTACTGTCTTGTAAAATTGAGAATGGAAATGGGGAATGTGCCAAAGAGACAACAACCCGACCATAGAAAAAAACAACAGCAGAAGGTCTTCAATGTAGCGAAAAATTCTGTCTTGTACATGTCATCTCCATATTAACATGAATTAAGCTGAATTTCCTTTGATGATTAGTTTCCATTTCTAATATTTACTGTCTTTTTTAATTCATGTGTAACTTATTGTTTGCTCCCAAACCAAGCAATGCTTATAAGTTTAACAATTTTACATAATACACTATTCAGGCATGACAGGGGTGATAATTGACTTGGAATACCCATAAAAGTTTCTTGCAGTCACTGAAAAGGGCACTACTGTGCATGGTGGTGTTTATTGAAAATGACTTCATATGAGGGATATATACTACATGTACTAAGGAAGTAAATAAATGTCATATCAATTTTTAATATAAGAAGTACATGTGTATATAGATCAATAATTCTCACATTCATGCACTTTAACTCTTTATCTACCACTGACGGATATATACGCGGTAATTAACACCGTTTAGTTCGTAGTGACTGATAAATCCGCTTGCCAGTTCACCTGTGTATTCGCAGTGACTGATCTATCCGCTGTTAACAATGCATGCGCAGTCTGTTGACGGATATTCTCGTAAAATATACCACTGTTAAAACAATACCTAGGGGGAATCCCGAAATAAACCAATCAAATTCGGTTTTACAAATGAATAAACTTTCAACTCGTATATTCCTTTCCATTGAAAGGTAATATGTTTACATTAAAATACATTGTTTTTAACACGTGTTTTTGTTTGCGAAATGGGATTGAAACAATGGCCGTTAAATGGGCTTCATTCTTTTTCGAATCGGAGGAAGAAGATGAAGAGTTTGAGGGTTTTAAGCAGTCTGATATAGATGAAAGTGAAGTTAAAAGTATCGGCAGTTACAAATGTATATCAGTTAATCGGAAATAGTAAGCGAGGAACCGGAGTTGGATAACGACATTTGGACAAATAATTTGTTTTTCAACATAGTTTATTGACTTTATTAGTGTACATAATTGGATCAAAATCAAAAATATAAAAATTCAAACAATTGTGAATTAAATGCATTTTTTATTTTTAATTTCTATACTGTAATTGATTAATAATTTCATATTTAATTGCACCGCCATAAAAATTATCACACTGCAAAATATCTCTGGTAGTTAACCTACAAATCAGCTGCAGTAGCTAACTAATAAGCTGTGTGTAGTAGTGAACTGTATGATCGCCTGTGGTAGATAAGAAGTTAAATAATTCCCCCTACATCATGTACATTTCCAATGTCACAAAGTGTATGTTATAACATAAGGAATTGACTGATTAGTCAAATGACATCCTTAAGCCCAATTGACCCTGTGTCAATTGCCTCAACTCACTCATAAAAGGAACTCAAGAGTCAAAAATTGGTTTATGGAACAGAAAATAGGTACATTGTACTATAAGAAAATCAATATTTGCCATGTCTGCATTGTGAATTTGAATGGGGGGATTCAGATTAATATTGCTGATATGCACCTATTAATAAACCCTGTAAAAATTGGATAAAAGATCAAGAGTGCATGGTTTCTATATTTGTTTATTTACAGCAATTTACATCAGGAAGTGAAAATAGATCCGATTGGCCTCTTTCCAAATCCTTATCTGTTGGTTTACTTTTTGATTTTTTATTATGCAAATTCAGGAGAAATATTTCAATACGTCTTATATTCAATTACATTAACATCATTTTTTCTTATTTTAATAAAAACTGATCAAAACGAAAACAAAACAAACCTGGGAAAGTTGAGGTCTTGGGCTGAAATCCTTCAGGTCAACCACATTTGGACTAAGATTATTCAGTAAATGACAAATCAAAACACCATCACGTAAAGCCTGTGCTAAGTCGAATGCTGAAGCATCTGTACCTGTCGTTTTGTGGTCATCTGGCAAAATGTGACAGCGAACCAACCAGTTCGCACACTGTCGCCACTCGTCCGCCATTTTATCTTCACGGATTCCTTGACCCGGAACTTAACTGTAAATGATTATATATTCATAAATGTATTTCAGTAGAACTGTCTCCATTAAAAAAGTCAAATTATGTTGGTTTATACTACATAAAAATCGTTAAATAATTAGCTATTCCATCAACAATTTTTTATACGAAAATAAAAACCTTAGCTTTACATGCAGGTGCCCTTACTGAGCACACTGCTTCTTGTTTCTAAGGCCTTCCTGCTTCATAAGAAATATCTCTTCAAAGATCATAGCAGAAAATATTTCCAGGTAATTAGGCTTGTTTATTCCTTATGAATTTGTTCAGCAGACAATTACCTACGCAATTATATGGTATCAAATAGAACTAAAATACAAAGTCTAACTGTTTACCCAAAAGATCATGCATCACCATCAGCTGAACTTGAATGATGTATAAATTACTAGTCACTATATAAATGCATTCTATAAGAACCTGTTCACACTAGGACATTTTAATTGATTAAAAACGGTTCACTTTAGATTGGTTTAAGGGCCAATGAAAATAAATTCAGATCAGCGTGACGTCGCGCTATATTAGCAGCATGAAAATGTAAATTTCTGTTACTTTCACTATGCTACTATTCCTCGTTACACTTCTTCAGCGATCCCGCTACGATTATACCACGTTTTCACTGCGCTTATTCTGCGACCTCACTACGCTTATCAAAATCTTTCTACGCTCATCACGTTCTCACTACTACCATACAACAAGTTATCCGATTGCAACACGATCTAACACGCTTCTACTGCGATTATAGCACGTTCTTACTACGATAATACTACGTTTATACCGCGATCTTACTACGTTCTTAGCAAAAACGTGTTCCATATAAATACAGTTCCATTCCTTCTATTTCTGATTAATACGTAGATTTAGGGGAATCAATACAGTCATGCCACCAAAATCTACTAGAACACATGGGCGTGGTGGTAGGGGTTGATGTAGAGGCAGAGGGAGCTCTGATAGTAACGAATCCTGATCAAGCAGAGATGTCGCACCGACCAATCCAACCTAAATCACAACCTATTGGTTGTCCTTAAAGCTCAAATGACTATATTTTAGTGAATGACAGCAGAGATGACACAGATGTGTCAATAGATATAGGAAGATGTGGTATGAGTGCCAATGAGACAACTCTCCATCCAAGTACTAGTAACAATTCATAAAATTAACTATTATAGGCCAAGGTACGGCCTTCAACACAGAGCCTTGGCTCACACCGAAACAGCAAGCTATAAAGGGCCCAAAAAATTACCAGTGTAAAACCATTCAAACGGGAAAACCAACAGTCTAATCTATATAAAAACAAGAAGCATGGTTGTGCCGAAAGAGAAAATGCCTTAATGGACAAGAAGTATAATTACATACAGACAAACAAAACCTGGAGAGATTTAATAAATTTTATGTGAAAATGACAATTAGAATGATGGTTGTAGTATGAATCAAACGTAGTCAGGTCATAAGAAGGTCATGATGAGGACGGAAAGGGCATGGTAGAATCGTAATATGGTCTTGAACAGCATGGTGTTAACGTGGTTTAGTCATAGTGGATGCGTAGTTGGATCGCTGTGAGAACGGGATGGTCGTAGTGAGGTCATAATAACGTCGCTGTATGATCGTAGTGCAGTCTCTTCGACTAGAATCACGCTTTCGATACGCTCTCGCTAGGATGGTACAGCAACCTTTGCGATTTTAATATGACCTAACTACGATCTCACTACGCTTCTACTATGACCTGATTTCGCCACGACCGCACCACGGCGTCACGGTGGTTTGAACATGTTCAAAGTTGGCCACACTCATCACGATCTTGAAGACCTCACCACGACCTAGAAACGACCTTACCGCAATCTACTTGATCGTACTATGATCATCAAAATTTGCATTTTTTTATATGACCGCAAAAATTTTGCGGTAGAATATTGGTATTATGTCTTCGTCATCAGCGTCTTCCGAAGACATTTGGTTTCCGGATAATAACTTTAGTATAAGTAAATAGAAATCAATAAAATTTTAACACAATGTTTATAACTAGAAAAGGAAGGTTGGGATTGATTTTAGGGGTTATGGTCCCATTGGTTTTGGAATTAGGGGCCATATGGGGCAGAAAACATACATTTATCTAGTTTCGGGACAATAAGTTGTGTATAAGTATTTCAATTACTCTGAAATTGTACCACAATGTTCATACCATTAAGTAGAAGGTTGGGATTTATTTTAAGGGTTATGGGGCAAATAGTCTAGGAATTAAGGGCCAAAAACAAGCATTTTTGAAGTTTCAGGACAATTACTTATGTTTGACTGTATGGATCTCTCTGACATTGTACCACAAGGTTCCATATAATGAAAGGAAGGCTTGGTGTCAGTTTGGAGTTAATATCCTGAACATTAAGGAATAAGGGGCAAAAAAAGATCCAAAAAGAAGCATTTTTCAAGTTTACAGACAATAACTTGTGTTTAAGTGTATGGATCTCTCTGAAATTATACTACAAGGTTTCTTACTACAAATGAAAGAATGGAATTGAGTTTTGGGGTTCTTGCTCCAAGGGGGGTTTCAACAATCATTTCAAGTGAGCGACCAAAAAAGGGGCCCAAATAAGCATTTTTGTAGTTTTCAGTCAATAACTTGTTAAGTGTATAAATCTCTCTGAAATTATACCACAAGATCCCATACTACAAAGGGATGGTCATAGGGATAATGGATCAAATCAATAAGCAATTATGGGGCAAAAAGGGGGGGACAAGGGTTTTTCTGGTTAAAGGACAATTTAGACAATTTAAAAGCAGTGTAAGGGAGGTAATCCAATTCCAATCAAAATTTAAAGAATACTGTTTTATATATGTTTGATTACTTGATTACCTCCCTTACACTGCTTGAAAATTATGTTAAAGGAAGTGATAATTGTCTTGAGATGTGTAGCTGTAAATTTATTTTTAGAAGTTACTGTTTATAATATTAATTTTAACCATGACTAAGTTATTTTATATCTTAATACTTTATGATGCATTTAAATGAGTAGTTATTGTTGCCAACTTAATAAGAAATTTGAATTGAGATTTTTTTTGGAATAAGGAATTGGGGGAGGTGAAAAAAATGGGGAGGGTAGGGGGATAAAAATTTTCTCATTTCAGATTTCAGAAATTAAAAAGAATTTTTCTTCAAAATATTTTTTTGAGGGGATTTATATTCAACAGCATAGTGTATTGCTCAAAAGCAAAAAATAAATAAATTTTAAGTTCATTAGACCACATTAATGCTGTGTCAACTATTTAATCACAGATTGTAGTGCGATCGTGGACTAGTGGGACTGCGGTATTAAATGAACTGAATTATATATAATTATTTTGTACATGATCATCGGTCATCTGTACATGTAAGCTGAACACCTCAACTTCAAGTGAGGCATGCTAATGAGTTAAAAGGGTATAATAAGTTTTTATGGTTTTGTCAGTTTATCACATACATGTAATATTAGCAAATTAAAGGTCAATAACATTTGGTGTATGGAATGATTGTAAGGTGTTCATGTCTATCTGGCACTCATGGTTCATATCTGACATTGTTTATCTGACCTTGACCTCATTTTCATTGATCATTGCAATTGGTAATGTTAAGTGTATGTGACAATTATAGTAGTACAAAATGTACATGTACTTAGTAAAAACTTTGTATTACAGACTTTCAACAAAAATTTAATCATAAAATTATAATAGTTTGATACATAAAGGAGCAAGACATTTCAGCATGTGCTCTCTTGTTTTACATGTACACCTTATAACAGACTATTGATAATCATATACATGATATAGCAGGTAACAATAGGATCTCTGTTCCTGAAATCTACAATGTAGTAAATTTTTTGAATATGGTGTACAGCATATTCTAATATGACGTGCTTCTTACGCTTTGTAAACAACACTGTGATAAAATTCTCGATATATCTATACTTAGCGCAGACTCCAAGATGTACACAAATGGCTGTTTAAATATGCCTCCCACGTAAATCCACATGTATCGTAACCTATGTGTAAACGGTTGTGGATTTCGCTGTGTTAACAATTACAATTGAATAAAACCCTACAGAACATTTATTCTGATTCTGACGCATAACAAAAAGAATTAACACATTAGAGAACGGAAAAATGGACAAAAACACAATAAATTAAAATTCTGCGAAATTCCAGTAATGATTTTGGCGCATTAACGTCATTTTAAAACATGACGTCATACGTATGAAAACGTCAAAGCTGAAGGTTTTTCTATTGTGTTTACCTTCTACACTCGGATACAATTGCATTAAAATAAATTATTGAGGTAGGTGTTGCTTGTTTTCTGTTCTATTGTATTATTCCCACATTTACTGATTTCAGCAAGTCAACATGGCGGCTCCTTGGTTACATGTCAACAGTGAATTTGACGGTAGCTTACGATAAAAAATGTCAATTTAAAATTGCAAATGTTGGGTTTACTGAGAAGTAACAAAAGGAATCACATTTTTTTTCTAGCGGTTAGTTAAGAAATCATTCATGCAGGTTTATTAAATTTGTTTTACATTTATCGAACAGTGGATAAAATAGAACAGCCACACACACGGTATACCCATCATCGCTTCAGTTTTTTAATGATCATATTTGTCCTATTAGAATCGAAATAATTCATGGAAGCCATAGATTTGTTGTAAATTTACACATGGCCTGGGCCATGTGTAAATTTCCAACAAATCTATGGCTTCCATGAATTATTTCTTAATTTTAACTTCATTTTGTATAAGTTATTTTCTTAAAACATTTTGTTTAAAAAAAACAAGTAGAGAAAGTTCTTTTATATCGATGAAATCTCACTCCAACCAAAGAATTCAATAGAAGATAAAAAATGCAAAACTATGTAGTGCAGACAGTATGCGTAACATATTTGTAAAAGGTGGGGCCTGTAAAGGAATGAAATGTTATCCAGAATATTTAAGTTGGTACATCATAGCATGCATGATTGATCTAGATAAATACTTCAATAGAATTACTAACACAAGGTTTTTCACTATTTGGCTGATTTATTGCTTGTATTTCTAATAATTGAACAATGTTGAAAGTGGGATAATACTGTTTCGATAAAAACAGTTTATTTATAATTTTAATTTAAAATCTCTTACACTGAATTTTAAAATTCAATTAAGCATAAAGTTAAGTACCAAAATGGGAAGCTTGTATATATATGGTATAACGTATGTATGTCTCTTTAACATATTACCCATTTCCATTCTCATTTCTAAGTTTAATGTGTTTATTTCCAGATTGCTGTCTCATTGACAAAACTCCATATCTCCCTTACTCATATTTTCATTCATTTTTTGTTGGCACCAATTTTCATGGATTTTGTTAGATTCTTGGATTTTGTTAGATTCTTGAATTCATGGTTTCTCAAACTGTGGTCGTCCTATGTCCCCAATGGGAGGAAGTGGATTAAGTCAAGTAAGTCATGGTTTCTCAAAGTCTGTATACAAGTCTATAGTAGACTTTAATACATTGTTGAACATTTAGATTTGTGGTTGACCTTCACCCATTAAATCCACAACAATTGGTATTCTATGGATAATAATGAATCCACAGGATAACAAGTAAAGATCATGGAGGTATGTGAAGCCTACATGTATATAAAACTTTGTTTATCTTGTACTCTTCAAAATTTTCAATCCTATTTTTTGGAGTGAAGCTATTTTGGATTTATACATATTATATTTTTGTATTTCTGATTCAATTTAATGTAGGTTGGAGCTAATCGAGTGTAACAACAATTTTACTACAATTGCTATCTATAATTTATGTTAATAGCCATGGTTATCAAAATTATCAATCATTAATTATTTCCTGTTAGTATTTTAAATTGTATAAAGGTTATGTTTTACAAACTACAAAGAATTATTATCTCCAGTATCCACTGATGAGATAAACTCAATCTTTTTTAAACCACCTACATACTATTAAATTGTTAAAAAGAAATTAACTAGAAAATACTGTTACAAGTTAATCTCAACACACAAAATTTAACAATTTTATGGTAAGCTTTTTCGTTATTTTATTTTGATGCATGTAGTAACACATCTTCGCTAGCCAAGGGTAACGATCCACTCCCGCTAGAGAGCGGGAGTGGATCGTAACCCTTGGCTAGCGAAGGTGGTAGTAACATGATTTAGTAATGTTTATCATTATTATACCCCTGCTCCTAAGGGGTTGGGGGATACTGTTTTATCCTGTCTATCCATCTGTCAATCCATCAGCTTGTACATATATGTCTAAGGAACTGAAATTTGTTATCAGGCTTCCATGTCAGGTTGATATCTACTGTGTGACATGTTTCCAGATTTGTTGCTCATCAACTTCCTGTTTTCCAAAAACTTATATATTCTAGACATAATACCAATACTTTATTTTTTTCTATGCAGAGGCACAGAAATCAAAACTCACTGCCACGAAATCATGCTGATTGTGGTGCTAAACACTAAAAGCTAATTAATCAATCAGTTCTAGAAAACTACAAATAACTTTCCTGAAATTTGTTATCAGGCTTCATGTCAGCATATTTATCAGACTGTGACAAGATATCAGATTCATCTCTCGTCAATTTCCTGTTTACCAAATATGTATGTATTGTTCTTTCACATTTTGAAACATTACAATTAAGAAAAGGACATTTAACAATTAGAAAGGAAAAGTAATTTCTTTTGACATGGATTTTAGAAAGATAATTTCTTTTGACATGGATTTTAGAAAGATGATTAATTTTGATAAAGGAAAAGGATGTTTCTTTGATTATCCTACTGGTACCACCTACACATATTTACATAAAACTGTAATGAATATCGGTAGTCCAATATCATTTCAAATTGTCTAAGTGATGAAATCTTAGCTATATATAGGCAAATTGATAGATCACATAATAGTGATTTAAAATCATAATCTTCATCCTCAGGGACAGGTTATATATATATGATTTTAAAACAGAAGTAAAAATGGGAATTGTCATATTTGGACCATATTGAGAGGTGTTTATTTTTACTCCAATTCAAGATTTAAGTTGATTCTTTAGGAAATTTTAGGAATTCTGCATAGTTTAGAATACTTACATTGGAAATGGTTTCAATCTTTTCAGTTTCTTATAGGAACACTAGGAAAACTCTATGCAAGGAAATTGAAAATGCACAATTTGATGAAACAAAATATTGATTGTGTAAGACTCATCATTGTATTCTATTTATTGTTCCATAATTTAATATTGATTCCCAGTATCTGTCAATGATAACAAAATTCTGTCTCTTCTACTGTGACTCATAAATAAATGTGTGAGAATGTGTCAGCTTTTGTCTTAGAAAGGGATAGAAATGATTAGATACATTACATGTATCTAATAATTTCGACAACACCATTTAGGAGGGTAAAGATAGTGGTCTAACATTTCTTTATTCTTTTTTTAGACCACATTTTTCTATTCTATATTTTTTTTCCCATTATTCTCTATTCTTTATATTTAAAGGGGCACTAGCTGTCAAGTTCATGTGTTCACCGATTCTAAGCAAATTTTCATATTTAATTTATAACAATGTAAAACATTTATCCAAACTATTAAAAGTCTAAATAAAACAATAAACAAGGCACAGACATGAAAATATGTAGCTTCGTTTCGTGTGTATTTGAGTCTAGACACCATCTAATTATTTATAGAGTTGACCTCTATAGTCATCTGATGACCATATAAGATGACCATATAAGCGTTGTAAACATAAATATAGATATAAATAGATTAAGCAAACATGCTGTTAATATTCTAGTCTATTTAATTCATATACAGATAAAATAATGTTTATCATCATTTTTACCTGTATTAGAATGTTAATTTGTGGATCGAATCAGTCAATGATTTACCGTACCTTTGTTTCACTTTCAAAGTTGACATCCTTCCTTTAAATAACTTTACACATACAATTCACATGTTATCCATCTGAAGCTAAGGGGTTAAATTAAAGTTCACATGAATACAGATTCAATGAGGTCAAATTATTCACTTGCAAGTGAATAATTCATAATCAATATTTTTTTGCTTATTTTGACAAAATTGAACCTTATTGGCTACTTACAATATATTAGGTTTTTCATATATCTTGTAGCTAGTGCCCCTTTAAGCACCCCATATTCTCTATACTTTTTTTGCCCTTTATTTTTCATATTTTGCATATTGTTTTCTATCGTGTAAACCCCATCCAAACCCTCTTTAAATTGTAAAAAGTAAGAAAGAGGATAGGAAAGTAGATTAATCTTCCTTGTACCTTAGAAGCATAAAATTCATTATTTGATCAATTGAATTTGATGCTTTTGCATATTTAGATGTCATTCACAATATGCTAATTAAACTAAAATGAAGAAAAGAAGGAAATATAATTTTGTAATCTTACAGAAACCATATTATACTTCAAGGATTTTGTATCTCCTTCTAAGTTCTTATTCAGATACGACTATTTAACTGAATAACAATATTTGACAATAAGAACCCAAATCCTGATATGCATGTATGCTTTTCAGTGTATAAATATATATGAATTTTGATGATCTATTTTACATGTAATTTTTTTTTTTTTAGGTGAAAAAAGGATGAAAGTTTATTACCAATGAGTAAGACACCATCTTATTATGACTCCTCCTATTTTGTGCATCAAAGATACGAAGATACATCGCTGATGATATTTCAACAGCAACAACGAAAAAAGCGTGATTCTCAACTGGAATAAAGAGACGTAGTTTTACAGATCATTCTGCTTCAGGTGGCCAAGCACATGTTGATTTCAGTCACTATGGGAACTCTGGAGTGGTTGCTAAGAAAAAAACTATACAGAATTTAAAAACTGATACAACACCAGTCCAATCAACCATATGTAGTATAGTTTGATGTAATTTCTGCCTAGCTGTATATATATTTTTAGCTTTGCTATCATTAATTTCAAACATTTATCATTTCTGTACTAACTTTAATAGTGGTCAGTCCTTTTGCTTGAACTGCATGCTCAAGTTTTGATATTGTCTCATCAAGGAATCTCTAGCTTTGTTTATTAAATTGTCTAATTGAACGAAAAAACTCAAACATCTAATCAAATCTACCATGGAGCTTCACCCATTTTTAGAACCAGATACAATTCCAAATCATGATCTTTGGTATGTTTTGTCCACATTTGGAGATTGTCCATCAATACGTGTTGGACACACTTGCACCTATATCAGAGGAAATGGTGAGAATGACAATGGAAAACTTTATGTCATAGGTGGTGCTAATCCCAGCGGAGCATTCTGTGATACGTTTGTACTTGATCTCAACACAATGCAGTGGGATATTATGGATTTACCTGGATTCAGGGCACGGTATGAACATGCAGCATTTATTCCGCCCAGTAGTTCAGAAAAAATATTTATTTTTGGTGGTGCTGATAATACTGGCAATATGAATGACGTTCAGATTTTTGACACTGTGAAAAACACATGGTCCACTGCCGAGGTATCCGGGAACCCTCCAACTCCACGAACATTTCATACAAACTCACTCGTGGGTGATAAATTAGTTGTGTATAGTGGAGGACACTCACAAGCTGAACCAGTTCAAGATCGACAAGTTCATTTCTTTGATACAATATCATTAACCTGGTCTACCAAGATCATTAAAGGAGATGCACCCAAGTCAAGACATGGTCATGTGATGGTTGGTGTTGGTGGTAATCAGATTTATTTACACGGAGGAATGGCACGATCTTCTTTCTTTGATGACTTCCATTGTTTAGACCTGACCAAAAATTCTTGGTCCCATATCAAAAATAAAAAAGTGTACCCCACAGCAAGAGCTGGACACAGTGGAACTTCTGTTGGTAGCATGTTGTTTATTTGTGGTGGAATGAACAGAGATGGTGCTTTAGATGATCTGTACAGATTTGATACAAGTAAGTTTTTTACTGTAGATTCATTTGTTTTTGCAGATTGAAGAAAAAACTGCCTGTATTTTTCTGGATATTTGATTTTCAAGTTTTTACAAAGTGGGCAAACAAGCATATAGGAAAGAAAATTTGTACTTAGTTGGACATATAAATTCTGGTTCACCTTTACCCATTTTATCACAGAAATTGGTATTCGACTAATGATAATGAATTCACAGGAATAGATCAATGTTAAGTGTAGGATGAACTTCCTGAATTTTATCAGATTTTGTCGATAAAAACATTTTATCTTGTAAATCTTTTTAAAAATAAACAAAAAAAGGACAGTAAGAAATTTCAGATATTTAACAGACTTGTTACTGCTAAGCAGCTTTCAATTACTATTAGAATACCACAGAAATCAATAAATGTCTTTCTTTATCTATTTTTAGCACAAGGTAATTTGTTCTCAGTTATTTAACAGACCCCTTTCTGTCATGTTCTATTTTTGGAATATGGTTCTATTACAAAAATCAATAGATATCTTCCTGGTTGAAGTATGTTCTATTTTTAACCACTCAATGGAATAATTTGTTTTCTTCCTTGTTATTTCATTCAATGATAAAATTTTGTAAAAAAGCACCTATATCATGTATATAGCATAGATATACTAGTTATTAGTTAATACCATTTTAGATAGAACTGAAATTTTTCAGTTTCGTTAATTTTCTGTTTCATTAGTTTAAATAAGTTGTTTAGTTTGCCATAAATATCCATTTAATGATAACTAATAAAATTGAGAAAGGAAATGGGGCATGTGTCAAAGCGACAACAACCCGACCATAGAGTAGACAACAGCCGAAGGCCACCAATGGGTCTTCAATGTAGCGAGAAACTCCTGTACCCGTAGGCGTCCTCAGGGGCGGATGCAGGAATTTTCGAAAGGGGGGTGCTAACCCAGGGCACCCAGGGCAAAGGGGGGGTGCAAAACATATGTCCCGATACAAATGCATTGATCGGCAAAATAAAGGGGGGGTGCGCACCCCCGGAACCCCCCTGGATCCGCCACTGCGTCCTTCAGCTTGCCCCTTAAAAAATATGTATACTAGTACAGTGATAATGGACGTCATACTAAACCTATATAGTATAGGTTATAGATATATTACTTTAGTAAAACCCTTGCCAAAGTTTGGCATCCCTTTTCCTTTTCAAGCTGTGTAAATAAGCAACTTTCCTTTCGGAATGGTGACGTGTGCAGGGAGAGTGCAACACTCTCTCTGCATCTTAAAGATCACTTGCAACTCCGTTTAAAGGAATTTAATTAAAATTGTTCAGAGAACAACTTTTCTAAATTCTAGAAATCAGTATAAGTTGAATTTGACTGATTTATGAAGGAATTTATGCATATAGACCTCCAACATAGTGACAAAAAGGAAATAATTCTTTCTCAAATTATGTCAATCAAAACATATTCATTATCAACATACAATCTATATTGTATGTAACCAAAGTCACCAAATTGATTTTATAGGATCAAATGAAACACATAGCATACTGGCCATGGGGAAAAGAACCATATGAAACACATAGCATATACTTCAGGCATGACTGGGGGAAAGAAGCCTATAATACATGTAGTGTTTTTTTTAGATGAATGATAACCTAGATTTGAAATTATTTTTACTCGGTATAAGTGTGTCCCCAATAACAGTAGAAAATTCAATAAATAATTTAAAAAAAAAATCGGGAAAATTTTCACGAAATTTTCATTGTACTAATGAACTCAAAATGTTCAAACTTTTTTATGTCGTGTTTTGAATTCCCACATCTGCGCAGAAATCTACAATGTACTTCCTTTTCCCGGTCTCGTTTACATGAAACTTTGAGTAAAATTTATATTTATCAGTCTAGTATAAAATAGGAAGGAACGCAATATCAATTTCATTTTTAATAATGGATGACATCAAAAGTTCAATGTAGGATAAAAAACTTAATTCACATAGTTTTTTCACTGCCCCCCCCACCCCCCTCTTAACTTAATTTGGGGAAAATTGATTTACCAATAGGGATATATGTAAAAATCGATTTTAGATACAGAACTTGCAGAATTTACCCCCCCCCACCCCCCCAAACTACTTGATTTAAGTTTTTTATCCTACATCGATCTTTTGATGTCGTCCCTAATTCCTTGATATGAAAAAACGTTACCTAATGATAGCGCTTCTTTGTTAACATTGCATATGACGTCATAACTTAAATAACGTCACAACTAAAATCCCTAACAACAGAACCAAAATCGGAAACTTTACGGTATTTCCGTTTTGAAATTCAGATATGTTTGAATTAAAAAATAATCATATGACTTCGTCCTTCACAGGTAATGCCTGCCTCGTGTTATAGATACAAAATGTATACAGAATATAAGACATAAAATTGGTTTATATAATTTGATGGATAATGCTGTTCTGATCATGAGTTTTTAAAATTTGAAGAAAAAAAAATAGAAATTGACAGATTTTGGAATAAGCCACTTGTGTTACCTTTTAAATAAAATTCCAAACATTTTAGATGATAATTTATAACCATGCATAACATGTCAAATTTAAATTTTTAGCCTTGCAGCTGTTTTGGTTCAGGTGTTACAGTATGTACACACAAGTTGATTCAGTTCAAAATTATCATGTGAGGTGAACTGTTTTGCAGTGATTCACGTAATATTTTATGCCAGCAAGAGAAATAAACTGAATCACCTTGTAAAGTATTGTATACATGTACTTAAAAAGATTGAAAATCGGGAAATCTGCAAATTTGAAAAAAATAACCAGATCTTTCCTTAGTATTGATAAAAAAATCTTCGAGATAAAATTTAATCAACCTTAAGCTTAACTCAAAATTATATAACACTAACAGGAGCATGACTAAATCAGCAAATTCTGCAATGTCATGATTAATAAAGTGTCAGTCACTGTTACCGTTCATATTCCAGGCTGTAAAACTTGGTGTAAGATAGAATTAGCTGGACCAACACCAACATGTCGTCTCGACTTTGGTATGTGTACTATAGAACTATCAAGAGATCTTCCATCAACTACTAGTGAAAATACAGATGTTTTGGAGACCTCAAAACATGCACAAGAAATTCTAGAACTTGCTATGAAGCCTGGAAGTGCCAGTTCTAGGAGCAGTAGTACCATTGGCAGTGCAAGTTCTAGAGATCGACAGTTACCAGAAAGTGCAAGTTCTAGACCAGGAAGTCGACAAGTTGGCAGTGCTGGCTCCAGAGAAAGCTATCATGATATAATTATGGTTTGTATTACAGTTTTCATTGCATGACTAGAACCTCTTATTAGTTTTAATTATTTTTGCTGTATCTGTAAAAGACAAAAATAGCATTGTAGTTTTTAACCTATCGAAACTTGAACCCCTTCATGACTAAATACTTTGTTCAGTTGGTGGTGTTATATTGCCTTTCCTTGGTCCCATGTATATTTTTATGGAATAACTTTAACGAATTGAGTATAACACACAAAATGTACCGATGAGGATTTCAACTTGAAACAGCACATGAAAATTAAATCTACAGTTTAGTATCATATACTTTCTGACACATTTATATTCCCTGTTAAAATTGATCCACTTTTATATCATTTCGTAATTTAAAGTGTTCAGATTTAAATAGAAGTTTTAAAACATACAAGTTGTTAAATAAACATGATTCTTTAAATTATTTCAGAAAGTTCCAGTACAGGCAATGATATACAAACTCTTGAGGAAGGAGAAAATCTATCTGACGAGGAAGAAACTCCTAGAGCTGAAGGTGCTACTTCAAGTGTATTTAATGACTTCATTAAATCTAAACATACAATGAAGATGGTGCTTATACATGGTGGAATGGATACGGAAGGAGAAATCTTTGATGATACCCTGGTGTATTTGGTGGAATGAAACTTTTGTCCAATGAGCAATATGAACAAACAAGTTTTATGACATGAGTGTTTGATTAGTAGAGATATATTGAAAATGATGTATATTTTTTTTAATTTCTGAATTTATAGAGATTATAGAACAATTGCATGTAAGACAAATGTGTCAAATGAGCAGATCCAGGACAAATATTTATTTACTTTGTATATGTTCATCTGGCCCATACAGCCAAGTGAGTTATTCTCATCAATATGCATCCATCGTTTGTGATCTTTTTCAAAAATCTTCTTTTCTGGAACATAATGGTGATCACAAACATCATTGGGTACAAATATGATGGATGCATCTTGTTAACAAAAATTTATAAACAATACAAGATGACAAAAGAACAGATTTCAGCCTAGAATCAATTTAAAGTCTTCAATGTTGGAGAGTCACAGAGTTAAAGTTGTTCTTGGATCTAAATGAACGGCACAGGCTCTTTTGTAATATGATTTAGAAATCAAATAACTTGTCAGAGTATTAAGTAGAGCCTTACCTTAAATTTGAAACTGACTATCAACAAGTATGTTGTACATTTAATAAATAGAATTAAAAAAGGATCACTGATTCTAATGATTATTTATATCTAATGCTAATGTTCAAAATAAGGTACCAAATTCTTTATATAGATTTTCTAATAGTTTAGACAGGGCCAAATCTCTGTTTTTTGCCAAAATATTTGCTTGGGTTCTGCATATACATGGATTAATTAGCTATGAAACAAATTGACTTTTTTTTCATTTTCATAAAGTTAAATCCTGTTGTGACACTGCTGTCAAGAATATAATCTGTAATAGAAAAAAAATGCTATTTTACATTTGCTCAAACAAAAGACTAGTCAATTTTTCTAGGTTTAACTCTTTGCTATCTGAAAGTTTTTTTAAAGACATTTACTCTGCAAGGACTTTTGGTATCAATGTATTGCAATTTTATTTGCACCTTCAAAACTGTTTAAAATATGATATAAAAATAATACAGAAACACTGTAATTACTGACAGATTAATAACATATATACACGAGTTATAGTGTAGGAATCTGTTTCTCTAATGATTTTTATCCTTCTTTTTCAAAGATTTTCAGAAATTTGTGTTCTTTATATGCGACGTCATCAGGCATGGTCGCCTTTTTTCATGACGTCACAATAGAAAAATTCAGAGGAAAACAAAACATTTAGACGTCATAATCAAATTTCGACCAATTATTTGCCGAGAACAGATTTTTCACTAGTGAGGAGAAATATTTTTCTCACACCGGTCAGGAAATGTGAAAATAGCACAAAAATTAGAGAATTTTTTTTTTAAAATCATATCTAAATCATAATTATTGAATGTATGGTGTAAAAAGTTGTCTTGTGTCAAAACCAGTTTCTGTAAGTGTAGCTTTCAATTTGATGTTTTTAACCATTGAGATTTAGAATGTATGACTATATTGATGCAACATGTGTTCTGCCTGTAATTTAACTTTACCTGCATGCGTCTCAAGAATTTTCATCAGATCTGTAGTAAAATTATAATAGATTTAAACCATTAAAAGTAACGAGAAATGATTTACAAAATTCTTTATTCACAATAAATTGTGTATAATTGTAAAAAACGTTATCAACAATACAAGGCTTATAATTTAGAATATGGTACATGTGTTTTTCAACACAAGATTTATTAGGTGCACTCAAATCACTTGGAAGGCCATATCAGTATGAAATTAAAGAGCATTGACAACCAAAAAATTCTTCAACTTGAACCAAATCTAGCTAATGCCATTTAAGCCTGAGGAAAGAAAAAAACCCAACAGTTTTTTAGCTCACCTGGCATAAAGGGCTAAGTGAGCTTTTCTCATCACTTGGCGTCCGGCGTTGTTAACTTTTACAAAAATCTTCTCTGAAACTACAGGGCGAAATTTAACCAAACTTGGCCACAATCATCATTGGGGTATCTAGTTTAGAAAATGTGTCTGGTGACCCGGTCAACCAACCAATGCTGGCCACCATGGCTAAAAATAGAACATAGGGGTAAAATGTAGATTTTGGCTTATAACTCTGAAACCAAAGCATTTAGAGCAAATCTGACAAGGGGTACAATTGTTTATCAAGTAAAGATCTATCAGTTCTGAAATTTTCAGATGAATCAAACAACCGGTTGTTGGGTTGCTGCCCATGAATTGGTAATTTTAAAGAAATTTTGTTGTTTTTGGTTATTATCTTGAATACTATTATAGTTAGAGATAAACTGTTAACAGCAATAATGTTCAGCAAAGTAAGATCTACAAGTATGTCATCATGACCAAAATGGTCAGTTGACCCCTTAAGGAGTTACTGCCCTTTATAGTCATTTTTTACCAATTTTTCATAAATTTTTATTATCTTTTACAAAAATCTTCTCCTCTGAAACTACAGGGCCAAATTTAACCAAACTTGGCCACAATCATCATTGGGGTATCTAGTTCAAAAAATGTGTCCGGTTACCCGACCAACCAACCAAGATGGCCGCCATGGCTAAAAATAGCAATAATGTTCAGCAAAGTAAGATCTACAAATAAGTCAACCTGACCAAAATGGTCAGTTGACCCCTTAAGGAGTTATTGCCCTTTATAGTCAATTTTTAACAATTTTCATTAATATGGTAAATTTATGTAAATTTTTACAAAATAATTTCCTCTGTAACTTATGGAAAAAGTTCAGTATAGATATAGATAATTGTAAGTAGCAAGAATGTTCAGTAAAGTAAGAGCTTCAAACACATCACCATCACCAAAACACAATTTTGTCATGAATCCATCTGTGTCCTTTGTTTATTATGCACATATACTAAGGTGAGCGACACAGGCTCTTAAGAGCCCTTGTTTACATTTGTATTAACATGGATTTTAAATAAAAACTGTTACAAAATACAAAAACACCTAATTCTAAATGCATTCATATTTGATTTTTCTGATATCACAAATTTAAATGTAACATAAAAATGGTAGGCAAAAATTACCAATGTAAAATAATCAGAACATGAGTCCTACACAGAAAATTCGATACAGTTAAGTAATGAAATATAATAATTGTCTCATGTGAACTGATAGAATGTAAACTCTAGGCTATTGTACTAAATTAGTAATAAAATGGAAATGGGGAATGTGTCAAAGAGACAACAACTTGGCCATAGAACAGACAACAGCAAAAGGTCACCAATTGGTCTTCAATGTAGCGAGAAACTCCCGTACCCGGAGGCGTCCTTCAGCTGACCCCTAAACAAATATATACTAGTTCAGTGAAAATGGATGTCAAACTAAACTCCAAATTATACAAGTAACTAAAATAAAAATAGTAAGTTGGATTCTGCAGGTCAGGATAAGAATTTTATCAATGCATCACATTTTTTGCTTTATTTGGAATGCATTTATAAATATAAAAATATCCATGCTGGAGAGACACCTAATTTGCAGATTTTCTATATGTTCAATAATTCATGTACTGTAAACTCAGAAATTATTGTGATGTTTTTATTAATGCTAAAAATGCGGCTGAAAGAGTATCGCAATAAGAAGAACTCGCATTCTAATATCTGAAACATATAACTGTATGCAGATTTTCCTGAAATCGCAATAATAAATGCATGTAATAATTTGGGAATTACAGTACATATTTTAGTTACTAAAAACCATGAACTTTATGAGCTTGATGATTTGTCAGGAAAATTTAATCAGCAATCAATGAAATTCTAAAGAATTATTGTAATATAACTGGGTTTTTTTTGCCACCTAAGCATTAAGACTTGGATTTCATTTAAAATAATTTCGAATTATCTCCCTTTCCATAAACATTTATTTGAATTTTGGT